>JBBBDQ010001273.1:1417500-1700000 GCA_037127315.1 Ascarosepion bandense | reverse complement strand
GAATGTGGCTTCCCTCTTTCTCTTCCACAAATATTTTCATGGCTTCTGCTCCGACGAATTTAGGTCACTGGTGCCCCCTCCACAAGATTTACTCCTACAACCAGACTTGCAACAAGATTCAACCCTGTTACAGTTAAATTAACCAAATGCGGCTGACAATTCTACTCCATCAGCTTCTTTTCTCGCACGTCTCGCCCGTGGAATTAATTTCCGGATACTTGCTTTCTTGACGGCTACAACCTCCAGGAATTTAAATGCACCGTTAATTCCCATCTCTTATCCACTTGACTCCAGTCCTTTCCACATCACCCTGTATATCTTGTTCTCTCTACCTTCGCAACTGTCCTCATACCTTCTCTTGCCCTTTCTCTGACACCCCCGTAACTGGTTCGTCTTTCTCCTCACTCTTCTCCTGCCTCAATTTTTACTCTCTTATGTAGCCCCCTGCGCATCAGTGGTGTGACGATACCGCCTTCCTTGGGGTGAAACGATTAAACAAAAAATAAAAAATAGAGGGAAAATTATGCTAATTTGAATCAAAATTATGGATTGTATTCTGCTTATGGGAAAGCAATGGCTGACAGCTTAATTTCTATGTTTTTTAATTTTTTCTGTACGAAAAGGTTAGATTTAGTTGTTAATATTTTGTCGTTTTATTTGGGTACCTTCGGCGTGGTCTAATGGTTAGCGATCTTGTCTTAACAGAAGCATTTACAACTGAGTAGTTAGTTCGTTTCTTACTTGTCGGCGCTTAGAAAACCAACTTTGTCATACTCTTCCTTAGATTTAGTCCCTGGTTATGCGATTTTTTATTTTATTTTCGTAAATCCAAAATTGAGTATTTTAAAATATTTATTATAACTCAACGATAACACAACCGAGTAAAAAAAGACAACTGAATTTTAAATTTTTTGTCTCCCTGACAGAAAATACAGTAAAATGAAGTCGATTTTTTTACCCTGATCACACACACTTACACATTTTCATCGAACGAAGGAACAGGGAAATGCTGGATCTATAGGTCTTCCTACTAATCCGTTTCTTTTATTTATACGCGATATTGAAACGAGTTTATTCAAATCAATCAGTCGGTTAAGTTAAATACAGAGAATTCGAACTCGGCTCTCCGACTCTCATTCCGATTCGTTGTTCATTACACAAAATATACGGGTTAAAAACAGGGTACACTGAGCTCTGTAGCTGTGAAAGTCAACCTGTCTAGGAGAAGGATAACCATAAACCATAACAACTGTCCTGGATCCCCGTATCACGGTAATGTGGATGGGAAGAAAAAAAAACAAAAAAAACAACAACAAATTATCAGACAACAATTATTACATTGCTCAAAAAGTACGTATATTTTGTCCGTGATTCTCATCGAGGAATATTTTGACGTTGGTGGCTCCCGAATCCTATTCCGTCTTTTACTTTGAAGCTGACTACCGAGCCGCAAAATAACGAAGCCTTTGACCACCTCAGTTCAGTTAAATGCTATACGTGATAGACGCTTAGGTAATTACTAACTATGAAGAAGGATTGCAATTTCTTTCAACAGTAGACTGGCTATAGAACCCAATCTGTCCTTCTATTCAATACTTTTACCCAGCTCAGTTAAGTGCCGTATCTGATATACGCTTAAGCGATCATGTTTCTTTCGATCATTGACTGACTAGGAAGAAAAGTTTCCCGCAGTAGTTTTCCATTTCTTCCTACGGAAGAATGGTTGTCAACCAAGACTATAGAATCCACTTTGTCCTGCTATACAATATTTTTATCCAGATCAGTCAATTAATTTCTATACGAAATATACGCTTAGGCGATTATATCTCTTTCGTTGACTGAGTGACTAATTGACTGAGTAGCGGAAGATTTTCTCGCTGTAGGTTGCCATTGCTTTCTGCTGTAGAATGGTTGCCAACTCAAACTGTCCTGCTAATCAGATTACGGGAGAAGAGAAGAGATTAATACTTTTCTCAAGGCTATCTGTGTGTAAGTGAAAAAACGAATTCGACTTGAATTCGAACTCGGCTCTCCGATTTCTCGTTCGGAGCCGATATCCATTACAATGCACATTCTTACACCACAACAAACATTCAAATCATTACAATGTTGAAGAAACTGAATTTGATTGTTTCCCATAGAGTAACAAAAGCAGATACGAATCTTCAGATAACATTCAACCTCATCAATAATAGCTTGCCAGTTCGTCTTTACCATCACTTAAGCTTGCTAAATCTTCTCATCAGTGATTGAGGGTTAACGGTCGTGTTGCCTTTTCTTCGTTCCGGCCACATTTAAAATTTATCGTTCCATGCATACTTCTATGCGATAGTGCATTGTCGCTGATGGGTTTTAAAAGCCTCCGCTGAATTTCAACCACTGAAAATACCTTTCAACTAGAAAAATCAGAGCTCTTTTTTTTCCTAGGTGCACACTGCTACTGCAGCGGCCATGTTTACACTGTAAGAGCAGCAAGACAACTGGTGTGATCAAGCTCAAACTTCGATCATGTAACCACAATATTACCAACTATAATCACATATGAGCAGAAGGCATAGTGACAAATCCAAATATATTGTTTGGTGGAAGTTTGAATAATTTTTTATTTTCCCTCGTAGAAAAATGCTAAAACTGATGGATGGAAACAATCATTTTGGAGAAACAGGAACAATCATTTTGGAGAAACAGGAAATACTCCAACGATGGGAAGAATATATAAAAGATCTTTTCCACGACAAGAGAGAACAAACAATAATACGCAAAAATGAGGACGGACCGGAAATATTAAAGTCTGAAGTGGAATCTACAGTAGCAAAAACTGAATAGAAACAAAGCAGCGGGACCAGACAGCTTAGTCATAAAGCTTCTGATAGCCCTGGAAGAATTTGGTATAGAAAAAATTACTGAAATAATAAATGAAATTTATATTAGTGGGATTATACCAGATGATTTCAGCAAGTCTATCTTCATAGCACTACCTAAGAAGCCAGGAGCAAACGAGTGCGAACTCCACAGAACCATCAGTTTAATGAAGCCATATAACAAAACTGATCGTCCGAATCTTGATGAATAGAGCGAGAAGCAGAATCAGGCCAGAGATAGGACAAGAACAGTGTGGTTTTGTTAAAGACACTGGAAAAAGGAATGCCATATTTTTGATTAAGGATGCTCTCCGAAAGGGCAATACAAATGAAGAAGGACTTATACCCGTGCTTTATTGATTATGCGAAGGCGTTTGACAAAATACGCCACAAAGAACTGATGGAGATGCTCGGCAGCCTGGATATATTTGGGAAAGACTTGAGAGTAATAAAGAATCTTTACTGGCAGCAAACCGCTTGCATACGGACAGGTAATGAACTGAGTAGATATACAAAGATAGAAAGGGGCGTAGGACAGGGATGTGTCTTTTCACCGGATCTGTTCCACTTGTACAGTGAGAATATTTTGAGGACCCTAGAAGTTATGCCTGGATTCATAATCGGAGGCCACAGTTTAAACAACCTAAGGTCCGCAGATGATACAGTGCTGATAGCAGACACACAAAGGAAACTATAAGAACTCCTATAGAATGTAGCAGAAGAAAGTAACAAGAAAGGACTAGAAATAAACTGCACGAAAACCGAATGCATGGTTATCAGTAAAAAAGGGCAGCCCAAAATGCCAAATACAGATCGGGATACCTGAATCAAGCAGGTACAAAAATTTAAATACATGGGAAGCGTTATAACAAAAGACGGAAAGTGCGACACAGAGATCCGAAGGCGAATTGGCATGGCGAAGGAAGCATTCCAGAAGTTGAGTAAAGTATTAAGAAACAGGACAATTTTGCTAGAAACTAGGAAGCGAGTACTGGATTGCTATGTGCTGTCCGTCCTTCAATATGGCAGTGAATGCTGGACAATACCATCAAAGATGAAAGAAAAACTTGAAGCAACTGATATGGGGTTCTACAGAACGATACTGCGAATATCATGGATCGAGCATGTGAGCAATGATGACGTCTTGGAAATGATAAAAACAAAAAGGAAATTAATACTGAGCATCAGGAAGAGACAGCTGAAGCTCCTGGGACACGCAATGCGGAAGGAAGGGGGCTTAGAGAATTTGATACTAACAGGCCAGATAGAGGGAAAAAGCAACAGGGGAAAGCAACTGATAACATATTTGAAGAACCTAATCAGGTGGATGACGGAACGAGGATTCCATGGTGTAACAGGAGAAGGCGTGCTCAGAGCCACGTGGGATAGGGAAACGTGAAAGGCCATGATTGCCTACGTCCTGAAGGGACAAGGCACATAGAAGAAGAAGAAGGATTTTTAGTGTTAGTGACTGCGATAAAAGCGTATATATATATATATATATATATATATAGAGAGAGAGAGAGAGAGAGAGAGAGAAACAGAGAGAGGGACAGACAGACAGCTAGACAGAGAGGAGGAAAGAGAAATATATTTCTTTTTCTACGGAGATTAAAAATAATTAGATAAAAAGGCAGTGAAATATTGGCTGAATAAAATGAGCGTCCTGCAAATGTGATCAGTCACCGAATTTATTCCAAAAAATTAGTTATTTTGAAAAACCTTGCAGACAAATCTAAGTAGACTCGCAAATCGTTTCTGTTTTTTACACTATTTACATTATTCGGACTATTGCCATTTGTACGACGTCTCAGCCGTTGTACACGCCGGCCTGCTTCAGGTGCTAGGAATTTCGAACCGAACCCTTTATTACGATCACTGGAGTTTATCATTCTCAATCCTTGATATAGACAAATACCGTTTTTTGTGTGTGCAAGAGTGGTATAGACAAAAGATATGCATCGCACATTTATGTCATGATGTGACGTACTGTTTGTTCACAACATAGGCCGGTTCATGATGTGTGCAAAACGTCTGGGTATTTAGACGCACGTCTACTCGGAACGAATCGAATTCAAGAAAGAATATACTCGTAATTATCTTTGAGACTGGCTTCTGAGACATTTGACATTTGAAATTTAACCTTTGAGCTTATTCATAATCTTTCTTTCATTATTTATTTCTTCCGAGTTCTCTTTCTTATTTACTTTTTCTCATTATCATTCATTTTTCTATCTTATTATTCTCCATTTTCCGCTTTTATTCTGTTCTGTTCCGTGTCGTCTTTGGATCACCACGCTACTATATAAAGTGGTATTAGCGAAAAGGACGATTTCTTTTGCTTATTTGTTTTAGAAAAGGGCAACATACGTGTCAGATTGGTTTCAAAGAAACAGCAGCAGTAATGGCATCACGGGAACACATGTTGCACGCTTTCACAGCGTTCTTCTGCGTGTGAACTTTGTCAGTCTTTCTGGGTAATGGAAGCATATGCAAAAGCGTATGCAAAACCCAGACAAAGGTAATCTATTACTGACAGAATACCACGATCACCCCGCCATCACTCATCATTCTGGCCCCGGCCTTTGTATTCTGTCTCAAATCCCGTCCTTTTTTTCTTTTCGTCTCTTTGCTTTTTCTTTCTGCAATTATCTTTCTAATTCTCTCTTGAATTGTCTTACTAGTACCTCTTCCAACTGAGTAATGAGTTCAATCCTCACTGGGTACCCCATAATTTTGGCCTTGAGCCACGTTTTAGTGGCGCTTTGAAACTCAACTGTCTTTTCTTTTCTCGCTCCGGTGTCTCCATTTTTTCTCGCTTATATTAATTCTTTTCTTTCTTACTCTCTTTCTGATTCTCACTCATGGCTTTTATCTTTCCTTTCTTTCTTTCTTTCTTTCTTTCTATATTTCTTCCTTTTTTTCTCCCCTTTCATGCTCCCCTTTTATTTTTTTTTCCTCTATTCCCTTTTACTCCCCTTCTCTTTTTTCTTTCTCTTCCACTTTCTCTTTACGTTTGTTTTTTCTGAAAGTTTATTTCCCTTTACGACAGGTAATCTGGTCTCATTTCTTACCCTAATTTCGCATAGAATTTAAACTGAATATTGAACTCACTATGGCGCAGATTCCGAAAATATCCTGCAAACTTTTCATCTATTGCACGGACATTTTTTTTAAATATATAGATATGTATGATTGTTTAGTTTGGCACAGGGCCAACATTCCTGGTGTCTACAGCAGAAATGGAATTTATTCCAGTAATGACCCATGAGGTTACCTTCCAAACCATTAAGTCACGCCACCGGCATTAAGTACCCAAGCAAACAAACATTTCACCATTTTCTGGCAACAACTATCTTCTTTCTGAAAGAAGAAATCATCGAGGCATTTTGCAGCTCATCTCTCGCTACTTGTCAGCCGGTAACGCATAATAAATATCCCAGAATTTTGAAAAAAATAAAATAAACATTTATGAGCAGCATTTAGAATTTTTTGATGAATGAAAGAATGGCAAATTTTTCTCTTGTTCTTTAAATTTACGCAATCAAAAAAAAAAATAGCGAAGGAAGAAAAAGATACAAAATATTTTTAAAAAAAAGATGGCGGAAGTGAAAAAAATGAATATCCACGCCAGATGATGAACCCTGAAAAAACGAACAATTTGATTGGATGGCTGCAAAAAGAAATGGTGAGATAAAAAAAAAGTTTAGCGATTGAAAAAAAAAATCAGAATATAAAGAAAAAATACAAAACAAATTCAGCGGTGGTGAGAGGGGAGAGTTAAGAGATCATCGAATTTCATAAACCCATATATGTCATACTAATCAAAGATTAGTAAATACATTTTTTAATTATTTTACCACCAAGCAAGGCAAAGCAATAAAGCCAAAGTGTTACTGAGAGTACTTTCAAGACGTGCAACTGGCTTGAGTCTTCTTTTTCTTCGTGTGCCGCGATCATGAACTTCCTCTTGCCCCCCGTCTCTTCTTGTTTTTAATATCTTTTCTCTTGGTATTTCTAAACCCTGCTCTGCCATCCATTTGCTTAGACCTAACAAGTACGGCTCGCGCTGCTTTCTCCTGTTACGTCTTCCCTTTATCCGGGCCCTTCTTCCTCATTACATGCTCCAGGAACCTCATTTATCTCTTCCTGGTATTAAGTATGAGTTTTTTCTCGATTTCATCCTTTCCAACACCTCATCGTTACACACGTGCTTCGTCCATGTTATCCTCAGCAGCCTTCTGTAAAACCACATTTCTGCTGCCTCAAATCTCTCTTTCATCCTTCCACCATTCACTTCCATAGAGGACATATATCACATAGCAATCTAGAACGCTTTCCTTTGTTTCTAATGAGAGTTTCCTGTCTTTCAGTACTCTGGTTAGCTTCTGAAATGTGTCTTTGGCCATGGCAATGCGTGTTTGGATTTCCATATCGCACTTTCCATCCTCTGTCAAAACACATCCCATGTATTTGAATTTTTTTATTTGACTTATTTTAGTTTCTCCGACTTGTAGTTGGCATATTGGACTTTTCTTCTTGTTGATGACCATACATTCAGTTTTCGTGAAGTTTATGCTCAGTCCTTTCTTCTCACTTTCTTTTGCTTGCCTTATCCAATAAATAGTTATGCTTATTCATTAAGTGTTTTCGGATGCAGTAAGTGGAATTGGCAAACCGAGGTCCGACCTTATCTTCTGCCTTCACTTTTCCATCATTGTTCTTGTTAAAAAAATGAACTCCTCACTTATGCGCCTCTTGCCAAACTTTGGGCAAAAAATAGTATGAGATATTGGGCTCTCTAGTCTTGGGTGGCAACAATTCTGGCAGGTAAAAAATGTTGAGTACCAACCGTAAAGAAAAACCACTTCGCTTTCTGTTTCAAGAAATCGAGTAAATTCACAGATAATAAAGAGAAGAAAAAAATCAAAGAGGGACATGATCGCAATACTTCCCATAGATACATGGCATTTAATAATATATGCATCACACTAAATTAAGGAAAGTAAGTACTGAATTCCTATGTAATATCTACTTTCGAATATAGCAGTGAATGTTGTGCAAAATCTTCATACATTGCGAAGTAACCCACATGTATTTCGGTACACAATATGTAAAAAGATTTTAACAAGAAGAAAATTTTGCTGGCATTAAGAAAAAGATAACTGATTTGGAGCATACGGTGGGGAATGTTGTCCTTCACCCAAAACTGGTACACAAGTCATGGTGACTGAGGGAAACCCTGTGGTGTGACGAGACGACCACACTCTGTACACTTTCCATCCAGACACTACTATAAACGAGGAAAGTGATCGTGAATGTTATAGTTTAGTGCTCCTGCGCGACAAAGTTCAACAACACTCTTTTTCAAGTGACGTTAATCTTTGAACGTTAGCTCCGTCACGGATGTTATCTAGCTTAGTCTTTACAGAAATGGATGAGATTGGAACTAAAGTGGCAGTACCTATTATAAAGTTGCCATCGGCGTCTCTAAAGTTTTCTATTTTCAGGAAAGTCGAGTTCGAATTCCAGTTGAATTCGTTGCATTCACTTACGCGCAAATACTCTTGGGAAAAGTATTAAATCTATCTCTTCTCCCTCCAGCTATGTGTTAAAAAGCTAGACAGATTTGATTGGTTGGCAACCCGTCTACCACAGAAAGTAATGGCATCCTACTGCGAGAAAATCTACCCAGTCAGTCATGTCTCTATCGAGACATGATCTTCCTAGCGTGTATTACGTATGGCACGTGTCTGACTGATTGATTTCAGGAAATAGTAATTTTTTATTTTTTCTAAATCGGGCCAGTTTTAGCTAAACAACAATGCAAGAACGAAAATGTTAAAAACAATGCAAGCTGGATTTTTATTTTATAATAATTTTATCAATTTATGTTACAACATTCGATGAACTTTTAACACTTTACCACAAGATAAAGGGTTTACAGCCATATCACGTTGAAGCACAGCTTCTCGTATGATCACTGAAATTAAGTAACGTCGAGCCTTTAGAATGCCAAGTACTGTAAGCTTGGATGTGCGGATGGTTTAATAGATAACAGTTTGGAATTGGAAATGAGAGAGCAGAGATCCAATTCTACTCGGACTCGTTGCATTCACTTACGCGTAAATCCCCTTGCTTGTTACCAATAATATTATTTTTAGTTGATTAACATAGATTAAAAAAGGCAAGAATATTTTTGTATTGTATTGCGAGTTGCGATTGTCGCTTCTACAACAAAGGATTATACTGAATAGCATTAAGTTTGAATGTTGTTTCACACAGTTTTTGAATTTTGAATTTTTTTCTCTCAGGTGTCCATGTTCAAATAGGAAAGATTGCATTCCTCATGTCCATTGTTTAGTTTCCTTGTTAGGGTCACTAATACATCATCATCATCATCATCATCATCATCATCATCAGTGCTGCCTTGATCTGAAGGCACACTGGAAATCAGTTCTCATCTCCAACAACATTGGAAATAACTCCTATCAGTCTTCTCCGAACTTCCCTGTCTTCAAGAAAATGTTGCAGGTCTTCCAAATACTTTAAATATTTTACAAGGAATGACGGAATTTTATTATCAATTCTTTCCCGATCAGATATGACAAAAGTATTCAATGCATGGGTGGAGGGTTGATTTATATGTGTAAGATAGATTCAGTTCGGCTGAGAGTGTGAAGCTGAGGAGGCACTTTGTATTGTTTTCGGGGAGATTAGCTTGATCCATGCTGATGTGGGTAGGAGGGACTGTCTATTGTGGTTAACAGATAGCAGCTTAGTTTTGGAAGCATTAAAATTTACGAGCCATTGCTTACCCTAGTCCGCCACAGATTAGAGGTCCTTTTCTTTTAGAGATTAGCAAGGTTATCATTGTCCACCTTAGCAGATTTATTACCGAGGCAGGGGTAAATGGTGGCATTGTTAGCTTACTTGGATTTGTTCAGAAATTATTAAAAAATTGCAGCTATCAGGGAAGCAAGTAAACGGAAGAGAGTTCCACAGGTAGGAAATACGAGAAAAGAAACTATTCGGATACATTTATCTGTTTTAACGGTAAAAGGGGTGCGACCTAGATTCCAATCTAGTAGCACGCTTAAATTCGGGGCACCAAGGAAAAAACACGTCAGAGCAATTGTCATGAAAGTATTTGTAGAAAAGACGGAGGGAAGCCACGTCAGTTGGTGGGAAAGTAACTAAAGTCAGGAAATGTTTTCAGAATGTCTTACAGTTACGACGTTATTTATAATCTATGTTCATTGTCTATAAAGTGTTCCTAACGAAGAGTAATATTTAGCGAACGCGTATTACACATAAATTAAAAATGTCGATACACTTTAAGTGTAGGTGTGTTGTAACTTAGAAGCTTAGTAAATATTTCAATTGATGATATAATGTTTAAATACGGCTTCAAATTTGTTTATACAGTTCTAGGAATTTGTTTATTGTATACGCACACTTGTTTTACATTTGTGTGTGCGTTCTGGCTTGAATAAATGTGCCTAAGAAAATACTTGAATATTTTCTAAGAATCCACTGATGAAGAAGGTGTTTCGTTAAGCTTTTCTTCCTAAATCCTTGGTAAAAGATAGTGCCAAAATAAATTCTCCAATATTAAGCTCAGGAGAAAGACAGTTTGTGGGAGAAGGAACAAAAAGTCGCCTCCACAGCGGGGGTGAAATTTTTTGTAAAAAAAAAAAAAAAAGTGAAAAAGTCAGAGACCGGTTTATTGCCAGTGGGTTTTGTTGAGGAGTGCGCTGAGATGAACGTGCATAGTTGCGAAATAAATTTCCTTGCACGATTCGCGTGATTCTTGCTAAGTTGTAAGTGCGAATGTAACGCAAGTTGGCGGCTCTAGGGAGGAAGACTGCTGTCTGCAATTGGCGGATACGGGAAGCGATGACACGAGAAGAGAAAGTGTTGAAAATTTGAGGTGATGGGGAATAGACAGGATGTGGGGCTGTTTATAAAGTATTTAAAAAAAGGAGAAAAGGTGACTGCGTTAAATTTAGCTAAAGTTTTCAGTGCAAGAATTAATGCTCTTTCGCAGAAAGCAAAACAAGGGAAAACTCATTCCTTGGGTTTCTTTTACTGAGCAGAGGAAATGAAACAAGGCTTTATATAAATGACAGGAATATACCCAGTTTTATTTTATTTTCCTCATTATAGGCATTAGTATATTCATGATAGAGTAAAACCTTGATACATGGACGGAAGAGAATAACTGAAAGAAAAGAATAACAACCATGACTTGTTCTCAAAAAGGGTTTTATACTGATATATACAAACAGCGTGAAAGGGGAAGAAGATAGCGCCTTACGTCTATAATTTTCTACTGGAAAAATTGCAGGTCTTGGTGTGTTTTCTATATACCTGGTGGGACCACGTGGTTATTACTGTATGTCCTGTGGGCTTCTCACGTCTGTCGTTTTTGGGGGTATAGACACTGAAGTTGACAGGTGCGTCTTGACACTAAAAGTGCTAACTAAAAAAATCTACTTCGTCACTGTATGAACTGATGTCACTCACTGTACGTCATGTGATTCTCGTAACTTAATCTCAGCCGAAGGGAGATAATCATTTTTTCTTTTCTTACCTATTTATTCTTGTTACTTTTTATTTATTAATAATTAAAATATCTTATTAGCATGGATTTGAGATTAAAATTCAGATAAACCAAGATATATATATTAATCAGAAAACTCTAAAAACATGAGAAGCGTATCTCATTACATCAAGCTATATATTTAAAAAAATTATTTTCCATATTTACAGGTATTTACAAATTTCCCGGATAGATAGAGCTCATTAGACTTGGTCGACAGTATGTGTAGGTGAAGGATCACCCAGATATTAGAACAGAGGTCGACAAGTCTCCTTAGTTAACTTGGTAACAACCATCCAAGTGGTCAGTGGCTTCATCTTTTTGTAGAGAACCTAATATTTTCCTCGATGTGAATCATAGACAAAATATACAAAGATTTTGTGTCATTAACAGTGGATCGGAATGAGACGTCGAAGAGACGAGTTTGAGTTCCAGTAGATCGATATGGGCAAATGGAAAAGCTATGAAACAATCTCTTCTCCTCGAGCTGCGGGTTAAAGAGCAGGGCTCTATACATGTGATAGTCAACCTGTCTAAGAGAAGGATGATCATAAACCGTAACAATTGTCACGGATCTCCGTACCATGGTAAGGTAGATGAAAAGAAACAAAACAAAAAGACAAATGAACAGATATCTGCTTTCATAAGTGGCCTTTCTGGAAAACATCGATTATTCAATATTAACGAAAGAAAATAGTCCAGCTAGTAAATGTACTCCCAATCAATTGGGCTTTAAATTAATTTATTAAGGTCGCAAGCAGCTGGTGGTTTATGACAAACACTGAAGTCTAGATATGAGAAATTCGAAGAAATCATGAACTGCCTATACGTATTCAGTTAGTTAAGTGATAATCAGTCATGTCTCAAAAGAGACATGACTGACTGAGCAGAAGATTATCCTGCAGTAGGCTGCTTGCTAGCCAAGACTATAGAACTCAATCTGTCATGTTATTTAACCCATATCTGGAGGGAAAGAACGGATTAATACCTTTCCCAATGGTATTTGCACGTAAGTGAATGCAACGAATTCAACTGGAATTCGAACTCAGTTCCCCGATTCCTCATTCCGAGCCGATATCCACTGCACCACGACGAAGGAAATAAATAAATAAAGAAACAATTGAAATGCTTCGAGATCAAGGCGGGAATTCCAGTCGTGAGCTTATATAGTCATATCACATATTACTCTAGCATTCAGAAAAAGCCAGCTGTTAGAATAGGACGAGCTGTCCATTGAAGGTATAGAGATGGGATTCACAGAGGCATTTGAGGGCAGTGGTAATCGCCATTGAAATATGGAGAGAGTTGTAGTCATAGATGAATAGAGAAAGTGTCGGCGTTCTCGCTAGCCATAAGAAAGATTTAGTCCGTTAGTCTGTCGTGACAAAAGACATCATACAGGAATTTCCTGCTTGATGAATATATGAATAAAGAATTCATTATATTGAAAACAAGATTCGGGTTTATTTATCTTGGCGTGTTGTTATTTAACATTCCATTCCTATTTTTTTAAACTTACATCGGGTTTCTCACTGTTTTTGTTTACCCCGATGAATCGTGTGTGTGTCGGGGGTGACTACGAGGTAAAATCGTGTATGATTGTATCAAGACACAGTACCTTTCTTTTTTCTTTTTTTAGTGCACTTGTACGATAAAATGCTATGCTGTTCGTAAAGTAGATAAGTAGTTTTTGTATTCCCTTTGATTTATTGGGGAGATGATGCACCAAGGATTTTGCTGATTTGTTTTTGAGTTCCTTTCTTTATCAGACCCAAAGCTCCAACCACAAGAGGTCCATTTGAGATTTTAATTATAGCGATCGATCCTCATTCACTTTGTATTCTATTGTTGAGATGTAAGTTCCACTCGAGCAGATTCTTCCCACAAACCATTGCCTTGTGGAACAGACATCAAAAAATATGCTTTCCCGACCACTGCAATTGTAATCTGTTCAAGTCAGATGAAACGGTATCTTTCTAAGATACCACTTACTCTGTAAACCTCTATCTGGAGTAACTCTTAGGCTTCGTCCAGGGTTAACATAATTGTAAAAAAAAAAGTGCATTTTTATTTTTCTATTTTCATTTTCATTGCTTTTTATTGATTTAGTTTTGCAACAACCTTCGAAGAGTTGGTTTTTTATTTCTCATTTGATAAACTCATGTCAGTTACTGTGAAATCTTTTTCTTTGATAATAATTTCTGGGTGATTTAATAATAACATAGACAGTTTTTAGCTGCGGATATGAAACGTGTTTTGAATTAAATATTAGTTAAAATGGAAATGTTTTTCGATACATCTAAATATGTTGCTAAAACATTTTGAAGTCGAAGAGAATAATAAATGACTTCCTCTTCTATGATTTTTCAATATTAATTATTGTGAAGTCATACATAGTCTTCAAATGCGTACATGAAAAATCTTTGAAGTAAAGGCATGTAAAAAATAGAAAGGAAAATATTTTTGGTACACCCCAATATATGATAACAATATTGATAATGTGGTCGAATTATATATAGTCTTTAGATGTGTACATGAAGAAAACTTTAGTGTGAAGGTCTGTCAAAACTAAAACACACATACACACATTTAATACATGAACATGCTAATAAAATGTATTTCAGTGCATAATTAAAACATTTTAGTCCAGCAACAATTTTTTATCAGAAATATAAGTTCTACAAATATGTAAAATTCGGACATACAAATTACGCTTGTCATTATATCAAATATTTATGAAACGACCCTGAATTCTTAACTACAACATGATTTATAGCTTCGAATTTGCAAAGAATATAAAATCAGTTTAAATATATATATATATATATATATATATATATATATATATATATATATATCCAAGTATAGGGTAGGTATGGATGGAATAATATTCCGTATCCAAAGAAACATTATTCTTAAAAAGTGCTCAATACAAAGTAGAGCTAATAATATTTATTTTTGTAGTGATATTATAACATGAATATGTTATAATATCACTACAAAAGTAGCTATTTTGTTTCGTCACTTCTTGTGTCTTATCAAGTGATGAGGTTTATTTCAAGTTGAAGGGTTTTAAAAAGGTTAAAAACAAGCCAAACCTCCTTAATCAAGGAGGCATTGTTGTATAAACAGTATGGACCAATCAGAATAAGGTAACTTCTTTTTTGGAGAATATGTGAGAAAACTCAAAAATAATTCTTGGGGGCATTAATATTAATATTTGATTAAATTGAGATCAGTATTATTAATTGACTAATAGATTCACTTTATTTTTATTGCGAATCTTAAAAAATTCTAAGTTTAACAAATTATTAGATTTAGAAAGTCATTCATATGTTAAACGAGGAAAAGAATGAACGCACACATATAAATCTACAAACATTCACACATAGACAAAATTTTAAAATTTTGTTTTTATCGACTTGTCAATTTGTCTGTTAAATTTTAAAGCTGGATTTGGAAACTGACTGAACTGCCATAATATTGGATACAGGTAGATAATTTTTTTTTAATTCTGGCAATTCCTATGCTTACCAAGGCTTGAAATTCACAAAACACCTTTTTCTCTGTAAAAATCTTGCTTTTTTTTAATAAGTGTCGTGTGTGTTGGCTGAGTTCACTTCATTTTTCGACGAATATACATACGCTTCTCAAGTGTTCTTCATTTCAACAATGAAAAAGGTTTTCTTGTTTTGGTGTAGCCGTTCTTTTTGCTGGTATAGCATTTACAGTCCGTTCCCAAAATGATTTGTATGTTTGATATCATTATTTTCAGTTCTACTGATTCAATTATGACGTCGAAATCACACTTTCGTAGTAGTTGTTATGTTCGTGGGAGTGCTAGGTTGTTCGGTGCATTTTTGTTTTTTGTTTTCATGGAGCCGGGTTCGTTCAGTCATAATGAGTCTAATCGTTTATATTCATCTTGAAGACAGACTTATTAATCCTGGCGCTGTAAGCATGGGTAAGGCTCTGGGTTAACAATATTAGACAGAAGTGCTTGTAGGTGTGGGAGCAAAATGGCGGTTGGGTGGTGGCCTGTCTTATCGGGTGGAAATAAATCAGGAAATTATGTGGCCTGCGTACAAAAAAACATGAATAAAAAGAAAATAATTAAATAATTCGTGCTAAGTTTTGCTTTTTTTTTCCCCCTTTTGCAAGTTAATATGTTCTGTGCATGTATCACCTTTTTAAGAGAATTTTAAGTACTGAATTTGAGTTTAGATTGACGTTCTTATTTTCTTTCTGATTAATCATTCCATATGTGATTTGAGGACCTTAAGCGACACAGCGTCAGTAAAATATTGGTCTACGTAAACAAATGATAAATAAGAGAGAATTAATATTATTTCATTTACTAAAACTATTTACTTATCAAAAATAACTTTGGAAAATGTATTGGACACTCAATAAAAAGAAAATATATTTTGCGGGAAATTAAATAATACAGACAATGTTTTAGCAGAAAAAAATAGATGTAGCAACAGATGGTGTCATACCAATATGTAGGATTTCTCCAATTTTCATGATAACGTTGATTTTAATTTACTAACGAAATCTATTCTTGAACTCATGACAAAAGACAAAGAGCACTTTGAAAAACTTATTGACCCAAGTATGTCTTTAAAAATGTTTCCTTGTGATTCGAGCTACCTACTCCAGTCTTATTTATCGTTCATAAATTCAAAATAATTAGTACTGTATGAACGTTCGTTGGGTCCAGTTGTCTAAGTGAATGTTTCAAGATTAAATCACATGAGAATAGATAATCCTTTACTTCAGTTAGTTAAGTGCCAGGCGTGATACATGCTTAGGCGATCATGTCTCTTTCGATCCATGACTGATTAGGAAGAAGATTTTTCTTGCAGTCGGTAAACATTTCATTCTTCAGTAAACTGGTTGTCAACCAAACCTTAGGAACCCAATCTGTCCTGCAGTTTAACCCATAGCTGGAATGAGAAGTGATGGATTCATACCTTTCTCAAGAGTGTTTGAAAGCAAATGAATTCAACGAATTCAAATGGAATTCGAACTTGGCTCTCCTGATTTCCCATTCCAAGCCGATATTCATTACACTACAATGCACATTAAGGGGCGTAAAACAAGCTGCTATCTCCATGAATGGCGTAAAATCAATGAGACCAAAGTATATACATTTATTACAATTAAATATTATTACAACGGCTAATGGTCTACTGATTAAGTCAATCAGTCAGTCAAGTAGCATACGTGATACATAGGCGATCATGTCTCTTTCGATTCATGACTGCCTAAGTAGGAAATTTTAGCGCAGTAGATTTTTGTGATAGACTGCTGGCCAAACAAGGCTATAGGACCTAGAAGGTAGAAGAGGTACAAGAAAAAAGTATTTGCGCGTAATTGAAAGCAAAGAACACGACTGGAATTCGAACTCGGCTCTACACAACAAATAAATGTCAAAAACAGAGGACTGTTCTTAACCGCTGACGCTACACGAATTCGTGAAGATACAACGAGAACAACGCCTCAAGAAACTGTTGACGCAGTTTAGGTTTGAGCCTCATTCAAACATTTCCCCCATTTTGAATATGGATTGTGTGATTATCAGTATAAAAAAATGCTGATGATTAATTAAGAAGGAAAATCAAAATTTCAGTGAATAAAAGAAAATTATTTCAAGCAAAGAACATTTATAAAATTAAAACATTTAAAGATATTTTTATAATCATTTTACTACAATTAAATACCACGAGAACATAGTGAGATGCAAGAACGAAAAAGAGAATGAGAAAACATTAGCGGGGATTATTGAGGAAAGGAAAAACAAGGAACAGGATTCAAGAAGACAGAAAATCGTGATTGACGTTGCATTTAAGATGTTTGAAGATTGTAGTTAAACAAGAAATCCGGAATTCCACAGGTGGGAAGTGCGAAAAAATAACTTTTGGAAAAGAAATAGCTGTTACATTTATCTAGTTCAATAGTAAAGCGGTGAGATTTATTCACCAATCTAGTAGCACGCTTAAATTCATGTAGATAGGACATCAATGAGAAACATGAACAAGTTTATAGAAATGAGAAAGAAGCCACATCATGTCGATGAGAATATAACTGAAGTTGAGCTAGCTGGTCAGAATCGATTACATTACAGATTCTTTGAATTTTATCAAGAAACTCAAGATGTACATTTGGAATACCATACCATATATGATAACAGTCTTCAATGCACAGATTAATCGTAGATAGATAAATGTACAAGATGTATTTTGACGAGCAGTAGACGTAGCAGTTAATTCGATATAGTCATTTCAATTCATGCCAGTGGAAAAATGTGACACCAAGAATAAGTGCTACTTTCTTGAAGGTTAGCATCAGCCATGCTGATGGCAGACAGAAAAGATTCGCTATGGTGATTAAATTAAAGTAGTTTTGTCAAAAGGGTGTTAAAATGTACAAGCCGCTTTTTAAAACTAAGATTACCTTATGCCGCTTATGTGAAGGATTAGAGAGAGAGAGAGAGAGAGAGAGAGAGAGAGAGAGAAAGAATCCAGTCAGTCAGAAATCGATCGAATGAAACAAACTAAAGCCTGCTACCCGCATGTGATGCCGTCCGCAAGAACACAACAAACATCTTTTTAAAATCATCATTAAATCATCATTACTTATCATTAACTCACTTACATCATCAATAAATCATGTATTATCATAGTCACGTATGCGTTCGGTCCCACACTTAACCGGCTTACGACCGTATCACGTTCAAACATCGTTCACGTACGATCACCCAAGTGAAGTAACGTCGAGCTTGGTCATTACCTAGATGGCTTACCGCTTGGAACTGTAAGGATCTGCAGGTGGTGTAATCGATACTGGATCTGAATTGGAAATCAAAGAGCAGATTTCCAATTCCAGTTCAGTTTCATTGTATTCACCAGCGTGCAAATATAATTGATAAAAATATAAGGTTCCCTCTTCTCCTTCCAGATATGGGTTAATTGGCAGGACTTGTCTTAGCAAATCATTATAATCGGCAAAACATTCTTACAATCTAAAATATTTATGCTAGCTTTAATAAACTGCAAAATGTTGATAAGCCAGGAAAAAATGCAATTAATGCATCAAAACTACACTTTGCCGGTTTTAGTGCCCAAACTTCGGCGAAGTTCAAAGTGACATAGGACTCTAGGTGCCTGTATGTATATATGTTGTCATTTTTTGCGCTTTGCTATAAACGACTCACGAAATCTATCGAGAATTTTTTATTGTACTATATATGTTCTCAGATTAACAAAACGTAGTAAGCAAACCAAATGCACAAACAACATACGCAGGTAGGGTTGTTATTTATATTGTCGGTGTGAGACTCGGGTTACGGATCAGTTTACATAAGGAATCACTATGAATGCGCTCCCAGAGAAAAACATTCCCCACTCTTATTATAAAGTAACATTATATATCTAAAGAACGCTGGGACAGATGTGAAAATCTCACGTAGTTGTAGAACATGGAACCGGCAATGATTTCGATAGAAGGTTACACAAAAATTCCACAACTGAAATAGAAAAAAGGTTTCTTTAGCATTCGAATCATTTTCTGGAATAGCGTTATCAGAAGGCACATTGGTATGGCCAAGGACGCATTTTAAAACTGAGTAGAATAAGAGACAGGGACATTTCGTTGAAAACAAAGAAAAGAGTGCTGGATTGTTACGTGTTATCTAACCTCTTATATGACAGCAAATGCTAAACAACCTCATCAAAGATTAAAGAAAGACTCAAAGCAGCAGAAATGTGGTCCTACAGAAAGGCTGCTGAGGATAACATGAACCGAACATGTGAACACAAATGGATGGCAGAGCAGGGTGTAACCACATTGTACCGAGGTTATTACATTTTGGGGTGAAATCCTGTCTTACTTTCTACGCTGTTTTAAAATATTAACTTTTCATAGTCTAGTAACATTATTTCAAAATCTGAATAACTGTGAGCACAGTAACCAAGACGTGCATGATAGTCGCTTTTTTCTGGTATGACAAAAAATAACAGTGCTACCGAACGATATTTTAGACAAGGACAAAGAATTATAGTACCCAGAAAAAATAAAGCAAATTTCACTAACGAATTGTTAATCATCACATTAAGTGACTATCCTTTAATCAGTGAGTTAAGTGCCATACGTGATACACGCTTGGGTGATTATGTCCCGAAAGAGACATGACTGAATGCGCAGAAGATTTTCCCGCAGTATGTTGCCATTACTTTCTGCGGTAGACTGGTTGCCTACCAAGGCTATAGAACTCAATCTTTCCTTCTATTTAATCTATATATGGAGGGGAAAGCGACAGATTAATAACTTTTCCAAAGATATCTGCGTGTAAATGAATGCAACTGGAATTCGAACAAGGACTTTCGATTTTTCAGTCCGAGCCGATATCCACTGTACCACAACGCACATCCGACTTTACTTTAATATAACGAACAAACAAATATGTGTCATTCACATAGTCATTTACTAAGTTAAGGTAGGTCGAAAGAAAGGCGATGATAGGAAATTATCCACAGAAGGTCGAAGTCACTAATGGCATCATTTAGAACAGTTCTTTCTTATATTACAGCCCCTTTGGCATTCAGAGCGTATTCCTAGCTCTCCCTTTCAATACCCATGGAAAGACACTTTTTTATGTATCATATTGGCTACGACCTTAAAACAACTAATCTAACACCAAATGAACATCCATAGCTATATTGTTACACCTAAGAAACTAGAGAATTGACCTCGAAAATGTCTAGAGTCTGTTCTGGTTTATGTGTGTCACAACAAAATAAAATAAAAGAAAATTCATGCGTTCGTATGTAAGACTTGTTCATTTTCATTCTTTCCAATTTATACCTGTTTTATGAATGGGAATGATATACGTTTTGTCATAAAGATATCATAAAGATATTGTGAAATAAAAGAAAAAATTATAACCTGTTTCAGATGCTGCCCCGTGGCAATCGCTTTTGTTATTTATCTCCCACCAACGTTGCAAGCATCTTGTTGCTTTATCACTTTTTTCATGTAAAGTGTTCTGACGAACTACATTCCTTAGTTTCACCTATTCTAACTTTCACGGCTAAGACCCACCATACTACACACATTGCAGCAGACCATCCTCATCTACTACACCCTTGTGCAAATTAATTGAAAAAAAAGATTAATGTCTTCTTAAAATCTTTCACACTTGCCCCGATCACGTATACATCGTTTTTGGCCGTTGTTTTTCACTTTCGACCGTTTTGGACTAATGAATCTAGTTTATACTTCACCTTGATTACATTACTGACAGTTAAAAGGCTGACACCAACAATATCCGCGATCTCTCTGTAAAGTTTTTCAGTGTTGTCGTGCAGCGTTATAGTTTTCTTACGACTACTTGGAGTAACGTCCATTGCAGACAATGGCCGAAGGACAACTAATAGAAAGTCAAGACAATAGTGTCTGAGAGTGAGAAACAACTGATGCAAACAAATTTCATCATATACCTTGAAAATAGATTCATATTACGGCACACCCCTGCGAATGACCTAATCTGAGGTAAAAATAGAAATCGATTACACTCTGTTACTTCAGTCGGTCGAAAACAATAATAATAAAAACGTATAATTTTACGCGCAATCTCTGCTCACATTTAAAACTAAATTAAACTGGTTTAACTGGTCACAGTTGTTTTGGTTTAGATTAAATTGGTACAAGGATAAAATAGTTGCGATTCCATGGAAGATCTTAGTTTAGTATCAATGTGAAAATTGAGGGTGGCTATGACCATTGAGATTACTCTACAATAGTGGTCTCTCCCAATATAGTTTAGTACTAGTTTATGATACTGAGGCATCTACTGAGGACAGTATTCACCGTCACATTGACGTCGTCGGTGAAATGGTTCTGCTAAATATTACTTTACCGTAGACTTGCTTCACATCCAGAAATAATTAAACCACCCGAACTATGGTTAGGGAGACTGGCTTGTTAACCATTATTTTACACCCGGTGCACCTTCTATATAAAGGTCTCCTTTTCATAATCACACACACACACACACACACACACACACACACACACACACACACACACACACACACACACAGTCCTGAGTATGACGGTCAACTGCATCCGGCAGCTAGGCTTCTGATTGGGAGGTTGTAAGGAGCAATGAACCACCTCTTAATTGCCCTTATTCCCAGGTCCACCCTGACCCGGACTGGTAACACCTGTTAGGATCCCAGCTATGGGCAAAATAGTTAACATTCCAACTGGGGTCAAAATACTATGAAAATATAGAAATACACTTTTATAGAAATATATACATAAAAATAGACTTCTATAGAAATATGTACATTTTTGAAGGAAAAATATTACCAACAAGACATTATACTTCAACAAAGTCCATCTTTGCAAAGTGGTGTGAGACCCTCTTTGCAGAGACGTCTCTCATAACAAAGATGTTCACTGGACTTGCTTTCTAACTAGTAAAGTGTTGTCGGGATTTAGACAACCTTCCAAGGTTGATATGCCGTAAAACCTCAACCAAACTAAACCAAACCAAGCACACACAAATACAAAGAGAGAGAGAGAGAGAGAGAGAGAGACGTGCTCGCGAACGAGCGTGCTCAAACGTAAGTCCGTACCTCGAGACACATTTAATGACGTGCCCAAAAATCTACGAGTGATCTGCTACGCAAAGATTTTTTCATGGCAAATCCCCAAATGCTCCTTGTCCTTTTCTAAAGGCGTTCGCAAATTAATGACTGAGAGAAAGAGAGAGAGAGAGAGAGAGAGGGAGAGAGAGAGAGAGAGAGAGAGCTTTGACAAGAGACTCCAACGATAGACTTTAAAACGGGTATGTCAGCTGTGATCAGAGGTTTGCGCTTCGAGACAATACTAGTCGCCTTTTCTCTCTCTCTCGTTACAAAGAAAGAAAAACAAATCAAGACATCGAAAAAATGCTGAAATCAAGCGTAACAACAATAACAAAAAAACAAAACAAAGCAGAAAACACAGACCATAGAAACGAGGCAGAGTAGAGAGATGTGAGGGAGTAGGAAGCGTGTCACTTGTATGATATTCCGTCCTTTTACATGAACTTTGAGACGCAGAGGCACCCGACAATGATCGGACGTCAGGAAGAATGAAAGAATAAAACAAGAAAAGAACGATGTGAAAGAAGAAGAGGGAAAGAAAAGAAAAAAGAAAAGGAAAGACAAACACATCTTATAAATTAAAGAAGATTGACTAAATGATATATAATTTTTTGTACACATATGCAAGCATACTTTTGATACACACACACACACACACAACTAGAGAAATGTGAAGATGTGTTTTTTTTAAAATCATTTTACCCCAAGCAAGGTAGTTTTACTGCCATTGGTGTGCAGGAGGTTACATAGGAGAAAAGTGATGAGAAAAAGGGACAGGTTATTGTGGGTGTTAGGATGTGGATAAAAGAAGGTGGTGTGATGAGAGTGGAGTGGACAGAGAAAAGAGCATGAGAGAAAGGATGCGAGTTAGAGAAATAGGAGATGACTATTGACCTTACATTTAAATTCTTGGATTGTAACTATCAGGGAAGCAAGTAAACGGAAGAGAATTCCACAGGCGGGAAGTGCGAGAAAAGAAGCTCATATAGTAGAAGTTTCAGTTATATCTTTTTTTTTGTTTCACTAATTGCTAGTCTAGTAGCTCGAGTAAATTCATGTATAAGGGGTACCAGTGACCTAAGTCTATCGGAGCTAAAGCTATTAAAGTATTTGTAGAAGGGACATAAAGAAGCCACATTATAGAGAAAATGACTGCATTTGAGCTGCCGAGTCGGGATCGATCACATTACAGAATTTTTCGTTGGATTTTGTCAAGAACTCTGAGGTGAATAGCAGGGGCACCCAACCAGATGTGGCAGCAGTATTCAATACACGCGGGTATGTATATATGTGAGAAAAGAATAAAATAAATTGAAACAGAAAATTTTGTAGTTATTTACTTCTGAAGATGAAGAGATAGATATGATAGCTAGATAGGTCGATATAAATATAGATATAATTAAATTTGTTTTTGAATTAAAATTAATATAGTTTACATTACGCGGGCATTTTTGTTTCAAGATATTGAAACTCATCAGGCAATGTTAGTTCATTGTTGTGAAAATGATTTTCCTTTTTATTAGAGATAGATAGACCGTGAGAGATTGAAATCAACATAGATTGAAAGTGATACATACATACATACATACATACATACATACATACATACATACATACATACATACATACATACATACATACATACATACATACATACATACATACGGCCATATCACGTTAAATACACCGGTTCTCGCGCGATCACCGAAGTTAAGCAACGTTGAGCCTGGTCAGTACTTAGATGGGTGACCGCTTGGGAATACCAGGTGCTGTAAGCGTATAGTGACGTATGTGCGTTGTGGTGCAGTGGATATATGCTCGGAAAGAGAAATTGGTGAACCGAGTTCGAGTTCCAGTTGAATACCCTGCATTCACTTAAGCATTGGTACCCTTGGGAAAGGTATTAATCCGTCCCTTCCCTCCAGTTATGGGTTAAATAACAGGGTAGGACTTGGGGACCCTGCCCTTAAAAACAAACCGAATGAATCTTGATACTCGAAAAGAAAAACTATTAATAGACACAAAACTTGTATGAAAACAACAATAAATTGTTGAAAGAAAAGAGTATTATCCGTAATAAATAAGTAAAATTTAGTTGGCAATAAATGACCCGCCGGGGTTGATATGCCATAAAAACAAAACAACCAACAACCAAAGATAGACAGATGAATAAACATCCCGTCGAAATAGAAATGACAGAAAAAGTGGAACAAAGAAGGAAATAATACACGAAAAATTTAGATACAGTATGGATTTCAATGAATCAATGGAGGAAAATGAAACTCAAGGAAATATAAAATGATATTCTAATGTAATACAAAAAATGATGTTGCAGGATATCAGAAGCAGGAATGAAGAAAAGGAAGACAAAAGGAATGGGGGAAAAAGGCAAGATAAAAGAAAAGGGGATAAAGAAAGGGTTGGAAAGGTGAGGGTGAAACAAGAAAAAAGGAAGGAAAGAAAGGAATAGATAAAGGACCGACTATAAGGACGAGTGAATGAGGGAAAGCGGGAAAAGTTGGATAAGAAAAGAAATGGAGGAAGGAAAGAAAGAAGGGAAGAAAGAAAGAAAGAGAGAATTGATGATGAAATAAAAGATAGATAGAGAAAAATTAAGTAAGGGAGGAAGAGGGAAAGAAAGAATGAAAGAAAGAAAAAATGAATTAATGAATGAAAGTAAAAAAGAAGCAAACAAAGAAAACAGTAGAAAAGAAATAAAAAAATAATAATACAGGAAGGAGCTAAAAAAGAATGAATGAATGAATAAATGAAAAGGAAGGAAGGAAAGATGAATGAAGTAAGCAAAGTGTGGTAGGAGAAGAAAGATCCCCAAAATATGCAAAGTGAAAAGAAAAAAATGACAGTCAAAATAGCACAAGATTTAATATAGCCGCAAATAAACCAAAATGGAGGATTGGACAAAAAATGTCGGATATTCAGATAGCCATCAAAAACGGTACATTTTTAATTAGTCTTATTAAATTTACTCTTTATAAAAAAAAAACTTTCTGTTTTTTTCTTTTTTGTATTCTTGTTCACGACACCAAACAGCCTGTGAACATTTTTCTACGTTATTCTCTCGATCTTACTACCTCCTCTCTCAACTTTCACTCTCTCGTCCTATACGTATATATGTGCACGCGTGTGCGTGCGTGTATGTGTCTGTGTGTTTCTGTACGTGTATGTTTGTGTGTATACGTATGTGTGTATACAGGTGTGTATATGTGTGTACGTGTATGTGTGTCTTCTCTTTGCTGGCCGTCAGATTCGGTAAACCTATAAGTCCTTTGCTCTTTTCAAGTCGTTTTTTTCTTTTCTTTTCTTTTTTTCGAAACTTAAAAACAATTTCGTCCAACCGCCTGCGTATTCATCAATAAGTTTTCCCCTCCTACATGTGAATGACTCCCACTGCTGATGGCACACATGACTGACCCCACTGCACAAACATGCAGTGAAGTTTGTCTTGCCCCTTCACCCTCGCTGCCTGCCAGTATGTCAGTTTGAAACGTCTGCCGGCCTGAGTGTCTGTCACTTCGTATCATTGTGTCCAGCGTTAGCTAAAATCCCTGACACACAAAATATATCCAGCAACCAGTATGGAGACGTTGCCTGTCTTTGCATTTTTGTTATTTTTTAATTATTTTATGCATCTATCTATCTATCTATCTATCTATCTATCTATATATATATATATATATAGAGAGAGAGAGAGAGAGAGAGAGAAAGAGAGAGGGGGGATTATTATTACTTATACGTTTTTTAGTGGATGCTCGTATTTGAATAGACGTCCTATTAACTTATTAAACAGCATATTTATCCTCTACTGCTTTTTTATTGATTGGTTTCTTTCCAGTGTCTGATTATGCACTACTGGGTTCAGGGATTAAACTTCTAATTTCTACCTCACCAATTTCACAAACCAACTCTTTAATCCTTTATGTAGATTAAATTTAATCGGATTAAAAGGCACATTGAAAAGGTCTGAGAGCACAACAGAGTTTTATATTTCCATTATGTACCATCTCTAAAAAAAAATATATATATCGTTAGAAAAAAAATAGAATATTGTACTGTTTATCAGTCCTATATGACAACGAATGCTGGACAATCTCCACACAGATGAAGAAGAAACAGAAGCAACAGAGATGTGGTTCTACCGAAGGATGCTGAGAATACCAATGGACGGCACATCTGAGCAACGACTACCTTCTAGAGACAATGAGAAAAAAATAAGTTATAGTTAGCATCAAGAAGAGAGCATTAATATTTCTTAGACGCATCATGAGAAATAAGGGTTTGAAAAATCTGATACTCACTAGAGAGATTGAAGAGGGCCAGAGAAAAGCAACGCACAAACTAAGAGGTCAGTGTAAGCGAATGGATGGCGGAGCAGGACACTGAAGAGATTGTAAAAAGACAAAAGATATTAAGAGCTATAAATGGCAAGAAATTGTGGAGAGCCATGATCGTCAAGGTAATGAAAGGACACAGCACGTAAGAGAAGAAAAGAAGAATGTCAATTTGATGTCCGATTAATGTTGTAAGATAAAAACTGTTCCTGAAGAGACATTTTTAAATCATTGTGAATCACATTCTTCACAATAGTTTAACATCTTTGCAACAGAGCACAGTCACAATCAGAGAATAAAATAAGATGTAATATGCTACTTCTAATTCTGATCCCCTTTGTTTTAAACTTTGAATACAGTCAAGGCGATCCATCCGTTCTTTTTCTGGGTGCCGTATCCTTCAGGAACCTGCGCGTTCAGCAATTTCCATAATTTTCTTTTTACCATCATCCCACTCGCTTTTCTACTATTTCTACGGGGTTGTTTCTCTGTCCCTCATGTGTTCAGCAGGTCCCATGAGAGGGATAGAGAGATATATTCTTCCAAGCCCTCTTTTCTCGTTATTTTCTAAAAATTTCAACTTGTTTTATTCTGGTTCTAAGTATAAACAGCCTATTAATTTCCATTTAACTTAAAAATTCCTCATTCCTCACACGTTCATCCCTTTATATTCTCAGAATCCTTCTGCAGAGCCGTATATTTGTTGCCTCAAGTTTATTGTTCTCTGAAGAAAAGTGAAGTTTATCTTTTTTAACTAATTTCCATACCGTACAAGGCTCAAGCCCGACTCAAGCTAGAGTCAAAACGGTAATAATGAATGAAGTGTGTAAGATGACTTGGAAGAGAATGTGATTAAAAATGAAGATTATGTAGCTAATGCATAGTTCTTTGAGAAAATTATGCACGAAAAATCATTATTCAAATCACTTTTTTATTATATACTCACGAACTTTCATATCCCACTCTTAAATTTAATCTGTGAACATTCTGTAATATATCATTGCATTTTTTATTTGTTTTACCTACTTAATTATTAAACATTAAATGATTTTACACAGTAACCAATTATTAAACCAACAATGATTTTTACACCCTACCCAATTATTAACATTAAATGAATTTTACACCCTATCCAATTATCAAGCATTAAATGATTTTTACATCCTACGCCATTATTAAACATTATATCCTACATTACACCTACCCTATTATTAAACATTAAATGATTTTTACACCCTACTCAGTCATTAAACATTAAAATATTTTTACACCCTACCCAATTATTCAACATTGAATGATTTTTACAATCTACCGAATTATTAAATACTAAATGATTTTTACACCCTACTCAATATTTAAACATTAAATGACTTTTAACACCCAACCAATTTATTAAACCCTAAATTATCTTATACACACTACTTAATTATTAAACATTACACCCTCTAAATTACACCCAATCCGATTATTAGAGATTAAATGCTTTTTTACATCCTACCAAATTATTAAACATTAAACGATTTTACACGTGCCTGCTCTATTTGAGACAAAAGTATAGCTAAATAGTTGGTTTAAGGTGCGGAAATTGTTTAAAAGATTTATTTTTTTTGGCCAGAAGTTTTGTGCATTTAATTATCAAGATTTGTCGACATTATTTGCATACATTTTACAAAAATGGGGCTTATAGTAGCAAAAATTCCAAAATAAGAAGTAAGTACCAATTGGACAGTGCTTTCCCAAAAATGAACTCTTGGGATGACATTTCTCGATCACTATAATCTTGACCTTTTCAAGTCTCGGGTTACTCCATATCTTTCCGACATCACCTAATTAACTGAACTTCTGGCCTTTCTTCTTCGATCATACAACACGATACAATATAAAACTCTACTTTGAGTAGAACATGTGCCTTTCATTGGTGATACATTGGTCTGAAAATATGGTTTAGACCATGGGTCGAAATTCTTTTAGAAAGAGTGGACCATAAATCTAAGCAGTTTCTCGGAGGAGGGCGATGGTATCAAATATACTATAATAAGTTGCTTCAATCTCAGACTACTCCACCTAGAGTGCTTCCCTGATCTAGACTTTTAAAGAAGAAAAAACAAGTTAATATTATATTATTTTAAAAAAATTTCCTTATTTTACTGCAGGAATAACACGATAAAAAGCAGCACAATCAACAAAAACAAAAAATGCAAATTTCTAACTACAAACGAAATACGGTTAAAAATAACTGGTTGTTTGATGAAAACACCTTCATTTTATTGTTCGAAGACTGCTCCTCGTCAGGTGAAATATTTGTCGATGACAAGAGCAAAACCTTATCCATGTTGTCACCACCTAAACTTGTTTTTAAACGGCATTTTATATATTTCATTTTCGAAAAAGTTGTTGGCAAGCATGTGTCCTTCTAAATAAGAATACCACCATTTTCGCTTTATTCAATAGGCTTTTATATTTTCTGCTTGGCAAAACATATTTTTTCCAGAAGTTAGCAGTAGATTCGGAATAAAATGTTGATTTCTCACTATAAGTTAATTAACAGTAAATAATTTTTTTCTGTCACATGCTCCACAAATTAATTAGGTAATTAACATACATATGTTAAGTTGGCGAGTCGGATGCTCAGGGAAGTATCCAGACGGGAGACAATTGTACAAAGTAACAGTTCTTAGTGAAATATTGTGGGACTTTATTAGATTTGAAATACAGAGAAGATGAGGGTGATTTGACTCCGTGGAAGTAGCATGAAGTATCCCAGCTAAGATAAATTGGTCTGGTGAATCTAAAGAGTAGAGCTCATTGAAACATTTGCCATGTAAACAGTGATAGTGCAGTGAGAGCCTTACGACATTAAGTCCGTTGGAAAAGGAAGTTAAGTTGGAGAATAAACATTTTCCTCAAAGATAACAGTGAACGAATTTTGAAATCTATCAAGATCTGGAAAGTAGGGATAGTGCAGCTCCAGTTCAGATATGCCAGTAATACTGCGTTTTGGCCTAATCTGGTAAAGATAAAGCATGGCCTTCAGTCACTTTGTTCTCATTTCTGAGAGTTTGAAGAAGATTACCTACAGCCTTATCCGTAATCAGTAATCACATCAGTCCAGCGATGTCTTTTGGAATCCTCTGTGAGTATTTTACTGTGGGGAAAAATATAAATCGAAATGATTATACCGAGAGAACATTTTTGAATCACAAGAAATATACATAACAAACTTGCTTTTCATTCCAAACGCTAACCAACCTTTATTTCAGTAAAACACAAATTAGGTAAGAAATCAGAATAGAAAGATTGTGATGCGTTTAAATTTGAAGTACTTGAAAATCTTCTTCTTCTTCTTCTTCTTCTTCTTCTTCTTCTTCTTCTTCTTCTTCTTCTTCTTCTGTGCTTTGTCTCTTAAGAGCGATGGCAATCATAACACTCTTTAACCTCTAGCTATGAGCAAGTTTTGTCTTTTAGCAATCTCTCTTAGCCCCTCTTCTGACAGCTATTTGCACAGTATCGGTTAGGCAGGTTATTTACTGATTTCATCTTTCTTCCTTGCCTTCACAATATCCAGTGAGTTTCAAATTCTCCAAACCCTCTTTCCTCGTTTCATTATATCCCTCAGCTCAAAATATGAACACAAGAAATTGATACAACATAGACAATAATCTAACCAGTTAAACAGAACAACAGCACTTCCGCATTTGGGCTTCCAATCAACTTTAATTTTCAAAAATTCAAAAGCAATCTCAACCGTTATCTTCTGTCTTATTAATTCTTGTTAATTTAATGTTGTTTCTAGTTTAATGCTGGTTTTACTCATATTCTCTAATATTCAGTACTCACGCCTTGTCTGTTAGTGCCTTGCATGGAGTGAAATGAGTAAAAAAAAAGACAGGCACAAATGATTATTATTATTATTATTCAGGCTCATCAATAAGCTAGAATAAAAGTTTGAAGATCAATTTATTGCAACGAATTCTATGATTGCTCCACACAAAAAACAAAGAAAAAAACAAAAAATAATTTCAAATCTTGATACTCAGTAATTAATTGAGTTCGCCCTGGGGTTGGCGTGTGTATAAACCACATATATGTAACACGTATAAATTTACTCCTCTCTTATTCCATGCGCCGATAGCTTAGAGAGTAGGCACTCCGCCTGACATCAAGTAGGTCAATTTCGATCCCCTCTGGAAGCAATTAGATGTCTAGCAACACTGATGAACTGTCATGCAGCGAAACAGGTTTGTATGTAGATGAATATATATATATATATATATATATATATATATATATATATATATATATATAATCATTTTTCAACTTTATCTTCATTCTTTTTCATTTTTAACTATTTATCTATTAATAATTAATCACAGCCTCTATTTCTCCCCTCTCTCTCTCTCTATATATTATCCGCTGTGGTTATAAATGTGTTTGTCCAGCCAAGTTCTCCCTGACTTTGATACTCCTTCAAAGAGTGAAGAAGATTACAATGATCCTTATCTTACTAGTAATCTCACCAGCTCAGCAATATCGTACCAAGTGAGCCTTACGCCTTCGAACAAACGTTGAGACGGGTTATCAAGTACACAATTCGGCTCAGTGCTCGGTTTTCTACTCCATCTAAATCTCCGCATGTCCGTGAGCCGATAAAAATTGACGAGCTACCACTCTTGCCTTTCGAATGGAATCTATATATCCTTATAAACAAAGAAAACGCTCTCTCTCTCTCTCTCTCTCTCACACACACACACACACACACACACACACACACACACACACACATATAATATATGTTACTTCAAACGTTAGTTTTAGTGGATGCATGTATCTAACGTTTAAATTTATATGTCGGATAAAAATGACTAAAATCGACTAATTCCTAATAAATGCATACATATATAATTTCTTTTTTAAGTATTCATATATACTGTATATAGACTTCCAGGTATTAATTTCTTTTTAAGTATGTATATATATATATATATATATATATATATTTTAAGTATACTTATATAGTACATATATACTTCCGAGTATGATATACTTTTATATACTTTTTTTTTTGAGTATACATATATACTTTCTTATCAAGTATATATATATATATATATATATATATATATATATATATATATACTTCCGGGTATCAATTTTTTTAAGTATGCATATACTTTCTTTTTAAGTATAAATATATATTATATACATATGAATTTCTTTTTAAGTATACGTATGTACTTTCTTTTTAGGTATTCATATATACTTTATTTTTAAGTATGCATATATACTTCCGGTTATGAATTTTTTCATGGCTTCTATTCCGACGAGCTTAACTCGCTGATGTCCCTTCCACAAGAATTTATTCGAGCAACCAGACTGGCAACAAGGTTCCGCCCGTTTACAGTTAAATCAAATAAATGCAACCGCCACTTCTACTCGATCAGTTTCTTTTCTTGCACTTATTGCATGTGGAACACATTCTGTATTCTTGATTCCCTGACGGGAATCTCCAAAAATTTAAATGCTATATCAATTCCTACCTCTTATCCAACTGACTCTAGTTATTTCCTCGTCCTTTTGCCATCACCCCTTCTATCTTGTTATTTTCCTTTCTCTCTCTACCCTCACAACAACTGTCTTTACACCGGTATGTCCTTCTCTTGCCCTTTTTCCGACACAACTAACCGGTTCGTCTTTCTCTTTGCTCTCCTCCTGCTTAAACTTTCCACTCTTCTTTTATGTAGCCCTCTTGCTTGGGGCGAAACGATTAAAAAAAATAACAAACAAAAAAACTTTTATAATAATATGTACTACATATAAACTTCCGGGTATGAATTTCTTTTCAAGTATAGTTCCGGTAAATAAATTTTGTGCATTAGTTGCATAATAAATAAATTTCGCTGCTGAAGAAGTAAGTAACATATGAAAATTTCGGAGTTTTATTTGAAAATATATATATTTAGTTCTGTAAATAGATAATACTATTTACAAAGAGCCTTTCTCCAGCAATAAATACACATAAATACACACGCAAGTACATGCATATATATATATCTGGTGTTAATAAAACAGTCGTCAATGTAAAATAACGGAGCTATTAAGTATATATTAATAAAACATACATATTCGTCGCACGAATCGGAGTTTCATGCACTATCCAATCATCTGGTGCATATTATGAACTAGACGTTCTTGGATATATATATATATATATATATATATATATATATATATATATATATATATATATATATATTACAAAGAAGTTAAGCATTCTTTTCTTTATTTCTGACTACGTTTTCGTGTTTCTTAAAACTTTACTGACTTGTTGTTTGCCTCAACCTCGTGAATTTAAGCACGCTATCTAAATATCTAGATCCCACCCATTTACCGTTAAAATACTTAAATGCAACTTTAACAGTTTCTTTACTTGCACTTCCCATTTTGGGAACTCTACCGTTTACTTACTTCCTTGGAAAAAAATTAAATGCAACGCCATTTGCCATCTTCTATTTTTTTGGATTTCCATTCATATTTTATGCTTTCTTCACTACCCACTATACATAGTCTTTACTAGTAACCACCTGCACACTAATAGCGGTCCCGTCTCGCTTTGGGTAAAATGATTAAATAAAAAAAGGCGCGTCGAAGCTCGTATGCCAGGGAAAATCAATTTATAATGAAATCCCATGACTTCAATCTTTTAATTTTTTATAAATTTTAATTAAAAAGAAATTACTTTCGGTATCTGAAGGGGCTAATCCTTAGTAATACGGAAAAAATTTTGAAATAAAAAAATCAGGTTGTAGTTTTAACTTTCTTATTTTCCAGCTCAGACATAAAATGTTTAAGCAGTTCGTTGAAGCTGATTTGGCGATATAGCTTGAGAGAAATTAGCCATCACTAACCAGATGTGATTGGGATTTGATTTTGTCGCATAAATTATTTCCTGGATGATTGAGAATTTTATTTGATTGCATTTAACTCTACATCTTGCCACATCAAGTGAAATTTTAATGAAGCACAAACAGAATAAATAATCTTATTCCTTTAACGTATATGAGAAAGTTTATTACCTTTATACATATTTATGACTTATCTGTAATGGACAAAGTATGGCGTTTCTGCTTAGAAACTTAGGAATCAATTCATTGGAGCCTCGACTGCTGGAATACAGCAGCAGGTTATAGTAAAATTGGGCAGAAGGAATGCGGAAATGCTTTATTAGAGTTTAAAAGTGCACAAAAAAGAAAAAAAGAAAATGAAACAAATCTGCAGCAAATGTGGCCACAAATTAGTAATCGCAGTGCAATACAGCGACGCGGGAAATATAAAATTTCTTGCTTAGAAAGTACGTCCGGATTATTGATTGAACTGCATTACTGACACCGGATTGGTGATGCCAACCTGTGCATTAATTTAATGAGAAATTATTTCTTCCTCTTTGTATGCTTTCTACATTATTCTCCTAGATTTTTCAATTTCTTAATCTTACGTGCGTTGTGAGGCAGTGGATATCGTTTCGGAACGAAAAATCGGGGAACCGAGTTCGAATTAGAGTTGAATTTGTTGCATTCACTTACGTGCAAATATCCTCCAATGCACCCTATAGCTATGGATTAAATAGCAGAACAGATCGGGTTCTCTAGCCTTGGTTGACAACCAGTATACTGCAGAAATTAATGGCAACCTACTGCGGGAAAATCTTTTGCCCAGTCAGTCATGTCTCTTTCGAGGGGCACTTGACTGACTAACTGATATTTAAAAACCAATATTATTCTTTTAGAAAAAAAGCCGTTAAGGCAACAAAAGACATGTGATGTGGGGTTAGTGAAAGTGGTTCGGAATGAGAAATCGGTAAGCTGGGGTTGAATGCCAGTTGGCTTCATTAGATACGTCCTCCTTTTATAACCATTTTATCCCAAGCAAATAAATAAATCCACTAAGACGCAAGAGCTTGTAAAATATCTGACTACATCTCCCCTCCCTATTTAGATATATATATACATATATTAATGTACAAATATTATTGTACTTGATGCTCGTAGATGACACAGCCTTTTTATTTTTAATTTTTCAGATACGTGTCTATTTCAAAAAAGGTAATCCACTATAATGGGTTTTCAATATCAAATACAAGTATCCACTATAATAACGTTTGAAGTAATGACCTATATATATATATATTACTTCAAACATTATTATACTCGTTATTCGTATTTGACACCCCATTTTATTTTTAATATTTCAAAAAACGTGTCTCTTTCAAATATGAGTATCTACTATTATAATTAATAAAAATGTCGGATTAGGAATTAATCCAATTATATATATATATATATATATATATATATATATATATATATATATATATATGTGTGTGTGTGTGTGTGTGTGTGTGTGTGTGTGTTTGTGATGTCTGTTATTTTAATTTTTGCGTCATTTCAATTCATTCATCTCGCTTTTCTCTCCATCTCTCTCTCTTTCTCTCTGTCTGTCTGTCTGTCAGTCTCTCTCTCTCTCTCTCTCTCTATATATATATATATATATATATATATATATAATTAAAATTTGTTTTTGTTTTTATTTAAAATTGATATAGTTTGCATTGCAACTCGGAAATTTCTATGTTCGAGATTTTTACCTCGTCATGGGGCAATGTTAGATCATTGTTGTGAAAATGATTTTCATTTGAATATAAGAAACAATATGTTTGTTATTTATAGATGTGGGTAGACAGAATAATTTTATGTGTGTGTTCAATTTAACTAATCAGAATAGAGATTCACTTTAAATTTGAAAAAAGATTATATTTTTGGGGAATACATGATTTCTTCTTTCAATCTTAACGGCAAGGCTGTCAGTCTATCAAAACCCCTGTCTAGACTACATTTCCGTTGATGTATCCATTATTGTTACTAGATTACGAATGAAGAGACTCGTAATAAATAATCCGTTATTATAAGGAAAAATAGAGAGGCTCGTAATAATTTTTCCGCTAATATAACGAAAAATGGAGAGGTTTGGAATAATTTCTCCGTTAATATGGCGAAAAGTGGAGATATCTGTACCAATTTCTCCGTTAATATAGCGAAAAGTGGAAGAAGCTCGTAATAAATTATCCGTTAATATAGGAAATAATGGAGAGGCTCATAATAATTTTTCTGTTAATATTGCGAAAAGTGCAGAGACACGCAATAAATTATCCGTTAATATAGCCTCCTGGCAGGTTAGCTTAAATTTGATTGAATATATTTGATGATGTTCTATGGATAGATTAATCTCATGTAATATTGACATTGCTATGTCAGTCAGTTAAGTGCCATACATGAAACACGCTTGGGCGAATGACTGGTTGCCATTACTTTCTGCGGTAGACTGGTTGCCAGCGAAGGCTATAGAACCCAATCTCTTCTGTTATTTAACCCATAACTGGAAGGAAGAGACGGATTAATATCTTTCCCAAGGGTATTTGCGCGTAAGTGAATGCAATGAATATCAACTGGAATTCGAACTCGGCTCTCCGATTTCTCGTTCCTAGCCGATATCCACTGGACCACCACGCACATTTTTTTTGTCCGGGCTGTCAATCCCCTTGTCTTCTAATTGACATATCTTGCGCCGGTCAATGCAATGAAGAAAGTAATGGCAAATATATTTTAAATTTTTATGCTAAAGTATGCTGAATTTTGTTTACTACATCAAAGTGTAATTTCTTCCGACGTTGAGGAAGTTTTTTTATATTTTTTTGTAAGAGCGTTTTCACACGGCAGACTCGTTGGATACTGTTTATTATTTTTTGCCAATACAAATCCATTTCAGCTATTGCCTACACATATCTTCGTTCGTGTGTTGTGGCCATATTTTATTCTATAAGGCTAATATATTTATTTAGATAGAAACGGTTCATTAATTTTTTTTTTGTGTATAATTACTAACCTTGAAGTAAGCGGCAAATTTTTAAAAGAAGATACAAATCCTATATCATCTGACATTTAACTGAAACGCAGAAAGTAAAATTGCACGCCTGAAAAATGGATCAGAATGACTCAAAACCTTTTCGAAAAACCAGATTCAAGCCGTTGTGAAAATTAAGATTCTGGATTCCGATTAGATATGAATTAGTAAATTGAACTGTGGCCCTTGTCAAATTTTCTTAACCCCTAAAAAATGGGTATGCTGTACGAGCAGTCCACGTTACATGATGTAAGTACTTACCCACGTCTCTTGACCGGTGGGAGCAGGGATCTGATAAAGAGCACGTCACAATGTACGAGAGAACTTTCAAGACGCCAAAAACTGTCATGTCTCGTCGATATACATTCGTTTTTCCTCTCCTTCCTATTTTTCCTTTCTTCGTCTTCACTCACTCGCCATTAAAGAAACAACAACAACAACAAGACATCTTCAACTGACTCCTAAAAATTAATTTCGATAAGTAATATTTTCTTTTTTCGCTTCACCTTCCTTTTCACTTTCTCGCCAACCATAAAAAGTAACCTGTTAATCTTTCTGCAAACACACATTCTGCTACAATCAACTGTTAGCTCTGGATTCATCTAACTCCTTACTACTATTGTTCTTGAACATTGAACTACGTACATTTTCTCTTTGAATATTTAACTCTTACAAAATAATTAACTACGTACATTTTCCATTTGAACATTTTCTTCTTACAAATTTGTTATTTTGTTCAGTTAATAAAATTCCACTTACTTTACTAACAAAACACATTTATTCTTCCAACCTTCAATCACCCTTTCAATCTTCAGATATCTTAAATTGTGAAGACTTCAGATGTGTTTGGTCCAAGGCCAATTTGATAAAAATCACCGAGACCCCATGCAAGAATGGTGACCCCTCAAAAAACACGCACCCTACATAATGGTGATCCCCGCAAGGAACACACAGTATAATTCTGAACCCTACATGAATGGCCACTCTGCAAAGAATACGCAGTGGAATTCCGATTGCTATATTTTTGACGACCTCTCAAAGAGCACACCGAAGAATTCTGGTTAATCACAATTTGATTAGTCTATACACAAAAAATAATGTTATTTTCTCTCGTTAAAATAAATTCAACATTTGTATACACAAACCAGAGATATCTTTATCGACAAGAACTACTTTTAATGTCTCTAACTCCTATCTATCTCAGTATCTTCTCAATTTACTAACTACATAAATAGTGACCACGTGAAGGATACGCAGAGAAATTCAGATCTCGACAAAATATTGACCACGATATAACACTCAACCATCACTAATGGCAACCACAAATAGAACTTTGCACAGTTTGATAATAGCATACTAAGCAGCACAACTGTCATCTCTCCCAGGCTTTCCAGAAAGAGGTGACATAACGTCGACTCACTGACATTTTCATCATTTAACGAGAACAACTGAAACATCTGCAAGTTCTATTCATTGTTACTGGAGATAATTTGCATCTCCAAAACAAATCTACAATAAATCCAGATGTCTTCTAAAGTTCTTTCAAAACATGCGTCGATACTCGGTATCAACACACTAGTATCAATCAACTAAACAACTTTGCAAAACAAAGTTTTTCCCAACTGTTAATATCTTCTAATACCAAGATAAATCCACACGCACATCAAAACGAACGGGACCTTCCAAACGAAAATCAATTCAACGTGAAGCATTGGAATCAATCAGAAGATTTTAACAGCCATATCAACCACTGGAATGCACCGAGAATCTTTCCAGAGTATGTTACATTCTGAAACAACTCATTACAAGATAAACAGCACTCTGATGACCTACACTTTCGTCGAAACCTCTGAATTACGCACATCTCAACTACGACTTCGACTTTTCTTCTTTTTAACCTACGAGAGACAACACAACTTTATAAACAAACTTACACAATCTATTAATGACCCCATATGACGCATATAAGCATCAACTCAGAAAAAGGCGACCTTCACAAGACAATGATTAATTGCAACAAGCACACACAATAATTGCAACTTGCGACTAACAAATCTGATTTTAAACAACGAGAACAAATTTACCCTTTATTTCATGCTTTAAACGACCATAATCAAATGGATATGTACGAACATGCATGAACATATTGAGAAATGTTTTCAATATTTACCAGTCTGCGGGTGGGGAGAGTTATAGGAGACAAATTTAATATCATCTAGGAATTAACTCAAACGAAAAAAGTATATTTGCACACCCGCAAAATCGGATCAGAATGACTGAAAACATTTTGGAAAAACCAGACCAAGGTTACATTTCAAAAGCCGATGTTAAAATTTAGATTCTGGATTCCGATTGGATAGGAAATAGAAAATTAAACTAACCCCATAGATTTAAATAAGAGTAGCTGCTCACTGCTATTTATATACCGTTCTTCAGTAATGGATTGAACAATCTTGACTACTGGCGTTTGTTTCTATTGTGTATACAACACGCTAAAACATTGGGTGGCAACCGGTTTTGGAGAAGAAAACTCCGAATTCAAAACCAGCTTAGAGAGGGTTAAAACCGAAAGAGACTGGCTTATATAGCTTTGGTTACCGCAGAAAGAACTGACAATCTACTGCGGAAAATATTCAAGTGCTCTCTTCCAATATGCCTTGAGCCAGAATAGAAGAGTAGGCTAAAAATATTAACATAAGAATAATATTTCATGGTGATGCGCAATCTGCATATATATATATATATATATATATATATACATTTTAACTACCCAGTAATCTTAGGAAAATATTCTCAGTAAGTTAATGTTTTATTGATTTTTTGGCTTTTAATATACTAAAGTTACCGTTCTTTTTTCTGATAATGTCGTGTATGAACTTTCATATTTACAAAATACGGTACGCTTAAAGAAACACAAATTTTTTTTCGATATAAACGTCGCTGAATTGTATTAAGCTTTTTTTAATTTATGATTAGTAAATACAGATTTTACTTAAAAACAAAATCACCAAACTGCTAAATTAATACAAAATTTTAAAAGATTTGAAACATAAATTATTCTGATCTAAATTTTAAAGAAAATGGAAAGAATTCTTGTAAAAATTAATTATTTATTTTTTTCTTAAGACAATAGTGTTTCATATATTTCTTATAAATAAAACGTAAATATAAAATATCTATAGTGTTCATTATACTTTTATAAATACAAGTAAATAACTAAATAACTGGTTACCAAACAAAAAATTATACACGCACACACACACACACACACACACACACACACACACACACATATATATATATATTAGTAAATTTCACCCTGTATACACACACACACACACACACACACACACACACATATATATATATATATATATATATATATATATATATATATATATTAGTAAGGTTCACCCTGTACAAAGCCAAAGTAGAGTGTTACGTTAAAGGGTAGTTCATATGGATAGGAGGGGACTTTTAACGCTAGACTTGAACAAGTTACGATTGTAGTAATCATTGAAATATTTTCTTGAGAGTCTGTTCTGCAGGGCTCAATCGACGTGCGAAAGAGTTAAAAGTAATCCAAAGACATGTCATGATCTCTCGTTAAAAACGTTAATTCATCTCAAAATTTCGAATATTGCTTTGATATTTAAAAGTTTATTTGAGTTTAAGGATTTTGCGACATTCAGTCTTTTTCTCCCCGACGTAACGTTGCAAACCTATCGCTATTTCTATGAAAAATACTTTGATAAGCAACATTCACTAGTTTTATTAGTTCAGACCATTCCAATTGAGACCTTTCATACCATGTACTTCTTTTATGAGCTGTGACCCTTCCGAAGGTAAGCAATCATGGCCCTTCACATCTTTCTGTCTCTTGTAGCTCTTAATATATTTTGTTATGTTATTTCTCCCAAACATTGTTCTGCCATTAATTTGCTTAAGCCCATTAAGTATGCTGTTTTCCATGTCTCTCTTTCCATCTCCAATCTCATTACGTGTCCCCAAAATCTCATTTGTCTCTTCCTGATGGTAAGTATAAATTTCCTTTTGGTTTTATTTCCCTCCATATCCTTGTTGTTGCTCACATGTATCTTCAGTATCCTTTTGTAGAACCACATTTCTGTTGCTTTGAGTCTCTCCTTCACCTTTGAGGAGATTGTCTAGCATTCGCTGTCATATAGGAGGACAGATATCACGTAACAGTCCAGTACTCTTTTCTTTGTTTCCAACGAAATTTTCCGGTCTGTCCTACTCAGCGTTTGAAATGCGTCCTTGGCCATTTCAAACCACCTTCGGATCTCATGATCACACTTTTCGTATTCTGTTAGAACACTTTCCAGGTATTTAAATTTTTTGTAACTGCTAGATTTTACTATTCCCGAATTTGTAATTGTCATTTTGGGCCCACTTTTTGCTGATAACAATGCCTTTTTTTTTTTTTAAGTTTGTGTTTAGTCTTTTCTTCTCGCTATATTCTATAAGAGATAAGTCTCTCTGTACTTAGTTACTGCGTCATATAATATTTGAACTTTGAACCAAGCGCCCGCGCTCGTGTTCCCCACTTTAAAAATGACCTTGTGTGACAATTTAGTCTTGTGGGGGAGAAGGTCAACATTGCTGTTGTTTTCTTTCCGTGTCTTACACAGTAAGGAAACTATCCCCATTTCTTTCATATTCCATTGGTAAGAAAGAAGCTCTATTTCATAGGGTTTTTGCGTTGTGTAACTGATTAACCTGATTCTCCTTCTACTATAAACTTAACATCTTCAAATCTTGTGTTAACCTTTGAGTCATTCCTCAGTGGTTCCTAAGTCTTGTATCAGAAAACGATCGCATAAAAAATTTACAAAAATCCAAAACTCTGACAAAGTGACTAAACAACAAATATGGTAGGATATATGTTTTGATTACGTATTTTAGCAGTGTCTCTTTTAAAATCTATATTGTATCCCTATCAACACAAACAGTAAATTACAGAACCACACACGCATCAGGACCTGACAGTTCTTACATATATACACAATGAGGCAATGATGGCGTCTTGGCAGCGTCGCACACTGCCATATTTATCAGCTTTTCGTCGTGATTGGATTAATCCGGGTTAAGCAGTCACCATAAAAGATAGTCACCAACTGACGGGTTTGTGAGTTTCCGTGTTCTTTACTTCGTCCCCGATATTTCCTTGGGCTTTCTGGTAGCCTTTTGACGCATCTGTCTCACAGTAATAATGTGATTTTTATGTAGAGCCGCTGACAATCCCAGGGATTACCGAAACAGTCCGATGTTTGCCGATGTAAATCTTCTTTTTTTTCTCTCTCTCTCTTTACCGCTTTCACTTTCAGTCTGTCTGGTTTTATTCTCTTACTACCTCTCTTTGTTTTTATATATTTCTCTTTTGCTATTGTACCCTGTATACTATTTCTTTTTTTTAATCACCGAATCATTGACATCCATGTATTTTTATTTATATTTAAGATTCTTTATTTGGTTTCAGACGTTGAGAAGCCATGTTTGAGCATGTTAAATAGTTTAAGAAAGAGATGTCCGCCATGTTTGAAGAGATGTAGTCCGAATGTAAAGATGTTGATAAAGAAGAGAATACGGATTGGTTAGAAGGTGGTTAAAGGAAATAAAAATATATAAGAAATATATAACGAAGATCAGGAAGGGAAAGAAAGAAAGAAAGAAAGAAAGAAAGAAAGAAAGAAAGAATTCTTGGTTCAGAAAAGTAAAAAAAGGTAAAGAAAAATTATGAAAGAAAGAGAAAAATTGGTAAAGAAAAATTATGTTAAAAGCGAACCAAAAAAATGTTCAAGAAAAGTGGTAAAAGAAAGAAAAGCACTTGGTTTAGTCAGGAAAAAAATAGTCTAATAGAAAGAAAAAACGAAAGAAAAAAGGATAAATCATTTAGTGTTTACTAAAAAAGAGATAAAAATATATACCAGTAAAAAATTACGGAAAAAGACTAGTTACAAAGAAAGATGCGACACAAGGTCAAGGTTTAATGTGTGAAGCCCGAACGCGTACGAGCGCGCAAAGCACAAAACTGCCCAGTCCCCGCAACCGCCGGTCGCCCTGGTCCCGGCAACGAGCATCGGTCCGCCCCTCTTGTGCAATGGGGTGACGCGGACTCGGGACACTGTTCTTCGGGACCGAGCAACTCTCAGTATAATTGTTTCTCAATTTCAGGCCTGTCCTCGGACAGAGATACAACTGAGCTGCACTCTGTCTTCGAGGACAGAGACGAAACTGAGAGACGATTTGAATCCCCACCCACCACAAAAAGTGGTAGGGAAGAACGAGAAGAAAGAATGAAAACGTTAAATTTCGCGTTTAATGATGTTAAGCATTAAAGACATTAAGAAATATGCCAGAAACGAAATGATTAATTTGTTTTTATAGATTATCAACCTTTTGCAGCTTATTTAAAGCCATGAGATTTTTAGATTGTAAGATAATAATGATGTACTGATACAAATCCTAATAATCAACCCGGAGCTGGGTAGATTTAGTGAATTTAACGTACCCGACTGGAATTTGAACTCTGCTCTCTGATTTCTAATTCAGAGCCCTTAACCATAACATCACACATACATGCCAACTTACTGCGCCTTGCATTCCCTAGCGGGCACCCATCCAAATACTGACCACGTCCGATGTTAAAAACAAATTAAAGAAGAAGACTAGTTACAAAGAAAGAAGTGATAAAAAAATGAAAAATGGGTGCAAGTCATAAAAAATGAGAAAATATGAAAAAAAATGATAAATCGATAAAAGAAAAAAAAGGGAAAAAATCATTAACGCTAGAAATAATGACCAATTTTAAAAATACACGTTGCGATGAATAAATTGTTGTCTAATTTACGAAGCCTGATAAATAAAGCACAGACATCAAATTTTAACAGATATTTGACCAAAATTACCCCAAAATATCTTGAAATATTAAAGAGTAAATAAAATCAATAAAATCGACATTTTCTTCAAGCTCGTCTTCCAGACGACTTTGGAATCTTCTGCTTATTTTCTGAGAAGGTCTCCTTGTATAAGTTAGTGAATGTTGCCATAATCCTTCTGGGTTATGGCCATACCTCCTTGAAACACCGTTTCTTGCTAGATCACTGAAGTTAACGAACGTCGAACGTGGTCAGTACCTAGATAGGTGACCGCTTGGGAATATCATGTGCTGCATGCTTAGATGTGCTCGTGGTGCAACTGAAAACGGCTTGGAATGAGAATCGCAGAACTGAGTTCGAATTCCAGTACATTCACTTAAGCAGAAATACGAAATGCATAAATCTACCACCTCTCTTCTATTTATGAATAAAAATTAAAACTTCCTTCTGAAAATTATTATTATCTCCCAAAAAATTATTAATTCAATATTCACTCACAATAACATAAACAACATCACTAGTATCACAACAGTATCAATTAAAATGGATAACATGTATCTCGAATGAAAAACATGACATAATCAAGATGTTAACATTCAACATTATTACAAATTAAAGGTTAGGAAGGAAGCCTTTATCAATAGCAGAAATAGCTATAACAGTTACTGGATTTGAGAAGAGAAAATAATGACATAATCAAGATGTTGACGTTGCACAATATATCAAACAAAAGGTTTGGTAGGTAAGCCCAATTGTTATTCGAAAGAGTGATCTTGAGAAATCTGTTTCCCTGAAAATTGTCTTAAGAGAAAGATTTTATTTCAGACGGCAGTAGTACTGGCTGCTCGGTCAATGAATGCCAAAGAAAACGGCTGATATTACCATTTCCATAAACACTGCCTATCAATTAATGTTTTTTTTTTTCGATTTTCTTTTCTACCATCTCAAAGAGATCGGACAGTTTCCTTTCCGTGAGATCAAATAACAAGACATTAATTTGAAATGTTTTCAAACAAAGCAATAATGCAAATTTATACAGTCAGTTCAGGAGTAAATTTGTGAAAGAAAATATATTTATTTTCTTCTTCTTCTTCTTCTTCTTCATTTTTTTCTTTTTTTTTTTTACATAATTGTTGTGGTGAATTTTCGTCGCCAAGTTTTTTGGCCTGTTTAGGGCCTGAAGAAAGACACGGAAACAAGAAGCTAGGTTCAAAAGTCTATTAGAATAACAGAACAAATATACAATAATAAGTGTTAGTAATCAGTAAATTCTTCAATACGGCTGTGAATGCTGGACAATATCATCGAAAATGAGGACAAAACTGGAAGCGGCCGAAATGTGGTTCTACAGAAGGATGCTACGGATATCATGGACTGAGCATACAAGCAACGACGAAGTGTTAGAAAGAATGGCAACAAAAAGGAAATTGATACTGAGCCTCAGGAAGAGACAACTGAAGTTCCTGGGACATGCAATGAGGAAGGAGAACCTGGAGAACCTGATACTAACTGGACAGATAAAAGGAAGGAGAGACAGAGGAAGGCAGCGGATAACATATTTGCAGGGACTGAACAGGTGGATGACGGAACGGGGGTTGCCAGGAGCAACAGAGCAAACATACTAAGAGCCACAAGGGATAGGGAGACGTGGAGATCCATGATCGCCTACGTCCTGAAGGGACAGGGCACATAGAAGAAGAAGAAGAAGTCAGCAAAATAGAAAGTCCGAACGGTATAGTTACGCTGCGTCCCAACTTAGATCGTTAGGGACATTACTTTTTGCTTGAAGGTGACTTCGTATTCTTCTTCATCGTGTGCCTTGTCCCGTCAAGATGTAGGCGATCATGACTCTCCACAATTTCTTACCTTTTATAGTTTTCAATAATATTTTCTTTTTGTTGTTTCTCATAAACCTTGATTCTGCAATTCATTACTCAATCTCATGTTATGCGTTGTTTTCCTCTTGCTTTTGAGCTGTCCTGTGCGTATCAACTTCTCCAAGCTCACTTTCCTGATTATGTGTCCTAGAAATTTCAAATGTCTCTTCCTGATGTCAAGTATGAGTTTCCTTTTTGTTTTCATTTTATCAAAAACATCGTAGTTGCTCAAATGTTTGGTCCATAGTAAAATCAGCATCCTTCTGTGGAACCAAATTTCTGTTGCTTCGAGTCTCTCCTTCATCTTTGAGAAGATTGTTTACCATTCATTGACATATATGAGAACAGATATCACGCAACAGGTTAGTAGGATTGTTTCCAATGATTTTTCTGTTTCTTAATGCTCTGCTTAGTTTTTGAAAGTCTTCTTTGCTTATCCCAATATAGTACTTAGGGGAGGAGCGTTCTATTTTTCAGTTTTTGTTACTATATTCATAATTCTAAAAACCGAGCAACCAGCAACACATTTTGTTTTTGAAAATATGAATTTTGTCATCCCACTAGTTGTAAGAAAATCTTTTTCATTGTTGCTCACCTGCATACGGGCATAAAATGAGTTCAGCAGATACACAAAGATAGAAAGGAATATAAGACAAGGATGTGTCTTCTCACCAGATTTATTCTATCTATACAGCGAGGCAATTCTGAGAAAACGAGAAGTCCTGCGCGTATTCACTTGGCTTCTCCCTATATTTATGAATGAAAGAACAGGAAACAGGACCGCAGAAAGTAATGGCAACTTATTGTGAGAAAATATTTTACCCAGTCAATCATGTCTCGAAAGAGACATGATTGCCCAAGTGTATATCACGTATAGCACTAAAGTGACAGACTAATCTGCTTGCAAGACGAGCTTGTTAGCCATTGTAGAATCGTTAGTACCCACTTACCCAAGAGAAGATAGATTTGCTGTTTTTCCTCAAGAACAATGTCACTGACGTAGACCACTTACTGATGACAGTTCGCTTAATTATGTCTAACCACTCCTTCTCTTTACCTTCCCCTATGTAGCCCCATGGGCAATAGTGGCAGTGGAATGCCTTGCTTGGGGTGAGATGATTAAAAAAAAAAGGAAAATGCGAATATTATATTCTTTTTTTCCACACTGAATACGAACGGTAATATGCCTGAATAAGATTTTGTAAGCCGAATAGTTTTGAAGATTCGAATAGAAACTTGTTAAATGAATTTGACATGGTAGTTAATGTTTTCTTCTTCTTCTTCTTCTTCTTTTATGTGCCGTGTCCCTTCTGGGCGTAGGCGATAATATCCTTCCACATCTCTCTACCCATTGTAGCTCTTAACACCCTTTCTCTTGTTGCTTCTCCAAAACCCTACTGTGCAATCCATTTTCTCAAGCGCAAAAGTATGTCATGCTTTCCTTTTCCCTGTCTGTTTTTCTCTCTATCTGTCCTGTGAGTATCAGATTTTCAAATCCCATCTTCCTCATTACATGTCCCACAAACTTCAGCTGTCTTTTCCTGCTGTTAAGTATCAGTTTCATTCTCGTTTCCATCCTCTTCAAAACCTTGTCGTTGCTCACATGTTCGGTCAATCCTCAGTATCCTTCTGGAGAACCACGTTTCTGTTACTTAGAGTCTCTACTTCATTCTTGATGAGATTATCTAGCATTCGCTGCCATATTGAATGACATACATCACATAACAATTCAGTATTCTCTTTTTTGTTTCCAGCGAAATTTTCCTGTCTCAAAATACTCTACTCAGCTCAGCTGTTATATATCGCCGTACGACGACAAAACAACAAACACGCATATATAAAAATATAAGGTTATATTTTTATTAATGACGACGAACCGTGTGGAATAGAGAACAGGAGAGTGAGAGCGCACATAGAATGGGTTGACGGGAGTGTAGTCTTGCCTGTGGTGTTTCTCTGCTTCCACTGGCCGTTCTCTGCTATCGAATCCGTGTGTCGAGGTCTTTATATAGTCTTCTAGAACCGGGACTTTCCTTCCGGTTTTGCCTCGCCCACGCAACGCCCACGTAATTCCCAGAGACACCTGTTCTGTTTGCCTCCGTAGTCATTTTCGCCGCTGTCGGAAATAAGGTCAAACGACATCCGCTCCGGCCTCGACAGGATGTATTTCACAAACACCTGTCTTGTCGTTTCGCCGACCCCTTCACCGACGGGAAACACCATCGCTTGCATCACTTCCTCGGGTGGGGCCAGATTGTTATATTACACAGCTTCTGGAATGCAACTTTGGCCATGAGCAGACTAGCCTACTGAAATAGTGACAGCAATATCATATAAACAATCGCTTGTCGTAATGTGATGTTTAGCAGGATCGACTTGAAAACTAATTTGCTAACATAGTAATTTTTGCTGAGAAAATAAATAACTAATGTAAATAAATAAATAATAATAAAAAAAATATCTAAGTTGTGGAAATGACAATTATCTTTTCTCCCTCGCTACATGTTTCCTTCTTTTCTAATTTGCTTTCTCACTCGGATACCCCTACGTCTCATATTTTATTCAGGGAGAGCAAATATCGGTTGTATTGGTAAACAGGGCAATTAAACATAAAGCGTATTTCAGTTTTATAATCTCTTTGAACATTTTAATTCTTCACGGACCAGTGAGCTTTCGCTGTGGTTTGGCATTTAATTTCTTAATTAATTTATCTAATTTAAAGCCTGTTATAATCTTTATGAGTCGCGTAACGAACAGCGAATCTAGTGTTCAGGCTATGCCTTTGCGTGTTTTTTATGGCTTTCATTACGTAATTAGTTTTCGACTCGAATTTTTAATGCAAATCCTCAGAAAATCGATAAATCTTCTGGCGTCTCAAACTTTTATCGAAGAAAAATATATGTCAAACTTTTTCAAAAGGTTCAGAAATTATTCTTTAATAACTTGTCAGAAAGTGTTGTCTCTGCATAAATATGAATTAACTGAATGTACGAGAAAACATATTTGACGAGTAAATCTTAAACATCATATGATAAAGCCCATATGTGTACGTAATAATTATATATATATATATATATAAATATATATATATATATATATATATATATATATATATATATATTTCTGAACATATACTGTTAAATATAAGAGACAATGAATGTCTATTATGTTTAATTATGTGCCGTTATAAACATCGTATTTTGGATTTAATTTCAGGTGAAAATAAAAACAAAAGTTCTCCAAAATTTGGATAATTTTTATTAAGTTAGTTCTAAGCTTTCGGCTCACATGAGCCATGTTCAAAAAGGTTACAAGGAACTTAACATAAAAACATCCACCATCAGCGACTATTTTATCTTGTGTTTGCATAAAACTTTGCTAACTAACAATAACAGTTACGAAAAATAGCAAACGCAGTTTGTAAATTTGTAATGGGGTTCTATGACGCTACGCCTTTATTTTCACCTGAAATTAAAGCCCAAATACGATGTTTAGAACGGCTCATGAGTAAACATAATAGACATTCATTCTCTCTCATTTAACAGTATATGTTTAGAAAATTATCTGCTGCCTCGATACAGTATATATATATATATATATATATATATATATATATATGTGTGTGTGTGTGTGTGTGTGTGTGTGTGTGTGTGTGTGTGTGTGTGCGTGTGTGTAGGATGTATGATAGTTTCTTAATCAAAATTGAAAATAAGAAAAGTATAAAATTTATGAGCGTTTTACCACAGAGCTTATGCTCTCTTTGGTTTCCTCAGGTTAAAATGAAAGAATAACAACACTATGTTTGAGAAAAATAAATTGTTACTATGGTAATGGGGCTAAATTAAGAAGAACAACTAAGTTCTGAAACAAAAATTAAATGTTTTGTGTAGTGATAAAAAATGTTTTGTAAAGCATTGTAATAAAAATATTACAATATTAAACTCTACTCAGTATTAAGCATTTCCTTATGAAAGCAAATTCAACGAATAATGTTTTTTTTAATCTATCTATTCTTTCACTTTCTTATAATATATATAAATGGAACTTTGTCTGTGTGTGTATGTGTGTGTCTCTGTGTGTGTATGTGTCTGTTACCTTTTGACTCTTAAACGGCTGAACCGATTTTCTTGAAAATTTACGCAGTTGTACTATAAGCGTCTGCGAGAGTTCTTAGCTAGGTTTTGTGTCGAGGTACCCCCGATAAATTTTGAAAATCGATAATCGAAAAAATGGGGTTATAGAAGGAGTGGTCCGATTTTAATCAAATTTGATACTCATAGACAAAGACATAAGAAATGATATTCAAAAGTTTCAAGGTTGCAGTTCTTACAATAGTGCAAAAAATCAATAATATATATATATATATATATATATATATATATATATATATATATATATATTAGTGATTTTTTGCACTATATATAGATATAAGACAAGATGCTTGTATGTGTTTGTTTATCTGCCTGTAAGTCTGTATGTTTTCAGCCCTTTTCTTTTAGTTTTTGTTTCGAGTTTGCCTCTAAGTCGGTATAATTTTAGTTCTTATTCTCAGCCATGATACCATTTACTCAGAGGACTTATTTAGCCTTCAAAATTCAGTTTACAATGAAAAAAACTTATTTGATATCGATACCAGGAAATCAAAATTTGACTTACATCCATTCATTTTTCTTTCAGTCTACGGTTTCGCTTTAACTGTAAACAACTATTGCTTTTTAGTCTTTCGTGCCAACGTCCAAATAGTCTGAGCTCCAGGTCTATGGATTAGTTTTAAAACTTTCATTACACCCAAGCAACGCCGGGCTATACTGCTACTATATATATATATATATATATATATATATATATATATATATATATTAAAGACATGAACCAAAAGATATATAACTTAAAATATTTGACAAGTAAAATACCCCGAACAAGGAAAAACAAAAGAAAAAATACCTAATTTTCAACATCTACTATTGCAGTAAACTAAAGTGCTCAACGTCTACACTATCTGCACCATACAAAAAAAAGTCAAACAAAAACCATCAATAACTAAGAACAACTCAAGTTACTACTCAAGTTTTCCACTCTCGCGATATTCAGACGACTAGAACCTGTAGATGTAATGACTTGAGCTGTCCTTAGTTGAATGATTTTTTTTTTCTAAATATATACTATTAAATATAAGAGGCAAGGACTGTTTATTATGTTTAACCCACACTTAATAAAATCACCTTTAAATCCGGTCATAGCACGTTACATTGCAGTTGAATACATGGTTCTGCTGTCATTTCGCGCTATCACGCGGTGTGACGTCATAGAACCGCATTGCGAATTTGCGAACTGCGTTTGTTATTTTTGGTAACATTTGCCGTTACCTAGCGGAGTTTATGTCAACACAAAATAAAATCGTCGGTGATGGTGGATGTTACTGTATTACCGTCTTAATAACCTCTCTGAAGATGGCTCATGTGAGCCGAAAGCTTAGAACCAAATTAATAAAACATTATGCAAATGTTGGAGAATTTTTGTCTTTATTTTCACCTGAAATTAAAGTCAAAATACGACGTTTAGAACGGCTCATGGTTAAACATAATAGACATTCATTGTCTCTTATATTTAACAGTATATGTTTAGAAAATTATTTGCTGCCTCGATACACTATATATATATATATATATATATATATACATATATATATATATATATATATGTGTGTGTGTGTGTGTGTGTGTGTGTGTGTGTGTGTGTGTGTGGACTTATCTTCCGTGGGGCTGTCTCATACAGTGGTGTTATGAAAGACAATTCCATGTTTATGTCTGTTAATCGCCTCGCGCATGAAAGCTGAAGACAGTGAGTGCTGTGAGTAGAAAAAGAAAAAAGAAAAATATATTCTTAGGAAAGTTACATATTTAGAAATTGTGTATGGTTTGAATATTGTCTGGTGCAGTTCAGACATCCTCGGGAAAATACTAAAAAGAATATTTTATGTCATTGGTCCTGGCCTGGTATCGCGGCTTTTGTCACTTACCCACCGATGTAACGTAGCTTCCCTGAGAGTTTTCTATAAAAAATTCATAATCATTGTTATGGTGAACATTCCTATATCATAACCCGACTTTATGAATTGAAGTGAAGTACTAGATAAGGCAAGGTTTTATGATTTTACTATTGAAATGGCTAAGTAATAAGTGCTAAGAACTTGTGGAGCACTCTTCCGGTTTCTTGCTTTATAGTCAAGTTCGATCTTCAAAGATTTCAATGCAATGTCAAACGTTATTTTCTGTCTTCTTAATTTCAGTTATTATATTATTCTCGTTACTTGTCTTTATTTTACCTTTAATTCTTTTACACTCATTAATCCCCTGAGTCTTAATGGCTTTATTGCCTTGCATGGGAATGAAATTACTATATATATATATATATATATATATATATATGACTGCCTCGCGCATAACATTTTGACAAACACACACATTATAGATTTAAACGTTATTTTTAATGGCTACTTGTTGTGGCGAATCTTTGTCGCCATTTTGTTGTGGCCTGTTTGGGTCAGGAAGAAAGACTAGGAGACAAGATGGTAGATTCAAACAGTGTATTAGAATAGCAGAACATATATACAAGTAAGAGTGTTCGTAATTTGCAAATAGATGTGTACGTCCGTACTGTATAATTACGCTGCGTCTCGACTATCTCACAACTGTCTAACTGTCTTTTGACTGCCTTTCAGCTGCCTCCTCGGAAGTCACGCAGGTTATTATTTATTGACGAACGAAGAGTCCATTCATATGGATAGGGCACCATAACACAACTCATATTTGAGTAGATTATTATTATGCAGCATAATTATTTATTTACATCTATCGGCCTGAATATTCGTGAAATCTAGTTAGAAATATATGCGTCCTCCGACAGGATTCAAATCTGAGAATCCTAGGGAAAACTGTCATTAGATCCGAGGTGTCTTAGACAGCTCGGCCACGTAGGATTAAACAAAACCCGAATAGGTCTTTTGAATACATATTTCTTCCGATTCTCAAAAGATCCATATCTGCCCTGTTTTCTCCCCAACATAGACAGAGACGATTTCTTCGGAAATAGATTAAACTTGACATATTTAAATTGCTTTTTTTAAAACGTGAACAAATTTTAATGGATGCCCATATTTGAGTAGATGTTCTGTTTTTATTATTAAATAGTATATTTATTTCTTTACACCTACCAGCCTGCGTATTCAAGAAATCTTCTTAGAAACTTGCATCCTCTAACAGGATTAAAACGTTTTGTCTAGGAGAAAACGTCATTAAATCTAATGTGCTGTGACGGCTCGGCTAAGTAGGACCTTTTCATCAAACAAAGCCCGAATCGTGCTTATGATTTCTCGTTCCGAGCAGATATTTACTGCACCACAACTCAACCCTTAAATAAGCTCGTCTGATCTAGACTTTTATATGGATATCATATAGACCTAACTCCTTAAGTGTAATCTATCAGATATTTATTCTCTCGTATATTGATTTTCTAAGCACTGCTTAGATGTTGCCCGAGACCGAAAGTAGCATCGTGTACCCAATGAGGATTAAACTCACTACTCAATTTTAACAGGTTTTAGCGAGACAAGCTTGCTAACCATTACACCACGTTGATATGCCCCCGTTCTCTCATATATTAGTCTTAATTTTAGTTTTACTAGAGTACCTAATTGCTTTGAAATGTCAATTTGGTTCTGCAAAAGATTATAGAAAATATCAACGTTGGAGTATGGGAGCAATGAGGAAATTTTAGGGAAAATAAAAGCAAAAAATGACAGATACTTAGAATCAAAAAGTGACAACTGAAATTTCTAGGTCATATAATGAAAAAACAGGCTTGTAAAATTCGACACTCACATGACATACTGAAGGAAATGTGTAAACAATGAGTAACCTAATTAACGTCAGTCAGTCAAGTGCCATACGTGATACACGCTTGGGTGATCATATCTCTTTCGAGACCTGACTGACTGGGTAGAAGATTTTTTCCATCAGTAGGTTGCCCGTATTTTTTGCATTAGACTGATTGCCAACCAAGGCTATAAAAGCCAAATTGGCCTGCTCTTTAACTCATAGCACGAGTAAAAAAATCAACGGATTCATACCTTTCCCAAGCGATTTGCGCGTATGTGAATGTAACGAATTCAACTGGAATTCGAACTCGGCTCTCTGATTTCTGGTTCTCAGCCGATATCCGCTACACAATAACGCACACCCTAACTCATGTACATGTTCAAAATGATGTCAGAACAGAGAGAGAAAATAAACATTGCTAAGGGCTACAATGGACAGGATGTTAAGGAGAGCTATAATCGCCTACGCTCTAAAGAGACACGCCATACAGAGGAATTATTACTTTCATCTTTTTGTTCCTCAACACCGAAAAATAATTATTCTTGTAATAATAACTGTATAGTGTTTATGTTGAAATAGTAAGGTCAAGTGCTTATTCAAAAAGCTCTGGTATGAGGTTGCCGTGACCTGTAAGTTTAAAAAAAAATGCGAAGTAAGTATTGGTTTTTGTTGTACTATAAAACGGGATTCATGCTTGGTCAAGTTTGCCAATAAACGGGAATTATGTATGTACAATTCGAAGAACGGAGGCGGGTATTACGAGAGCCTGTAATGTGACGCAATGACGCTGTGACGTAGACGAAATGGATGCGTTGTCCCTGCAACGTCGGAGGGATTGGCACCTTGTAGAAAACATGAAGTTGTTATGGCATATGATAAGGTAGAAGTTACAAAAATAAAGAACCCAATTTTTGTTGGAAGGGCGTTTCGGAGAAATAAACGATCGTAAAAAGCAATATTTTATATTAATTTTTGCCGCATCCTGTGTGTAAATTGAAATTTTTGTTCGCATATCAAAGCATCAGACCTACCAGTGACTCGATTTTTAGTTGAGTTTGAGTGAAACGTATTGGAGAAATGCACAAAAGTGAGCAAAAGACCACCCGGTATTATGTTTGTCGTTGATTTTTGACGAACCCAATACATTGATCCGAAAAAGTTTTGTGTACATCAAAGTTTCGGACCTTGATATACAAGTTACCTGATTTTGATTTAATTCGTATTAGACGTCTCGGAAAAAAGTTCGTAAATTCTAAGGGCTTCGGTGATTTCTGCCGTTCCCTGTAAATCGATTCGAAAAAAAATTTGCATATATCAAAGTTTTATGTCAGGATCGACAAGTGAACCAATTTTGGATAAGTGTTTCAGAGGAGTAGGGTATATTAGAATAGAGACACACAAACACACACACAGACAGACATATTCATTTTAATATATATAAATAACGTCTTTAAAATAACAGTGCACACTTTTCATCTACAAAATATTAAAAATATTGACTGTATTTTTCCGTTTATAGTTTTATCCTAAAAAATTTATAGTCTTATTTTACTTTGGAATTAATAAAAAAAAAGCATTATCATTAATAAATGATTAAGAAAGAAAACACTAATAAATAAACGAATATGTTTGCATTAAACCCTGTATAACCACCAAGGAATATGAGCTCGGCAATGTCTGCATAACAATTAAAGCCAATTTGTCGCTTTCGCTAAATTTAATTCTCTTCTACATCATAAATTAATCTGGACGTTTGAAGGCCCACAAGGGATAGCGTGGGGTGGTATATAAGGAGAGTTCCAGAAGTTCTAACCGGTCCGAGAATAAAGTTTCTCGTGTGGTATTTGGTTTATGACAGGATAATAAATGTTTACTTCAGAAAAAAAAACCTTAAACACCAGAAAACACTACTGAAATTGAATTTTTATTTTATTGCGGATCTGAACATTAATGATATCGACCGATTTTCACTAAGGATCGAGCGGCAACAAGATTCTGCAATGCTCCATGACATTGATCAGCTATACAATTATTATTATTTTGCTGTTGGTCATTGACATCATCAGTGAAAATCTTTTCTCGAAACACGTTGTCAAAAAGACCCCCACGCAGAGTAAATGGTGGCAGATTTGTGAAAATACAAAATATTCGTTTTAGTTCCAATTTCCTCTTTTAATACTTTCATGGTAATTACTCTGATGAAAAATCTAAAAGTCACATCAGGTTGAAACACCTGTTCTCGTACGACCTCCGATGCTAAGCAATGTCGAGCTAGGTCAGTACCTAGATGTGTGGCCGCGCTTGAGAATGACACGTGCAGTAAGCTTGAATCTGCGGGTGATGTAATCGAAAATTCCTTAATCAGTGAGCTGTGTTTCAATTCTAGTAGGGTTCGTTGTATTCACTTACATGCAAATACCCTTAGGAAAGGTACGAATCCCCCACTTCTATCTCTTGCTATGGGTTAATTAGTAAGGCTTCTATATCTTAATCATTACTGTCTCGAAAAATAAACTCTTACAATCTAAAAAAAAAAAGAAAAAGAAATGCTGTCTTTAAACAACCTGCCGAGTTTGATAAGAGGCCGTAGAAAATTAATGACTCAGTCTTTCTCGTTACCCTCCCAGATCCTTTCAATGCTCTTTCTTGAGAATGTGAACTCTGCTCGGCGCGGTAAACCCAGAATGCTGGTCTTGCAATGGTTAATAGCTCGTAATTGCTAATCGGAGCGCCGAGTTCTAACTCCTGTTGGGTTCGTTATATTAACTTAGAAAAGTCGTGAATCCTTCTCTTTTCTTCCCCAGCAATGAGTTAATTCTTAAGGCTTGTATCACTAAATCATTGTTATTAAAAATAAAATACTTACAAACTAAAAATGTTTTCTGGCTTTAAATAGCTTGTAAATGGTTGATATACCGTAGAAAACAAATCAATCAATCAATTCTGATTAACTTTCCTCTACATTAACAGTTTATTTTCTCTCACACTTGTGAAAATCTCTTCCGGTTTCTTGTTATCAAGTCAACTTAGATTTTCCAAAGATTTAAGTTCAACTTCAGTTGTTCTCTTCTGTCTTTTTAACTGCTAGTCTTTTATTATTCTATCCCCTTATAGTCTTTTTTCTCATATTCTCTAACACTTAGTGGTTTTTGCATTTTAGTGGCTTTATTGCCTTGTTTGAGATGAAGCGCTAAAAAAAGAGATCCATTGGATCTCAAATCACAAATAATTTTATTCATTTCATATTGGTCAGTATATATATATATATATATATATATATATATATATATATAATCAGTGTTTGGGTCAAAATTAAATTAGATCAGTACACAGTTGTATTAACAAGGGCTCTATACATATATATCGTAAAGTTTTTGAATATTTTTTTGAGGGAAACGAGTTATTTACGCAACCTTGGTTTCAACATTTCGGTATCTTCAGGCGATTAACAAGAACTAATTTCCCACCATTTTTTATGGTTTGGAATTTTTAAACAACCAAAAATTTTAAAATTCGGGAGGACTTAATGATCTTACAAAACTTTTGTTCAGGTTTGTATGATTCTAGGATGTACTTTTGTGTGTGATTACATCTGGACATTAATAATAAAAGTCAAACATTACAACGGTGGTAATGTCTGCAGATTGTGCCAGGAAGAAATATTCGCCATAATATTATTTCCAGAAAAAAAATGATTAATTGAAAGATTTGAAACGATGTTTACAAGTAATCACACTCCAAAGCTAAAAGGTCACCGTGCACTTCAACGTGGTGTAAAGGTTAGCAAGTTTGTCTTGCTCGCACCTGTTACAAGTGAATTCGATCCTCACTAAGTACTCTGTTCTTTCGGCATTGAGACACATCTAAGTGGTGCTTAGAAAATCAACATTCCAAGACCAGTCATCATTGACCTAGCAAGTCTTCACAGTCTGATAGAGACCGGTGCCATCAGTTAGCCAATTAAGTGTCCTACGTAATACACGCTTCGACGATCATGTCTCTTTCGAGCTATGACTAGGGAGAAGAATTGTCATTTTTTTCTGCGGAAGTAACCCAATCTATAGAACTCAATCTATCCTGCTATTCAATCCTATTTAGCTAGAGAGAAAAGATGAATTAACACCTTTCGCAATAGTATTTGTGCGTAATGCAACGAATTCCATTAGAATTAAAACTTGGCTCTCCAATTTCTCATTTCGGGCTGATGTCTATTGCATCACAACGTACATCCTGCCATATTTGTGTCATATAATTATTTAACAATTCGAGAAAATAGTGTTTGAACATTCGTTGTAGTATCCATTATATCAGAAAAATACAATGAATATAATAAATATTACACGTTTTCGTTCTTTTCTTTTTTCATGGAAATCACACATGCAAACCCGCTAAGACAAAGGGGTAACTGTCGAAGAATTACAAAACAGAAATATTACTAAGGAGCGAGACCCATAGGAAGTGTCATGAGAAAAACATTAAATAATGATTGATATTGCATTTGAATTTTTGAAGATGAAAGTTGGCAGGAAGACATAGAGCCGGAAGAGAATTTTACAAGCGAGAAGTACAAGAAGAGGAACTGTTAGAACAGTAGCAATTTTACTTATTTTCATTTGTACCCCTTACTGCTTTAAATAACGACCAGCATTTATATTTATGATTATTATTGAAATATTTTCTTGTAATTTTAACGATTATTAACAGTTAATATTATTATGGCACATTTAAGGAGAATTATATGTTTGAGGTGAGGTTTGAAGACATTGCGACACATTCCTGTGAAGAAACTCATTGATATCTCATTTAGAAAAAACTTAATAATAATAATAATAATAATAATAATAATAATAATAATAATAATCATTAGAAACCTGGCAAGACCTCGCTCGGAAGTTGCGAAAAGGGGAAAATAATCTTAACATCCAGTGCAGATAAGTCAGAAACGCATGGAACTGTCAACATTCTCAAAGAAAGAGCACTGATAGAATATGGGAGGATAAGGAGAGGCATTGAGTTAATCATTCGTTTTCTACTGTTTATCAAACATTTGAAGGTTATTTAAAGCCAGCATTTCTTAATTTTTAGATTGTAAGAATTTATTACTGCACATGGTATTTCCAAGTGGCAACCCATGTAGGTAGTGACCAGGCTCGAGGTTGCTTAACATCGGTGATCGTACGTGAACCGGTGTTTGAAGGTGATGTGTTCGCAAGCCTTTCATCAGAATAATTACCATGAAAATATTTAGAATGTAAAAGAGAAAATTGGAATTGAAATCAAGATTATATACTTCGACAAATCTGCTATCATTTATTCTGCGAGGATTCTCTAAAAAATTCTCGAGCTGTGAGAGTCTTGTTGGCAGCAAACCTCAAGAACAGATTACCATCACATGGCCATAAGCCTGATAACGAAAACGGGTCAGGGTATCTGAGAAGATCTGTTACAATTGTTACAATGATCATCAGACAACTTGAGATGAAGAGGCAGAAAGAAGCCAAGGCCCGACTAGAATTTTGCTTTACCCCCTCGGCTGACCCCACCACTTTTATAAGTTTCAAAAATTTATGAAAGTGATCAGTCTCTGATTTTGATAAGAATTGATCTTCAGCACTTTTCCCTCTGAGTTTTCCTTTTCATTTAGCCTTTTTAGGACACATATAGAAACCAGTTTGAGAGAAAAACAAACAAAATAAAACAACTAGATAGATAGAAACAGACATGTTGTTAGGAAGTGAAAGAGATTTATAGTCATATTTTCATATCTGAAAGATGTTGATTAGAAATAATGTTCCAAATTTTTTTCTCGCATTTGTTTTTTGTGCTTCAGAAAAGTTTTGTAGAGGAAAAAATTATAGCAGACAAATCACACTGTTCTGCTAGTCTTGACGTTAGTATTAACCCTTTGATTTTGTTTTGAAATTAACCTTTCTTGTGTTCCAACAACTTGATAGAGGAAAAGAAGGAAAGAATAGATTACAACTCCACAATCATGAATAAAAAGTTATTCCGTTTAATTTGGTGAAGTAACTTACTTATACTCAAACTCATTCCTAAATTGTGTATATGATAGTGGTGTAGTATAAAAATGAAAACGCTACTTGAGTTTGTGTCCCCTACCTGCTCAGAAAAATCTCGGCTCTTAAGTGGGCCCCTTTCAGAGTTCCACAATCGCCACTGCAAAGGTAACTGTTGATACTTGCTGTCACTTGATACCATTTAAAAAGCACTAGATATTACTGGCTTGAAGACTCACTTAATGTAAACGATAAAAACAGCAATAATAAGAATACATAATATTAGTTGGAGGAGAAGAAGAAAGCGATATGCGGAGGAATTGATGACGTTTTTGAATTGCCTGTCATTTATTTTCTTTTTTTCTTTTTTTTAAACGGATGGCGTGATACGGTGCATGTCTCGGCAAATATTTGTGCAGACATGCTAACAAGTTTTGAAGCCATTTGTCGAGATGATTCTAACCTCTCGAAAACATCCATCAAAAGGAAGTCGTTTTCGCAAATTTGAAATGACGGGTTGATGGATTTCATTTCATTTTTACGTTCTTTTTTATTTGATTTTATTTAGTATTTAAATTGCTATTTTTTTCCTATTTACATTTTTAAATAACTCTTTTTCTTTTCTTTTCTTTTTTCTCTTTCCACAAGGAATAAAATTTCTCCAAACAAAAAAGAGAGAAAAGAAATAAAAAAGAAAGAAATAACACGAGATGAGGAATACATTAAAACTTCACTCACACACAAAGACGTTTCTGGACACATGCAAGCATTATCTCTTTATAACTCACATAAAAAGAGAAATTATGCAAAATCGGATTCCCATCCTGATTACACGTACATTTATAGCGAGATAAAAACTTATAAATGATTATGTTGTTAATGATTTGCAAATGATTCACAGGAGCGAACACACCAATACTATTTTATATCATACAAAGCCTCAGTAGTTTGAGAGCATTTGGTTTTTATTTAGTAGTAATCCAACTGAATACTCATCAACTTGATGAACGTATTATTCATTTGCGTACATGTATACATGTTTATATGCGAATAAATAAATACATATATATATATATATAATATCGCATATTCATAATAAAAGAATAATAGTGCATCTATACGCATGTATGCGATGTTATTATGTTACTTGTGTATAAATTACAGTTAAGATATATACATTGGATCTATTGAAAAATTATATATCCATGCGCACACAGACATATATATACATACATATCTTATACATTTCTCACATATATATATATATATATATATATGTGTGTGTGTGTGTTTGTGTGTGTGTGTGTGCGTGTGTGTGTGTGCGTGTGTGTGCGCGTGTGTGTGTGTATTGATACATTTTTATGTACGTATTATGTTCATACGAGTGTACCACTACCATGAAAAATGACGACAAAATATTTGAGAGAATTTTGTATATACATATATATATATGTATATATACACACACATATGTATATACATCTAAACATATTTATAAATGGAACTTTGTCTCTGTGTGTATGTGTGTGTGTCTCTGTGTGTGTGTGTCCGTTACCTACAGACAATTGGAGTAGATAGACTAAACTATCGCCTGGTTCACACTCCACCCACGTCTATTGAACTGGTGTTGAGGTTTATCCCTTATTCCCTGTAAAGGATGTCGTTTCCAGCTTTCTCTCCTCTAATCTTTACACTCTTACGTAGCCCCCGGCACATCAGTGACGTTACCGCCTTGCTCGGGGTGATATGATTAAAAAAAAAAAAACTCCGAAACGGCTGAACCGATTTTCTTGAAAATTTATACAGTTGTACTATAATCGTCTGCGAGTGTTCTTAGCTAGGTTTTGTGTCAAGGTAACCCCGATAAATATCGAAAATCGGTAATCGAGAAAATCAGGTTATAGAAGAAGTGGTTCGATTTTAATCAAATTTGATATACTCATAGACAAAGACATAAGAAACGATATTCAGAAGTTTTAAGGTTGCAGTTCTTACAATAGTGCAAAAAATTGATAATATATATATATATATATATATATATATATATATATATATAAGACAAGATTGTTTGTGTGTGTGTCTGTTCATCTGCCTGTATATTTGTATTTTTTCAGCCCTTTTGTTTTAGTTTTTGCTTCGGGTTTGGCTCTAAGTAGGTATAATTGTAGTTCTTAGTCACAGTCATGACAACATTTACTCAGAGGACTTATTTATCCTTCAAAATTTAGTTTACGACGAAAAAAATTATTTGATGTCGAATGCAGGAAATCAAAATCTGATTTTCATCCATTCATTTTTCTTTCGCTTTAACTGGAAACAACTATTGCTTTTTTAGTCTTTCGTGCCCACATCCAGAGAGTCTAAGCTCCAGGACCATGGATTAGTTTTAAAGCTTTCATTACACCCGAGCAACGCCAGGCTATACTGCTAGTGTATGTATATTTTCAAATAAATAAGCAATGGTCTTTATTATAATATATATATATATATATATATATATATATATATATATATATATATATTCTTCACTACTCGACGACATAATTATTGCAATAATAATAAGTTATAATAAGGCGCAGATAAAGAGCAAACTCGCTATTCTCTCTCTCTCTCTCTCTCTCTCTCTCTCTCTCTCTCTCTCTAATGAAATGGACCGACGCTGGCTCGCTATTGACTCTCTCTCTTTCTCTATGAGCTTGACAAGAGGGATATATATATATAATAATTTGTAGGTAATCGACTGGTTCAAAAACTTTGAAGATTAAAGCAACTCTACTTTTCACTGGAGGTAAGGTTGATAGACTTAGAGAATTAATTCATAGGTTTTTAAATCTTTTGGTCTTAACGTAGTTATTAATCTTAATATAAATCAAGTTGACTTCTTAGCCATAACGTTAGACTTAGTTTCTAATACTTTTTCAACCTTACATGAAAAATAATGCTAACCCAACACTCCACCCATGTCTATTGAACAGGTTAAGAGGCTCATCCCTTGTTCCCTGTTTAGGATGTGGTTTCCGGCTTTCTCTTTTCCAATCTTCTCACTTTGGTTTCTTTTTTTTTCAATTGGAGTAGATAGATCTATCGCCCGGTTCACACTCCACCCATGTCTATTGAACAGGTTAAGAGGCTCATCCCTTGTTCCCTGTTTAGGATGTGGTTTCCGGCTTTCTCTTTTCCAATCTTCTCACTTTGGTTTCTTTTTTTTTTCAATTGGAGTAGATAGATCTATCTATTGCCCGGTTCACACTCCACCCATGTCTATTGAACAGGTTAAGAGGCTCCATCTCTTGTTCCCTGTTTAGGATGTGGTTTCTGGCTTTCTCTTTTCCAATCTTTTCACTATTACATAGCCCCCTGCACATCAGTGGCATTACTGCCTTGCTCAGGGTGATACGATTAAAAAAAAAAAAAAACAATTTGTATAAACCCTAACTCTAATCACCCATCATCCGTTATAAAACATATTCCAGCATCAGTTGAACGCCGCATAAATTAACACTCCTCAAATAAAGAAATATTCGAAAAACATAAAACAATTTACGATAAAAAAAAAATCAGTAGCTCAAAAAGGAAAAATAGAAACAGGAAAATCATATGGTATAACTCTCCATCTAATGAGTTAGTTAATTTTAAACTGGGACATAAATTTCTTAAATTAACAGATAAACATTTTCCCAAAAATAACCCCTTAAGCAAAATTTTCGATAGGAATACTCTAAAACTCAGTTATAGTTGCTCCAACAATTTAGAAAAAATAATTAAATTACATAACAATAAAATATTGAAATTATACAAGAAAAACAATTCTAATACTTATTTTAATTTGCCCCATCATAATAATTTCTGTAATTGTAGAAACCCGAACCAATGCCTCCTACCTAATAAATGTTTAACAAAATTCCTGAACTATATGTGTTCAATTTCATCCATGGAGAATCATAAGGATGCTAAAATTCATATAGGAAATACAATGCATTTTTTAAAAAACGCTTTTACAATCACCTCCCATCCTTCGATAATAAGAACAAACAAAATATGACATCACTTTCTAAATATTTTTGGAAGTTAAAAAATGAAAATAAAACACCTAGTGTTAAATGGAAAATCCTCAAACAGGCTAGAACATCAAGATCAGTAAAGGAACCATGTCTACAAGAAAAATGGAAATCATTAAATACATGAGAATTGACATACGACTAAATCAAAGGCATGAAACGACAGTAAAATTCAAACATTAAAAAACTAAATTTACACTCATGCTAAAATTACAAAATCTAAAGTTCGGATTTATAGTATTAGTCTTAGAGTACTATAATATTTACTTAAAAGTTTTTTTTTTTAATCTAGTTGAAATTTTATCTTAATTTTTTTTCTTTAATTAAAATCTTAAGTTTAATATATTTTCCCTACACTTTTAAATAACTCCTACGTCTATGTACATGATTTCACCATCATTTCAAAGAACGCCAAAAGTTTGTAGTTTTATACTTCGCTAAAACAATTTTTTATCCACTGTCCATTCCAAGTAAATGTGTAAAAATCTCTACCCCTTCACAAATAGGCTGGCGCCCACACCTCTCTCTTCTTCGCCCATTTTCTCTCACTTTATTCCTCCCTCTATATATTTTCTTACTTCTTCCCCTTTGTTAAGCTTAGAGCCGGACCATCAAAGGTTGTATATGACTATATTTTGCTTCCAACGTCAAACCTGGCGCCTTTTTCTCTTTGAGTCTTTCATCATGTCTCTTTAGTTCCTTCCAATTTTCTCCCGTTTTCCTCCTTTGGTTTTTATTTCCTCTATGTCCATTTTATAATTCCCCATTCTAGATTCTCATTTTCCCTACTGCCTTTACCTCGCACACAAACATTTTTACCAATATAAGGGATGTCAATGTCGAAACAAAATGTACCCTTTGTAATTTGAACATGTTCTATATATATATATATAGGCTTATTTGGCAATATATATATATTGCAAATACGCCTATATGTATATATATAAAGGTGTGGGGGGGGAGTGAAAACGGTGTTTATTTAATGAAAAGGATAAGTATATATATATATATATATATATATATATATATATATATATTATCATATCACTTCGAGAAAGGCGGTAACGCCACTGATGTGCAGCTGGCTACATAAGAGTGAAAAGATTGGAAAAAAGAAAGCCTGAAACCACATCCTAAACAGGGAACAAGGGATGAGCCTCTACACCTGTTCAATAGACATGGGTGGAGTGTGAACTGGGCGATAGTTTATTCTATCTAGTCCAATATATTGAAAAATAAGCCTTGAGAAGTTTGGATATAATAATGGTGTATTCAGGTAAATTCGAAATTGGCATAACTCTGATCAGTCTGGGACAGATTTCTCCACATTAGTCCTATATATATATATATATACATATATAATCAAAATTTATAACATAACTATGTTATATCATCACAACAATGTAGCTATTTCGTTTCAACACTTTATTCTATCCGTGCCAACCTTTTGCTTATATATATGTATGTATAATCTTTGTATATCCTTTTCATGATTCGATGCGTGTGAATGTACAGTTATCTGTGTGCCTACATTTAGGTCTTTTATGAATACCATAGCGAACATACTGATATGTTAATAGATAATAATAGATTATATACGTAGATTTTATATGCATGTAAATGTCGATGTTTACATACATTTGTACATACGTGGGTCTTTCATGATGTATGTCTCTACATTTATTCTATTTTTAAAATTTAATTTAAATTACGGTTATATATTTGTATTTGGAGGCATCTAACTATATATATATATATATATATATATATATATATATATATATATAGTCATCAGCAGACAGATCTATTTCGCTGTATCACAGCTCATCACTACGGTTAGACTCCAATTGCTTTTAACACAGGATTGAAACTCGACCGAATTGGCGTCAGTCGGCGATTCTACCTCTGGGTCATGGGCGATCGGTAGAAGAAGGCAGACTTTTTAGCGTATACATTATCATTATACACGCCCAATAGCCAGAGTGCTCTAATTTATTACGGAATGAGCGATGCGTACAACCCAGAGTAGCTACTGTTTTTCAAAGTCTACCATTCTTGCAGAGTGCTCAATCAGGGTGTGAGAGCGTAGACTTGGATGCCACCAAATATATATAAACACATAGATGCCTCCAAATATGCATCGTTCATTCAGCACTGAGTTAGAACACTCTAACTACTGGCGTATGTATACATGGTATATAATACTCTAAAAGTCTGCTTTCTTCTACCGAACACCGATAGCTAAGAGGTAAAATCGCCGACTGACGCCAATTCGGTCGGGTTTGAATCCTGGGTAAAAGCAATCATATGTCTAACCGTACGGATGCGCTACGAGAGAGAGAAAGTGAGAGAGTTTAGAAAAATATTTAGATATACTACAATTTCGTGGGCAATATATATTTCGCCGCCAAATGATGACCTTGCGGCTCGTCAGACCCAAACGATAGAACAGTTAATCTTCAAAATATCCCCCCCAAATCATTTTACACAGACGCTCTCATTTTCATATTTAGAATAGACATTTGTAACTGTAATTTACAAAAAAATTCTTCGCTCATTCAAAAAAAAAAAACAAAAAAAAAAACAAAAGAGAAAAAAAAAGAAAAAGAAAAAGTAGACAATTGATAAATGGAAAGATGTCTATTCTAAATATAGACATGTGAGCGTCAGTGTATAATAATATTTTGGGGGAATATTTTGAAGATTAACTGTTGTATTATTTGGGTCTGACGAGCCGCAAGGTCATCGTTTGGCGACGAAATACGTATTACCCATGAAATTATAGTATATCTAAAAAGATTTTCTAAATTATATTATTCTGTTAGATTAAATAAGTTTTTTTGAGTTTGTCTCTATCGGAATTTACCTGGAGAATACACCAAGTGTTTTACGTTATATATATAGTCATCCACACACAGATCTGTTTCGCTGTATCACAGCTCATCAGTAGGGTTGTACATCCGATTGCCTTTTAGCCAGCATTGAAACCCGACCAAATTGTCATCAGTCGGCGACTCTATCTCGGAGCTATGGGCGCTCGGTAGAAGAAGGCAGACTTTTAGCGTGTGATATACCATGCAAGCACACACCAGTAGCTAAGAGTGTTCTAATTCATTACTGAATGAACGAGCTAATGTAGCTACTGTTTTTTCAAAGTCTACCATTCTTCCACTGTGCTCAATCAGGATGTGAGAGCGTAAATAGTTAATATATATATATATATATATATATGTGTGTGTGTGTGTGTGTGTGTGTGTGTGTGTGTGTGTGTGTGTGTGTGTGTAACAGTACCTACTCTAGCATCTACGCATCGTTCATTCAGTAATGAATTAGAACACTCTCACTATTGGCGTATGAATACATGGTATATCATACTTCTACTGAGCGCCTATAGCTCAGCGGTAGAATCACCGAGTGAGGCCAATGCGGTCGGGTTTCAATCCTGGCTAAAAGATAATCGGATTTCTTACCGTACTGATGAGCTGTGATGGGCGAAACAGATCTGTCTGCCGATGACTATATATATAATTTTTTTATATGCCAGAACATTGTTAGGAAAATTAATGACAAATTTGTAAAATAATACTTCGTGTGATGCGTTTCTCTCTTTAAAATTCTAATTTAATTAGAAGAGAGAGCAATTTGCTAAGACTGTGTAAAGAAAATGTTTTAACTGGGAGATCACCCACGGTATGTTTGCCTTCAAGTTCTTGCAATATTTCACCTTTCTTGGAAGATCTTCTCTTATCACAATGTGTGATGCTTAATAACAACAGTGCGTTAATCTGCAGATGGTTAATTGCTTTTGATTGCTTTTGTCATCTATACAATCACTCACATACCAAAATCTTAAATTATACCAAGCTCCATATGAATAAGAATAATACCGGAACACAACAGCAAATCGGAATAAGCCCTGACGAGTGGAGACATTATAATGGTACCTTTACAAAACTTCGAATTCGTCATGACTCTGCTTAATTATATTCTCGAATGAGAAAAGACTTTGATCTGGACCAAAAGGTAAAACGAAATAATGACAGTTGGTTATTCAGAGATTTGACAGAGGATCCAAGAGACTGTTAACAGAAAATGTGACAGTAATTTCATGATCCACAGAAATAAGGAAAGTGGTTTTCCAGAAACTTAAAATTTATAAAAATTCCTGTTGATAATTTTGGAAATTAGTAGAAATATTTGAAGATTTATGTTAGAATTTATGGAAGATTTTGTAGAAACCTCTGGAAATGCCTGTTGAAATTTTTAGCACTGTTTGTTGACATTACTGGAAATTTCTGGAACACAGTGAGGAAAGAAGGACTGGACAAAATTAACACTCACATGACAAAGAAAATGGTGTTGGAAAAACGAGTATTACACTTAATGAATTTAGGCGAATGGCTCGCAGAATGGAGAGAGTTGGTAATGGTAATATTAACCATTTCCTTATAAGGATACATTTGACATTCATTAACTGAGCAGCCAGTGCTATTTTCGTTTGAAATTTAAAACATCTTTATCTTAAAACATTTTTTCTGGAAAACGGGTTTAAGTCAAGTAGCTGTTATCTCTCTTTCCATTAGTGATAGATGTTTTCTTCTTAAGGTATACGTTGATGTGGTGTGGTAATTCAACATTTTGATTATGTCATTATTTTCACTTAAAGTTCTAAATGCTGTCCATTTTACTTGTTCCTGCTGTTGGTAGTCTTCAAGTGATATGGTTTCTATTTTTGTTCTTTGTTTGTGATTCTGTACACAATGTTCAAAGAAGGGTGAACTTTACCAATACCCTTTAGACTTCACTTGCTCAAAGCCTTTTTTCACAATTAATCTTAGTCAGTCCGTTAAATGCACGCTTGGGCAATCATGTCTCGAAAGAGACATGACTGACTAGGCAGAAGATTTTTTCGCCATTACTTTCTGTGGTAGACTTGTTGCCAAGTCTATAGAACCCAATCCGTTTGCTATTTAATCCATAGCTGGAGAGAAAAAGGATGAATTAATACCCTTTCTAAGGATATTTGCGCGAAAGTGAATGCAGCAATTTCAACTGGAATTTGAACTCGGATCTCCGATTTCACATTCCGTGCCAATATAAGTTGCTGTAAAAAGCTGTCAGTTTAGATATTTCTGAATGGTTTTTGACACCAGGAATGACATCCATGCGGGTTGGTAAGGGATGAATTGTTTTCTATGTATACAAAATACAAAAAGTTGTGGAAGACCAAGATTGCTCACGCCTTGAATGTACACGGGACATACGAAGAGGATTTTTTTTCTTTCTCCAATGCTTTTAGTTGGATTTGAACACTGGTTTTCATACTGGGTTCGATTTCACACGTAAAAGAGAGGCCAAGACACTTAAAAAATCATTTACTGAAAGAAATCACTTGCTTGCATATGACGTGATGAAAACGTTTTATTGGTGCAACACGACGGTATTTCAACCCTGAAGGTCAGAAAAAATTCTCTCTTTTTATTAAAAGAAAATCTTTTTAGTACCAATTACGCATTGGGACACGAACACACGCAGGCATCAACGCCTACTCTAAAGTCCCAAGTCACTGAGTATAAAGAAATCTATACGAAAACCATGATACACGTAACACGAATATTCATAAAATTACATTTTAAACTCATAATATAAAACGTGTAGAGGTCATTTCACGAATATCAACCCCTGCAGTGACATCAGGTGATGTAAAGTATAATTTTTAATAACGTCAAACCAAGTATGAATATTTTTTTTCTCAGGAGACTGACATCTCAGAAGATTTAGACGTTTTTAAAATCATTTTCGTACAGGGGGTAAAGGAGGTGAGTATTTAGCTTCTTGCGAAGATCTAAATATTTTTCAAAGTTTGAGTTGTTAAAAGTGTTCTTTAGTCAGTCATGCAAAAGAACGACAAATCAAAGAGTCGAATCGATCTGAACTTGGAATTGGCCTACATTCCCCACACCATGAGTACATCTCTCTGCCACATTCGATTAATCTCTCGCACTCTTTATACTCCGCTCTGTCTCACAGCTGTCCCAACTCACTTTCTTTCTTTCTATCTATCTATCTATCTATCTATCTATCTATCAAAGCGATTTCATACACAGGGTGCGATGGGTAAATTGTCACCACGTTACATAGTTAATTTCACGCAATTTTTTCATTTTTTCGGCAGCACTGTGGGATCCCCTGAACACCGTATGTGAGAAAAATAGCACCATGAGGTAATTACAGAAATTTAAAAGCGGCATGCTGTACTACTTGGAAATCGCACCAGAAGATTCAATACGAACATTTCTGAGTGTCTGGGTGTCAATCTGAGGACAATGCAGAGGATCCGGAACGAGTTGAATGAGTTTAATGGTGATTATGAAAGTGCAGCAGCTCAGAAAACTAACACTGATCTTTCTGATGAAAAAAAAACCCTGAATTTGTTGGTGAGAACCTTGAAAGCAACACGAAGGACTAAATCAAGTTCCTTGAGAAGGTAGTGCTGCTCTGGGTCAAGAAGCTGACTACTGAACGGCACCATGCTACACAAACAGGAGAACCCAGTAATGGTTGTCAGAAAATTTTTGCAGCCACATCAACCCTCACATCTGTCCATCTAACTCCCTAGACTGCGACCCCTATTGTGGGATAAAGTCCAACGAGAGGCCAACAAAAATTCCTTTTAACACCAAAGATGAGCTGAAGGCAAGGATTATGGCAGCATTAACCAACTTAAACAAGAAAACCGTCCAGAATAGTTGCTGAAGATTCCAAAATCATCTTAAAGCCGTGATTGAAGCAAATAACGATTTTAATGAATACATTTACTCTTTAGTAGTCCAAGATATTTTTGTGTAATTTTGGTAAATATCTGTTAGAATGAGATAACAGTGTTATTTTTCTTTTTGAGATATTTAGATAACAATTTATCCATCGCATCAAAATTTCTAACACACACTGAATAGTTTATTGCATTGTGTGTATTCACTTGCATTAAAGTAGTCTATTGCATTGTGAGTAGTCTCTTGTATTAAAGTAGTATATTGTATTGTGGGTAGTCTGTTGTATTATTCTAATGGTTATTTTGGTAGGTGATAGTGGTTTCAAATTATTCTGGTGACTATTGAGTGGCAAAAATATATACTGGATTTGAATGCAGTTTTTGGCTGTTTATAATATTGTTAGTTGACTTTTTTTATTATTGATTACTTTAGTGCAAGTTGTTAACGCTGCGTTTTCTTGTGTACGTGGTTTTATATGTTTTATAAATTACTTAGTTTATTTACTTATTGCTCTGTGCAGTGTTTTTGTATTTTCTTTTTATTAATTTTTGTTCATCCCTTTCAGTATAAAACTTAAATAATTTCTCCTTCTGTTTCATTTGGTCTTATATGGTGGTTGTTCCCTCACCAGTCTACTCACTCAGACGCTTCACACTTTTGCCCCTGTCTATTTTTCCAACAGTTTGTCATCCTGTGATAGTGATAAACATAAATACCTTTTTCACGACCCAGAGGCGTATATACAGGTCATTTTGAAATTTGAACAATATCTTCACTGAGAACGAAACACCTTCTAAATAATCCACGAACAAATGTATTGCTGTGACGATCAATGCTACGACTACTACTAATAAGAAGAAGAAGAAGAAAAAAAAAAGAAGAATCACAAAAGAGGATGTTAAATGTGCACTAAAAAAAGCATACAACTGGAAATTTCCAGGAATAGATCAAATACCTCACTTTTAGTTATATTATTTCAATACAACGCAATCTAGCCAAAGAACTTCGTGAAATGGTGAACATTTCCAATAAAATTCCTGCATGGATGACTAAAGGAATTACATTTCTTTTACCCAAGAATAGTGATAAAAACAAACCGAAAAACTACAGACCAACTACATACCTTCCGACACCATACAACCTATTAACATCTATTTTAACAAAACAGACATATCTCTTCTTGGAAAGAAATGACATGCTACCATTTGATCAAAAAGTGTGCAAATGTGGCTGTTACGGGTGCAAAGACCAATTACTTATTAACACGAGGATCTTGGAAAACTGCTACAATGCAAAGAAAAATCTTAGTACTACCTAGATAGATTATTGTAAGGCATTCGATGGTGTACCACATTCATGGATCTTAAAGATTTTAAATATACACAAGGTATCACCCGTCATCATCAATTTCATCAAACAATGTATGTGGATATGGAAAACAACCCTTTACCTCAATCATAAATGGAACCTATAAGTCTGGTGAAAAAAACATCAAAAAAGGTATATTTCAAGGTGACACTTTGTCTCCCATACTATTTGGCACATCATTAATAGCATTAACCAGTCAACTTAACAAGACAGAATGTGGTTATATAATAGCTCAAAAGAAAATAAGCTATCTATTTTACATGGATAACTTAAAGTTGTATGCTAAGAATAATAATGAAACTGGAAGGTCTTCTACAAACTGTAAAATGCATCATTGAAGACATTGGAATTAAATTCAATTTGAATAAATGCGCTAAAGCTACAGTTTTACGTGGATCAATACAAGAAACATCCTCAATTAGCCTAGACCCTGCTGTAACAACAAAAGTTTTAGAGCCAGAAGAAGCTTATAAATACCTAGGTGTAAATGAGAGTGAAAACATTCACCATAAAAAATGAAAAAAATAGTGCGTAAAGAGTACTATAGAAGGCTACGACTGATATTAAAAACTGAATTGAATTCTCAGAACAGAATTATGGCCATTAATAGCATTGCCATCCCAGTGGTCTAATATAGTGTTAACATCTTGAACTGGACATCAGACGAATGGATTCTAAAACAAGAAAGCTTCATTCTAAGCATAAGATGCATCATACAAAGGCTGATGTAGGCCGTCTATACATACACGGTAAAGAAGTTGGAAGAGGTATTATTCAGATAGAATTGTCATACAAGAAAAGATCTATTGGCTTACTAACATACCTATGTATGTTAGTAAGCCAATAGATCAACAAAGGATTGGATGATACAATTAGTCAAACAACATGAAAACAGAAAGAAAAAATATTCAGTAATGAAAAAAGTCAGTAAATACAAAGATTTACATTTAGTAGATTCTGTAGAAAAGCAAAACAGAAGCCAAGAACCAATTACTGCGGCAAAAAATATGAAAAAGAAAGCCAAGGATAAAGCTCTTGAACAGATGAAACAACGCTGGCAAGACAAACCCCTGCATGGCCAATATCCAGAACGTGCCAATAAATCCAATGTTGATAAAGTTAATACTCATCGATGGTTACGTGCATCTGGATTAAAGTCTGAGACTGAAGGCTTTATTCTTGCAGTTCAAGACCAATGTCTTTTCACTAGGAACTTTCAGGCAAATATTATACGTAATAATGTGGATCCAAAATGCAGGTTCTGGGATAAATACCAAGAAACAATATACCATTTAATCTCAGGATGTTCTGTTCATGCTCCAAATGAATATAAAATCGTCACGATATCGTGGGGTAATATTTACATTGGACAATGTGCAAACACTATGGAAAATATGTAAACAAACATTGGTATGAACATCACCCAGCTCCGGTTACAGAAATAGAAGATGTCACCATTCTATGGGATTACACCAACTACACAGACAGAAAAATTGAAGCAAATAGGCCGGACATTATTGTTTAAAACCAGAAAGAAAAAAATTGCCTATTAATTGATATGGTTTGTCCAGCGGATTGTAGCATAGCAACCAAGGAATTCGAAAATCTGTCAAAATATAAAGACCTGGAAATTGACATAGAAAAAGTGTGGAAATTGAAAACAAGAATCGTGCCAGTGATAGTAGGTGCACTTGGAATGATAAAAAATGAGACAAAACAACACACTGAAAGAATCCTTGGAAACTCCAGCTTAAGAGATATACAAAAAATTGTCTTGTTAAGTAGAGCCCACACACTAAGGAGAACTTTGTCTATGTAACGCTAGGGATGAAAAACATGAAATGGAGCCATAACAACACACCACGACCTACCTTAGGTCTTCCCGCAAACTTGGTAGGTAGGGCAACCATAGCAGAAATTGAAATATGATGAAAAATGACAACATAATATTAATAACACTGGGGCCAACATAGGCTCCGTAGCTGGGGTGGGGAGCCCCCGCCCAGCGCAAATGAGATCATTTACAAGAGCTGCCTATCATGTCGACACTTTGCTGTAGTTTCTGAAATTTTATGTTTTTGGCAAGTCATGTCAGCATCCGAAAAGCGTTCGGATTTTGGTTGTTTTCAAGTTTTGGATTTCCGGATAAAATATTCTGAACCTGTAGTCTCTTTCTGGTTCTAAATATGAGAATTTTTTCTTTCTATTTTTCTTGAAACGTCATCGTTACTTACACAATTCCTACCTGGTATTCTAAGCATCCTTCTGTAGAAAAGAATTTCTTTTGCCTCAAGCCTTCTCCTTATTTTTGAAGGAATTCCAGCATTCAAAGTTGGTCGTAGATTCATTTAAAATCATTATTTTCCATGAGGATGTGTGTAATAAAAAATAAAATAATTTCTTACAATTTAAACAAAACTCGAAATTTAAAATAATAATAATAGTTAGAAAATTTAAAAGTAAGGATAATTGGTTGCTTATTTATTGATTTCGTCACTATAAATACATCCTGGAAAAGCAATAAATCCTTGAGAATAAAAGAATGAAAGCTAGAAACAAACCTAATTTAGCTAGATATCGGGCTTGCAAAAAGACATCGGTGAACAGAGTTCGAATTCCAACTGAATTTGTTGCATTCATTTAAGCGGAAATACCCTTGGCAAAGGTATTAATCCGACTCTTCTCCCTCCATCTATGCGTCAAATAACAGGACAGATTGGATTCTATAGCCTTGGTGCCAACAAGTCCACAGCAAAAACTAATAGTCACCTACTGCGGGAAAATCTTCTGATCAGTCACTCATGTCTCTTTCGAGACATGATCGTCCAAGCGTGGCACGTAACTGACTGACTGATATTAAAAGAACTTACTAAAACTTAACATAAAACGTGTTCCATCAATTTCTAAAACAAACGTGAATTACTTCGAACTACTGTTCTCAGCTTGTATACTTGCTATTTTAGATAAAAGTTTCTTCCAAGTAACTTGATCATCATCAGATATTTATATTTTTCTCGTCACAGTTCTTAGACATTTGCAAACCAATCATTCGCCCATGCATTGAATACTGTTGCCATATCTGTTCAGGTGCTCTTGTTATTCATCTTGAAGTCCTTGATATAATCCAAAGAAGGATCTGCACAGTATCAATCCTGACTTAACATCTCGACTTCAGTCACTTTCTCACATATTCTCATATTTACATGGTAACTACTCTGGCGAGCTTTTCCCTGGTGCTCTAACTACATGAATTGACATCTACGTCAGACCAATGTATTGTTGAAATCGCCAAATGCAAACGTCACTTCTACTCCAACTTTTTTTCTCACACTTCCTGGCTGTCGAAACTCCTTTTGTTTACTTGCTTCCCTGATAACTACAATAAAAAAATTAAATGCAATGGCAATCACCATCTTCTATTTTCTTAAATCCCGTTCATCTTTTAACCTTTCCCCAACCCGGCTTATAAACACTTTTTTATTTCACTTTCACTCCCTGTAACCGCTGCGTACTAGAAGCATTCTCAGCTTGCTTGGGGTGTAATGATTAAAAAAGATAAGGGTTAACAGTTGATTATTGGGATATATTATTATATTTTATCCCTAAGATGTCAGTCAGTGTTCATTTCAGCTGAATCGCTATATCATCTAGGAATTGACCACTAGATCACAGTAACACATGTATAATAAACTACGTCACCATACCGAAGGACATAAGAGATGTGATATTCCGAGCCTTATAAACAAGACGAGAGCAACAGCTGAAAATAATACAAGTATATTAAAAATTACTACACTCAGAAATTAAATACTGGATTATGAAAGGCATGAGAACAATAGTTCAAAATAATACAAGTGATTTGCCAATAACTCAGCTTTGAAAAAAAATACTAACTCACTTGTAAAACAATAACACACTTAACTGATACAAAACAAAATAAAGAAAAACTAAGCAGCGAAGCAGGAATTTAAACTATAATCTGTAATAATCACCATAAAAAAACACAGAAGAGACTTCGGGAAATTTAAATAAAACGGACCTTAAACAAAAGAAGACAATCCATTTACCGTTCATCGAAGTAAGTCTGACCACGATTTCGAATTAGAAAAAAACTTTAATCAATAGAGGAACTAATTTACTCAGGTGAGAATTTATAGAAAATGCACTGATTTCTGAATTGTTCACGATAAATTTGTGTCAATGTTCTTACAAAATTTTAACTTTCTTAAAAAAAATACATTTGTTGTCTCGGTGTGTTGTTTTCCAACAACGATAATTCAAAAGCATTGAGAAATCGCCGAACAGAAGAATTTAGAATAATGTTCGATGTATAATTCCATAAATAGGACACTTTAGTCAGATAAAGACGCGACTGGCTGTCTTTAAATTTATAAAGATTGTAGGTGGTAGGCTCACTACCTCACTCTGTTCCTGTCTGCTTTTATTCACACACGCTCCCGCTCTATGTGTGTGTAAAAAATATCTATATTTTAGGTATCTTCGCTAATTCGCTAAAAAACTGGTTAGCATGTAAAAACAAAGGTTTTCCGGCAACATATTTATGTTACTATTAACAGGAACGATCAAAGTAATTTTTCATCAGTTTTTAAATCTTTTTAATCATTTCTAGCACGTTTAAAATTTTCATAAAAGCGTGTAGCTAAATTATTACCAGAGTTTACTATGGATAATGTAATATTACGAAACTCATTTTTTCTGGTGAAAAATATTAATGCAAAAAATTAAATATTTGTCGGATTTTAATTAAATTTTCAAGATTTATTCACAAATTAAATTATTTTTTAAAAACATTTGGTAAACATATTTTTATACATTTATCACACGTATATTCATGAAATTAAATTTTGCATTAAAATGCGTTTTATTAGTTAAACACGTATATATTTATAGTCATCCACAGACAGATCTGTTTCGCTGCTTATCAGTACAGTTAGACTCCAATTGCTTTTTAACCCAGGATTGAAACCCGACCGCATTGGCGTCAGTCGGCGATTCTACCTCTGGGCTATGGGCGTTATATACACATATTTTAAACAGTTGGCCATTTTTTAAAAACATGCTCCGAATAGTAAAATAAAAATTGCAAGAAAACTATATTATTTACTTAGATAAGCATTTAATTGCTTTTAACACACACACACACACACACACACACACACATATATATATATATATATATATATATATATATATAAGGACATTATATTCTGAAAAAGAAAGCAATTTCGCTATAAAATAAAATAAAATAAAATAAAAATATAAATAAATAAATTGTTACAAGAATTGTTTCATTTTGTTATTATAATAATTTATAAAGTTTCAAAACTATTTTAAAACTTCAAATCCTGGTCGCGGTTAGGTTATTAAATGAAGACTATACTGATTAATAGAAAAGTGAAATGTTTAGTACAAACCTTCGTGCCAAAAGATTTGAAATAATTTTTAATTTATTTGTTTGTGTATAGGAAGTTATTTTTTAAGTATGTTATTTTCTGTCTTACATTAAAAGGTTACGTGTTTCACGGTTTCTTCTCCTTACACAAAAAAAAAAAATTTGGACAATAATGTCAATCTTTGTCAGCTATACTTAGCTTATCACAATATCTGATTGTCATAAATCACTTCCCAACTCCGTGAGTAAAAATACTTTTATACTAAATGTCATGCTATAAACAAGTAATACTTGTGTAAATCAGATTAATTCAACTTTAAATTTACTAATTTTCAAAAACTAACATCAAAAATGTAAATTTTATTGTTGCAATAATTTTAAAACCGAGAACTAAATTTTGTTTACAAACTTGTCGAAATGGACGACAAAAATCCTTTTGAAAACTCGAAAAAAAGTTGAGATTTCAATCAATATAATTGTTATTATGTTGATAGTTGCCTATTCGAAGTAATTCTCCAGAGTCCTCTTTGTCTCCAGATACGTTGATATATAGTGGTATGACTATACTAATTATTAGCTAACCAATCCCACTACACCTCCCTGAACCTTTTAGGTCTAACTCCATGAGTTGACTTACTGCTTCTTCTACATCCTCTCCCTATTTCGGTGATGGTTTCAAGAGGATTTCTCTATAGGAGATCTCGATCTACTTGATTCGTATCTATTGTTTGGTTTTCTGATTTCTCAGAAAACTCTCACTCATTGTCTATTATCCTGTTCTTAAGTATCCCCATTTAATTCTTTAATATCCTCCGTCTCAGAATCTTCATTGTTTTGGCACCACCTTAATTGGTCAGCATTTGCCAATAACCCTATGCCATTCTTGAAAACAACGGTTGTATTTTGTCCCTTCTGCATTATAAATCTTACTATTTCTCGACTCCATTATACCTTATTTTCTTATTCGTTGATTAAGACATTGTTAATGGTGCTCTCATCTGTCTTCCCATTAACGCGGGCGGACTTTTTTTAAGTTCAAAAATTTTGACAGCCGGTTTCTTGGATAATGCTACCTTCAAGTTAATGAAAGGATTTTGGTGAGTATCAGTCCAATGAAACTTATTTTTCTTTCGTAATTAAGCAAAAGGCTCAATTCTTTCTGCATATTTCGGCAAGAATTTGCTATAAACGTTAGCTAATCCAAGAAATGACTTCAACTCTTATGACTTGAAGGCAAAACATTCAGTATTTTCTGAATCAAGATTGAGTCCGGTGAATTACCCTCCTGAGATTTGATATCCCAATAACGTCAACTTCTTGCACTTCCTAATTTAAAGTCCTTCCTGCATTTCTGCGCATATTCATTACGAACTTCGTTTTCTGTTTTAACTTTACAGTACGGGCGCCCAACCCAACATCATCTTGATAAATTATATTTTTTCATTTTCCTTCAAGTAAATTTTTCGTTGCTTTCTGAAAATTCGAACTGGCTGTCTTTACTCCAAATGGTAGAGGAGTGCATTTTAACAAGTCTATAGACGAGTTTATCGTAATAATTTCTTTGAATTCTTTGTCTATTTGGATTGGGTTGCATGCATTTTTTAAATCGATTTTAACAATATTTCATTCCTGCAAAGGAAGGCAATGTTTTCTACATTGGAATAAGATAGGAATCTGAACAAATTTTGGGATTCACACCTACTTTGTAATCCCTAAAATCACAATTAGATTTCCTTACAGCGACAATTGGGGATGCCCATTTGCTGCCTCCGGGTTCAACATGTTGAAGTACTCCTATCATATTGTTCATCTTCTCAACCTCCATTAGTTTTATATGTATGGGAAGCCTAAGACTTTCAAAATATCACGGTGTAACATTTTGCTTTAGCTTCATGCTTGCTCTATATTATTTTTTATTGACAGCATTCAGTAACTGTGCACTATAAACATTCAATACCTCGTAGGCCATGAATTTATACAATCAGTTACTATGATGGGGATTGTTTCAGTTGTCCCTTGAAAAGAACCTAATGTTTTGATACAGGTTCCATCAAATTGTTTTAGTTTTATCCAGCTTCTTAACTTTGGTCTCCATAATTTTTCCCCAAAATTCCTCAGAATGAGGGTTACCTAGCTTCATGTGTCGACTTGCATATTTAAATAAGTACCGTTCAACATTATATTCTTGAACGTATTCTTGTTTTTCTTCTCTATCGCAAAAACATCCATTTTATTTTCTTCCGTTGTGCCTCCACCATTTTTTACCTTGCTGCTTTGCCATTTACACACAGCTTTAAAATGATATTTTTACAATTATCACATCTTCCCCTATACGTGACATTTTTCTCTTTTTGGTTCATATTTATAATCGCAATACTTGCATTTTGATAGCACTTATTTCCATCATTTCTTCTTCTTGGTTTCTTTGTGTTTTATATTCTTTAATCAACTCATTCTGCTGTATGAATTCAATAGTGGTTTGCAGATTCATGTTTGGTAAATGTAATCTTTCCAACGTTTTAAATCTCTGTGTAGCATCAACTAAACCTTCTACGAGTCGAAGCTGGATTAATTCGTCCTCTATTGTCATTTCCTCTCGTTCAAGTTCATTAAAGTCACAATACCTACCAAACTCTTAGTCTGAGTTATTTCTTAATAGGTTCTCCAGACTCTTGTCTTAGCGCTAGAAACTTGGTCCTTTCGACAATGACTAACCATTTTTTGGAAGGTTGGTTGGATAGACTTTAAAATTATTTCCTTAAATCTAATGTTTCAATTTCCTCAGGGTAAGTCATCAATGAAACCTTGTTTAACGACTCTGCACCTTGCGGTGGCCAAAAATAAATCCGTGATTTGTTTTTGGTTTTGATCGTCCGTTAATTTCTTTATCCTGGCCATTGCCTCCAAGCACTTCAGACAAATTGTTACCTCCACAGGGTTTTCAAGCTCCGGCATAGTTTCGTTTCTGCGACGCCATTTTGTTATTATATGATAGTTGCCCATTCGAAGTAATTCTCCCGAGTTCTCTTTGTCTCCAGATACGTTCATATATAGAGGTATGGCTATGCTAATTATTATTAGTTAACAAATCCCACAATAATGATTTCATTTGAAATAGAACAGTGTATTTTTTGCTGATTGGAAATAGTAAATTTAATCATTTAACTTTCAATTAAAGCCTAAATGAAATCTTCAATATATCTTTTTTTTTATTTTTACAAATCAATTTGAAACTTAGGTATCAAAAATGAGTGGAGGTTCCTACTATATTTTCTAAATAAAAGTTCGCTTGATACTAATATACATTATTTCGCTGCAAATTTAAGCGAAAATATATTTCATTTTATCATTCACACACACTAACATTACTGACTTATAAACACACCTATTCATACATTTAATCATACATGATTTTCTCATTCACATTTAAAAATCATCCATCTTTTTAATACAATTAAAAACGTGTATTATTACGCACACATACATATAAAGAGATTTAAACGTTCTTATACAGACATGCACTTACATTAAAAATGAACGTCTATTGCTTTAATCTACGTGACACTTATCTGACCAATTGAATCAACCCCTAATCAACATTGTAGCATAGTTTCTTTGTTTAAAACAAATAAGTTTGTGCCTTATAAACAAATTTCTGAAGAAGCTTGAACAAGTGAAACATGTTAGTAAAAACATTTCTTCCTTTTTTTTACTTATCCTATCCTATCATATATATATATATATATATATATATATATATATATATATGAAATATATATATATATATATAAATATATATATATATGAAATCCATGCATATATATATATATATGCATGGATTTCATTTGTAAACGAGTTATTACGCGACCTAAGTTTCTACCATGTGGTGCCTTCAGGCGATTTGCAGTAACTGATTTTACTGTTTTTTTTTTTTTTAGAAAGTCCATGTAACGGGGATTGTTTAACACAATTCTCAAAATTAGAAGAAATTATAACGTTGTTATTCATGTTTGTATGACACTAACAGTTAGTTTATGTCATAGTTACACTTATTCTTTTTTTTTAATCATATCACCCCGAGCAAGGCGGTAAGGCCACTAGTGTGCAGCGGTCTATGTAAGAGTGAATACATTGGAAAAGAGAAAACCGGAAACCACATCCTAAACAGGGAACAAGGGATGAGCCTCTACACCTGTTCAATAGACGTGGGTGGACTTAGTCAAAATTTATAAGTTTATCACTCTGGCTATTGGCGTATGATACATCATACGCTAAAAGTCTGCCACCTTCTAACGAGCGCCCATAGGTCAGAGGTAGAATCGCCGAGTGACGCCAGTTCGGTCGGGTTTCAGTCCTGGGTTAAAAGCAATCGGATGTCTAACTGCACTGATGAGCTGTGATACAGCGAAACAGATCTGTCTGGGGATGACTAATTTTATTTGTATATATATTTAATTTATATATATATATATCACATATTATATAATGTAATTTATATATATGTGTGTATATATATATGTATATAATTTAATTTATATATATAAGTTAATTTACACATATGTGTAAACGTTTTATATATATATGTATATTCTTCATTTGCAAACGAGTTTTTACGCGACCTAGGATTCTACCATGTGGTATCTTCAGGCTATTTGCAATAACCGATTTTACCCATCACCGTTTATTTAGAACACTCACGTAACGGTGTTTTTTTTTGTTTTGTTTTGTTTTTGTTTTTTTGTTTTTTGAACGCTCGCGTGACGGGGAAATTTTGAACGCTCAGTTTTTAAAATTACAAGAAATTATAACGTTTTCATCCATGGTTGTATGAACCTAACAGGTATCAAACACAATCAAGCTAAGTTTTAGTTGTACTAGTAATTTAGAAAGTTTCATTGTAGAAAACAACATTACTAATAAAGAATGCAAATGAAGGGACAAAAATAAATGCCCACTTCATGGACTTTGTAATACAAAAGAAGTCATTTACAAGGCAAAAGTACATGATTTTAATGGTCAAAATAAAATATACTTGGGATCAACCAAAGACACCTTTAAAACCAGGTGGTTTAATCACAAGTCTACATTCAAAATAGAAAACCTAAAAAACTGTAAAAAAAATTGGTAAGCCATGCGTGGAAATTGAAATCAAAATATGGAAAAGCCCCATATATAACGTGGAGTATAGTGAAAACAGCCAAGCCTTACAACGGTGGGAAAATATGTAGACTGTGCCAGGAAGAAAAGTTAGGGAATATGCTATTCCCCCCCCCCAAAAAAAATGAACTATTGAATGAAAGAACAGAAATTATGACTAAGCGTAAGGATATTAAAAAATACCTTTTACGTTCATACAACCATGGATGAAAACGTTATAATTTCTTGTAATTTAAAAAATTGCGTGTTCAAGAATTCTCCGCCACGGGAGCGTTAAAAAAAACAAAAAACAACACCGTTACTTAACCAAATGTTGGAGAATTTTTGTCTTTATTATCAACTAAAATTAAAGCCAAAATACGATGTTTAGAACGGCTCATGATTAAATATAATAGACATTCATCGTCTTTTATATTTAACTATATGTTTAGAAAAATGATAATAAAATGCATTCTGAATTGAAATAAAATTAGTATAATAACGCGCAAAGATCCCTTTAAGTTAGATCAAAAATATAAAATGTTTTCTTTATTTCTTTTCTTTTTTCTTTTTTGTTTTGGAAAATGATAAGATACAGATAAAACTAAAAGAAAAAATTTTGTAACAAGAATGGGTACATAAAAAAAATGGAGTCAAGACAGGAGTTTTGATCGTCTGACACTTTGGCCGCTAAGATTGAAAGAAGAAATCATGTATCCTCCACAAATATAATATTTTCGAATTTAAAGTGATTCTCTATTCTGATTAGTTAAATTGAACATACACATAAATTTTTCTCTCTTTCCACATCTATAAATAACAAATGTATTGTTTGTTATATTCAAATGATAATCATTTCCACAACAATGATCTAACATTGCCTGGTGACGAGGTTAAAATCTCGATATATAGAAATTTCCGTGTCACAATGTAAACTATATTAATTTTAGATTTTAAAAAATGTATATATATTATTCCCTACAATATTTGTTGCATTGAGCACTTTTATAAAAAAAAGTAAATGCTGAAGAACTTAGAATTCTAAAACTGTTGGATCTCTTCATCTCGATTTATATATATATATATATATATATATATATGAAATGAATTTTCAAAAGTCAATCAGTAAAATTAATCGACACAAAACGTTATTAATATTAGCAATAAATAACTTTTTCTACCTAGACAGCGAATACACACACACACACACGCGTGAGCGCACAACCCTAAACAAACTTACAATACATATTTCAATTGAATAAATGAATCGGAATCCTACAAGACGGTAGAATAAAGCAAAAGAACAAAGTAGGAAAATGTAGCCAATGGTGACTTTATTGATAAATTTACTCTTTAGTATTTTAAGATATTTTTGTGTAATTTTGTTAATTATATATGATAAATGAGATGTCTGAGTTATTTTCATTTTTTGCATAATTTAGATGAAAATTCTTCTATCGCACCCTGTATATACTATGTGTATCACAAATTATTACGTCACACTTTAGAGATTTTTTGTTTTTACCAAAATATTTATTAATTATGTATCTATTATTCAATTGATTTATCTTGCATATATATATATATATATATATATATATATGTGTGTGTGTGTGTGTGTGTGTGTTTATTAGTTTGTTGATATTTATTTTTATTCATTATTCTTATCTACGTATGTTTATATATATATAAACAAACTAATATAGATTTTTTTAATCAAACGTTATTATAGACGATAAATTGTATTCTTTCCACTTTCTTCAACTTTTTTTAATCGTATCACCTCGATCAAGGCGGTAACGCCTCTGATGTGCAGGGGGCTACATAAGAATAAAAAGATTGGATAGGAGGAGAGTAAAGAGAAAGACGACCCACTTAGAAAGAAGCAAGAGAAGGATGGGGATACAAGTGTGATGACAGTGGCAAAGATGGAGACAAAGGAAAGAATATGCAGTTTAGTGTAGAAAGAATTAGAGTCAAGTGGTTAAGAGATGAGTATTGACATTGCATTTATATTCCTGGAGGTTATAGCTGTCAGAAAAGCAAAAATATTGAAGCGTGTTCCACAGGCGGGAAGTTCGAGAAAAGAAGCTGCAGGAGTAGAATTGTTGTCTGAATTTGGTTGATTTAAATGTGAATTGGTGAGACCCAGTTGCCAGTCTGGTTGCACGCGTAAATACCTGTTGCAGAGGCACCAGTGACTCAAGTTCGTTGGAGTAGAAGCCAAGAAAGTATTTATAGAACAGACAGAGGGAAGCCACATCTCGTTGGTGGGGAAGTGGCTGAAGTTGAGTCGCCAAGTAGGTAACCATAACGTAATTGATTCTCCTTTGGATCCTGTCAAGAACATTGAGATGAGCAGTACGGGCGCTTGATCATATATGACAGTAGTACTCCATGCACGGACGAATAGTTGATTTGTATATATGCAGGATGAATTCAGGCGGAAAAAAATCCTGGGCCGACACAGTGACCCAACCTTCTTAGCTATTGACTCAATGTCAATAGCTAAGAAGACGTCGGAAGAGAGAGTAAGGTCAAGGAGGCGCAGTGTATTGATCTCAGGGAGACTCGCTTGGTCCATGCTTATGAAAGGCATGAGAGGTTGCCTGTGATATTTGACAGACAGCAGCTTGGTCTTAGATGCAATGAAATTTCCAAGCCACTTCTATCCCCAATCCATCTCAGGATCAGCAGCGAGATTATGTTTGTCCGCCATGCCGGGATTCTTTCTGATGCGAGACTAAATTGTGGTGTCATCTGCGTAGATGTCTACTTGGCACTTGATCACGTCTGGGAGATCATTTATGAAAATAAAGAAGAGCGTCGGGCCTAGAATAGAGCATTGTAGGACACCAGCGTTTGTGCAGTAGGATGTGGAGGCATGCCCATTCAAGACGACCTTCATTATGCGGTTATATAGTAAAAATTGGATCAAATCAAGCAACCGTAACCCCGTAGCTTGCATAGAAGGCCAAAAAGCCTTGGAGATGTCCAGGGCAACAGCACGAACCTCGCCGGAATACTCAAGGTCCTGAAACATGTACTCCGTGATGGTCGTTAGCATATCGGCCGTGGACCTGGCGAAGCGGAAGCCATACTCCCTGTCAGAAAATAGTTTATGGGCAGTAAGATGTTGAACTATTTCAGCATTAATAATGGCATAGAACACTTTTCTGAAAATTGGTAGAAGGCTGATAGGGCGATAATTGGATAGGTCTGAGGGTTCACTCGAGTTTTTAAATATATGAACGACAAAAGAGAACTTCCAGCATAGGGGAAACAAGAAACAGAAAGTCAGTAATTATAGAGTTTAGAGAGGACAGAGGAGAGTTCAGGGGCACATTTCTTAAGGACAATCATCGAGATTCCATCACCACCGCTCGCTTAATGGGGTCTATTTTTTATATTACTCGAGATACTATTGTCGGGGTAATGTATACATCGTTCAGTTTAGCATCATTTCTAATAGGGAAGTCGGGTGCGGGTACTCCAGATGAGTCAAATGTAGAGTTGGATGCGAATCTGCGAGCAAAGCACTCTGTCCTGTCCACTGATGCTGTGAGGACCTCGAATTCATTGATTAAGGGAGGTATAGAGCATTTGCTGTTGTTCAGTACCTGTCTGCATAATTGCCAATAGTCCTTGGAGCCGAACTTGCTGTCAGCTATGCGCTTTCGAATTCTCTCAGCAAACAATCGCTTGGCATCATTCAGGATCCTCTTGCACTCATTACGTGCAGACGTGAATAGGTGCCTATTGTGTTCAGATGCATGTCTCCGAAATATTCGGAAATAGTGGTTCCTGTGCGCAATGGCGGCCGAACAGGCAGGAGAGAACCAAAGGAAGGAATGAGATTTGAGACGAAACTTCCTGGTAGGTATGAAATCATCAATTCTAGCTTTCACGCAGGAAGCAATCTCAGAGGCGCAGTCATCAACTGGGAGATCGAACACTTTTCCCCAAGGGACGTCACATAGGAAATCGCGAAAGGCGTCCCAGTCATCTCTTTGGTAGTAGTAGGAGGTCCTACTGATAGGAGGCTCCTAGGAGAGTGAGAGTGATGCGATATATTAAGAGAAACAACAGCATGATCAGAGTTGCCGAGAGACCAAAGCTGCAAGATTTGGCAGGAGTCAGGTGCAGTGATAAACCATAGATCTAGTAGAGAGGCGTGTCCAGAGGGAATGCCGGGAAAGCGTGTGGAGAAATCCACTACTTGCGTAAGGGATTGGGAAATGGCAAATTTCATGTCGTAGATGCCAGCTGAATCAGTAACAGAGTCTTTAAGCCACTCAGCATGATGGGCGTTAATATCTCTGCAGTGTGTGAGAAAATGGAAAAGTAACGAATACCTAACATCAGGAAATTACATTTGAGCTTTTTAGGGTACATAATGAAGAAGGGGGGCTTTCGAAAATGTAATACTCACGGGACAGATAGCGATCAAGATTGAACAGAGAAAAACAACGCATAATATAGTGGGTAAATGGATAGCGGAACAGCAGAACAGGGCTTAGGAGAAACAGAAAGAGATACAAGGGAGAGGAAGTTGGGGAGAGCGACGATTACTTGCGTTATGAGTTGATATGGCTCATGGAGAAGAATTACTTTAATGTTCCTTTCCTCTGAAATTTGCCTTATTAAAATTTGTCGAATGCACAGGCCAGTTGTAATACACACTGTTTAATATTTAAAAGTGGAGTCGTTGTTCCATATACGAAGTTTTCTTGTTCCAAATACGAAGTTTCCAATATATATATATATATAAGGCTCGGAATAAAATCTCTTACTGAAATTCAAAAACTCACGCAAATAATACATCTCACACAGACAAAATATGAAAAGAGACCAGCGACCCCAAAAGAAAACCCCTTGTAAATGGCTAAAGCGCTCGGGACATTGGACGATATGGGCAGTTTTTGAACTCCTCCCTCCCATAAAACGGAAAAATATAAGAACGCTGAAAAAACTTCATAAAAAATCAATAAAATTTCCCTTGCCCGTCATATTTAATGAAACATTTTTTAAAATAAGTTTGCTGCCGGTATAAATATAAATATATATGTTATAGAGCAACTGACAGCCTTCTAGAGCTCACAAAGATGGAATGGTCTGTGAACCGAAATAGCTGTAACGTGGTTGATACTGACTTGGCAGACCGGCTGCAGCCGCTCTCACACCGGCGTGATGTGGCTTCCCTGTGCCTCTTCTACAAGTACTTTCATGGCTTCTGCTCCGATGAGCTTAGATCACTGGCGCCGCCTAAGCACGAATTTACACGAGATACTAGATTAGCAACTAGGTCCCACCCTTTTACAGTTAAACAAATAAGATGTAACCGTAAATTCTACTCCAACAGCTTCTTTTCTCGCGCTTCCCGCCTGTGGAACTCCCTTCCACAACTCTGCTTTCCCGACAGTTACAATCTCCAGGTGTTTAAATGTAGGGTCAATAGACACCTCCTATCACACTAACTCCCAACTATTCTCACAACACTCTCATCTACCCAACCCTCATTCTCGGTATCCTTACCAGCCTATCACCCACCCTCTGTCATTTCCTATATTTAATCAGCCTTTCTCCACTCTACGTAGCCCCCTGCACAGTAGTGGCAGTGACATGCCTTGCTTGGGGTGAAACGCTTATAAAAAAAAAAAAAAAAAGCTATATAAATAAAGATTAATCGCAGTCAGGGATTCCGACTGTCATTGCTAGTCTGAGTGGAACGACTGCGTGCGGAGGTCACTTTGTCGGACTCTGCCTTTGGGCTGAGAGGAACCCAGAAATAACTCTACAAAAACTGACTAAGGAATGTCAGAAAATTATGAACTTAATAAAAAATACCGCAGATATTAAAAACAATACATATATATCCGGAAAGTAAAACCACAAAGTAGGAAAGTTAAAATTAATCTGTGTTACGGTTGTGGTCAGTTAAATCTATACAGGCATTGTCCATTCAAATATAAAAAATTCTTCAATTGTGGTTATGAGGGTCTTGAAAGTTCTCTGCTCTCTGTAACTCTAAACTCTCTTCTCTTCTAATTATTGTTGTTTTGTCTTTTCTGTGTTTGTCTTATTTGTACTTAATACCCATTAGCACGTATATTGTGCTGTAGATATACATCATCTGGTATCATGCAGCCAACTCGGCAATAAAACTGTCTATATATGTACGTATTTTCTTCATCTATCCGAAATCTTTCTTTTTTTATGTTTCTCTCACCTTGTTTATTTTATTCTTATAGACGACATCTTCACTGACATTTCTTTTTATTCAAATACAATCTTTTTCTTCTTCTTCTTCTTCTTCTTCTTCTTCTTCTTCTTCTTCTTCTTCTTTTCTTCTTTTCCTCCTCTTTTTCCTCCTTCTTCTTTTTCTTTAAAGTTAAATTCATCTCCTTGTCTTTAAAAAAAAACAAAAAAACTTTAAAACACAGATCCGCGTCCGATCACCAAAGTTAAGCAATGTTGAAACTGCTCAGTGACTAGAAGGGTGACAGCTTGTAAATATGTAGATGCTGCAAGGATGCACGTGAGCTGTAATAAAATGAGAAATCAGAATGCAGGGTTTGATTTGAATTACATTCGGTTTCATTGCATTCACTCACACGCAAATACCCTTGGGAAAGGTATGAAGCCTCATTTTCTCTAATCTATCTATGGGTTACAAGATCGTATATCTCGAAAGCATTATTATCTAGAAATATGGTTAATACAATATTCAATGTCAAATATTCTTCTTCTTCTTGTCGAGATTCATTTTCTTTGGTCTGGAAGACGCACCCTCGAATGTTTGGTCCTTCTCGCCTCACTAGGCTATTTTTCCTCCTTGCTTTGCTGTTCTTATTCATCGTCATTCAACTGATACCGTATCTGAGTTATCATGCCTTTAACTTTTATTTTTATTTTTTAAGTACAGCTATGGACAATCGAAGTGGGAGAGAAAATGAGGCGAATCTTGGGAAAAGACAGAGTGGGTGACTGTGAGATGTATTCAGAATGTCGCATCAGTGTCGGACCTTCAGCTCGAAGCAAAAGCGTAGGTATAGAAAAATAGTGGCGGGAAAAGGCAACCGAAAACAACATCCGGTTTCTGGTAAGAGGTTTTCGCCTCGGAAAATAGAAGGAAAAGTAAGGAAGAAAGAAATAAAAAAAAATGTCGCTGGAAAAAGCACTCAGCATAAAAGTGTTCGTTTCTGGCAGACAGGATTGGAACGGATTGGATTGGATCGGAGAAATTGAAGACTTTTGGGGGAAAATAGAAAAAAAAAAGAGATAAAACCAATTCAGAGGATTATGAAAACGCTTTTACCTTAAGTGTGTTTGATTTGGTCGCGGCGGTGGTGGTGGTGCTGGTGGTGGGGACAGTGAGAAAGATAAGGAAACAAAACAATTTCCACTCTGCTTCTATACATGTATTTTCTTATTTCTCCTGCGTTCTCTCCCTCTCTCTCTATGTATCTACCTAGCTACCTAGTTATATATCAGTCTAACTATAATACTCGCTCTCTCTCTCTTTCTCTCTCACACACACACACACACACACACACATATATATATATATATATATAAATATATATATATATGGGGGGGGACATTGCGGTCAACCTCCAGCGGCGACAGTCTGTTTCTTTTTAAACGTAATCTTAAGGCCATGTGTTTTGTGTTTTGACTTGACTATGGTTGGATTGGCGTTTGTTGGAATTTGAATCCACACGGTTTACTGAAGTGTTGGCGTCACACGGTTGTATATCTTGGTCTTGGTATATTCAGTTAGTTACTCGTAATACGATTGATCTACTGTAGATTCACAGTTGGGTCATTCGATAGATTCGTTATTCGCTGAACTGCGATTACTCGCTATTGTTCACTTATACACCATAAGCTTAACACCGCCTCCCAGACATCTGTCTAGCGCTTATATAATTATTTGTTGGTCACTTAATCGCCTGTGAAATAATCCATTTTTCTTGTATTATTCTTTCACTGTAGATCAGTGTTCAAACACACGCGCCGGAGTTTATACTTTCTACACGACAACTATTTATATATTCTGGTTGTTAGTGCATCATGGTTAGGTCTATTGTATTATTGTAACGGAAATTGAATGGCCGGTAATAGTTATGTTTCAAATTATTCTGGTGGCCATTGAGAAGAAATAATTGTGCTTGCAAATGCAGTATTGTAGTTCATTTTATAGAGTTGTATGTTTAATCTGTGAACACAGCACACAAGGCATGACTATTGCGTCTAAGTATGAAACAGTCTGTCGCTGGGAGTGTATATTTACTGATTAATTTAATAAGAAATCTACCAAGAATAACAATGTAAACATGGCCGCTGGTCTTGAAACGGACCTCTAATATGGAGTGAGAAATGGCTTGTAAATATTGATACCGCCAAAACACAACTGCTCTTCCTTAACAACCAGAGAGAAACTTTCCTGCTAGCCATCAGCATGGCTGATGTAAGTTTTCTTTGAGAGCAACACCACGTTCGCCTAACCTTTTCAACCAAATTGAAGTGGAACGAATATATCAGATCTACAGCTACATCTACTGATAGGAAAGTTAGGGTTTGTGTCGGACCAGAAAGTTTTTCTCATTAGAATCAATCTTGCACATTTTTAAATCTAATATTCGTTCGTGCATTGAATACTGTTGCCATATATGGATGGTTGCCTCTGATATTCATCTCGATGTTTTCGTCAAAATCCAATGAAGGGTCTGTAACGAAACTTACCCTCATTTAACATCTCGACTTCATTCACTGTGTCACCGACATGACGTGGCTTCCCTCTGTCTTTTCTGCAAATATTTTCACGGCAACTGCTCTGATGAGCTTTCTTTCTTTGCTGCTTCATCTACGTGAATTTAAGCTTGCTACTCGAGTGGCAACTAGGTCCCAGTTATTTCTACTTCTCGCAGTTCCTGTCTGTAGAAATTCCCCTCGTTTACTTGCTTCCATGTTGGCTAGAAGCTTCAAAACTTTAAATCTTATATAAATTGCCAGCTTCTATCTTAAACCCCGTTCATCTTTTATTATTTCTTAAATACCCGTTGTACTCATCTTTTTATTATCGCTGAAACCCTCTGTTCATTTGTGGCGGTCCTGCCTTGCTTGGGGTGACAGGATTAAAAAACAAATAAATAAAAATGTAGTTCACCCAAGCACTCTCCATGGAAGTAGCAATAAAGACATCCTGCCTACACATACACACATACACACTTATATATATATATAGATAGATAGATAGATAGATAGATAGATAGATAGATAGATAGAGTGTATCATTTTATTATTAAGATAGACAAAGGTATCTCGCTTAAATAAAAAGGAAAAAAAATTAAGGCGTCTTTCAGCCGACACTTTGTCAGAATGAAGTTGCTAAGAAAAATTTTTAACAACTGAAGTTCAGAAAAAAAACTCTTATATCACCTATACTGGGTGACAGTCTTCTCGAAAATCTCTAATTTAAACTTCAACTACCTTTATCTACACAAGGCATGACATTGTAAATAACAGTCAGAGACTCCAAGATGTCTAAATGGACCCTTGTCCATTATATATATAAGTAGAATCTCTAACTGGTGGCAAATCAGTCAGATTTCAATCCTGGCTGAAAGCAATCGGATGTCCAACCGTACTGATGTGTTGTGATACAGCGAAACAGAATTGTATGTTGAACACTACACACACACACACACACACACACACACACACACACACACACACACATATATATATATATATATATATATATATATATATATATCACTGCTTCCGAAGGCAAGAAACGACAAAAAAAGTGCTCAATACGTTCAGGAGAAAGTAAAATGAAAATATACTCACTAAATGAGGAATAGACACCAAGCTACCCAGGTTTCAACCGTTAGGTATCGTCAGACACAGATGGAGAAATTCCAAAAAGTTACCCCCAAAATACACAAACACCGAAATAGTGGGTGAAAGAAAAGGAGAAGAAGGGAAACATATATATATATATATATATATATATAACACCTAATGAACCAGACGAACCTACCTAGCTTTCACCTAAAACGGATCGCTATATATATATATAAAACAAGTTTAATTAAAGAGAATCAACATGCTGGATATGTTAATTATTTATTGTATTTTCCAAATTCTCTTATATATTGCTTGCCTAGACACCTCCACTCATTTTCGATAACTAATTTTTAAATTGAATTTAACAAAAAAATTCTTAGAATTTCTATTTTAGTTTTAATTGAAAGCTAAATGATTGAATTTATTATTTTTAGTAAGAAGAATACTCTGGTCTATTTTTAACAGAAATTATATTGAGTGGAATCTAAAATTTTTACATTTTTTTTTCGAGCATTTTTGAGAGATAGACATGTTTGTATACAAAAGTTAATTCTCGGTTTTAAAAATCTTGGAAAATAAAATTTACATCTGTGACACATTATTTTTTGGAAAATTAGCAAATTTAATGTTAAATTAATCTGATTTACATAGGTATTACCTATGTATAGCATGAAATTTATAATAAAACTATTTTTACACACAGTTGACCTTTCTAACATTTCCACCATAACTGAAATGTGTTGACAGATGCGAGATACGAAGTGTATGGCGATCACAAGTGACATAAATGTATAATTTTTTTCCGGTAAGTGGAAGAAACCCTGAAAATCATGATTTTTTAAATACGGTGGCTAGATGATTTGTATTAAACTTTTCGATTGTGAATTATTAAATATAATATTCATTTTATAACCTACCATTCTAACGTCTACAAGTCCTGGAAATATTTTTAAAATATTTTTGAAACTTTATCAATTATTATAGTTAAAAAACAAAAATGAAAACAGTTCTTTTAAAATTTAATTAATTTCATTATTCTTCGAATTTTTTTCAGACTTTAATGTATTAAAGCTATTGTAAGATTTTCTAATTAAATAATTTCAAAGTTTTATTTCATTTTTTTTTTTTTGCATTACGTAGAGGTGGGTAACAGATGTAAAAAATATATATTTTTACTAATATTTTTTAAAATTAATGATTTTAAAAATAATTCTATTTATATGTAATTAAGAACTGAAAAGTTAATTAAAATCTGACATTTATTTGTTTTTGCAAGTATTTCCAAATTAATGTGTTTGTCACCGGAAAAACTAAGTTATGTAATATTACGTTTTCCATTGTAAACTTTCGTAACGATTTGACTCCTCGCTAACGAAAATAAAAACAAGATTTTTACCAAAATTTCGAACGTGTTAGAAAGGATTAAAAAATTTTCAAAAATAATTTAAAAAATAATTTGATCTGTCCTTCTAATAATAACATAAACATTTTGATGGAAAAAGTTCGTTTTCGTTAAGTTCAGGACCGTTTTTCTTAATACTATGTTGTTTTTCAGCGATTTAGTAGAGGTATCTAACTTTGCCGAAACTAATATTACGCAACTCATTTTTTTGGCGTTGAAATTTGGAAATTCTTGTAAAAATCAATAATTGCCTGATTTTAGTGAAACTTTCAGGAAGTTATTTCTCCAATTAATATTTTAAGAAAATATTGGGATTTTTTTTTTTACATTTGTTACTTCACCTCTAATTAATGTAATGAAATTTCTAAAAATTCAATACTGATCTTAAATCTTTTTTATTAGTTACATGCAAGACTCTTTGGGAAATGTAAATTATCAAATTTTTTTCCAAAAGTAGCCACTTTTCCGAAATCTGCTCTGAACAGAAAATAAAAAAATGCATTGAAACTACACCGTTTTTAATATAGATAAACTTTTAATTGATTTTATAAATAATTTAATTCAACAATGTACTTGAGCAACAGCAATTAGCTCACAACCCCATTAGACGAGCGCCTCTATATCCGAGCGGCCATCCATATATATATATATATATATATATATATATATATATATATATATATGAGTTGGATATATGGATCGGAATCCGACAAGATGAATAGAATATATAAAAAACAAGTAGAAAATAAGTCTTTAATTCAACATGTTTCACTTATACCAAGGTTCTTCAGAGATTCTTCAAAGATAAATAATTTAATATATATCTATATATATAATATTTTTGTTTATTTGGAATTTATTTTTTTATAAATATAATTATTTTTCGAAGATGGCTGCTTTCACAGGCCGTCCCGAGAGCGGTTGCCTTCTTATTCGAAAACTTTCGCCCATATGACAGTGGTACTCCATTTTTGACCTGATCTAGTTCTTGTAAAGACAGGATAGCTGGAGGAGTGAGGTACTTTCTGAAGCAGTACAGGAAGCAAATATTTTCCCAGCATTTTTAGTTATGAATCTGATGTACGAGTTCCACTTCACGTCATGGTTGAGGTTAATTCAAAATAGGCGCTTAGGACACGGGACCTTCACGAGGGAGCATCTCCCTATAGGGATTAGTGATAGTTCAGAGTCCGCCTAGAGAAATGTTATGTTTAAATAAGCCTGACGACTGGTGGTTAATTGATTTTGTTTAAAGGCATTTCAGCCTCTATGAGTTATTTTATGCCGACATTTATATATTTTGAAAACAATTTTGTGCCTACAACTAAATATATTTTGAACTTGTATGCTTTCAACCAGAAATAAAACTATTTTTCATTTTGCTATAAATATATTTATTTGGTTGCTTGATTTTGTTTAGCGACATATCATCCTATATGGGTTATTGAAAGCCGAAATTTAAATATTTTCTACGTAATATTATGCTTTCAACTACAAATATTTTGTCCCGAAAGCATAAAATGCAAATTTTTTAGAAATATACTTTACAGATAATAAAATTTATTATTATTAGTTTTGCTATAAAATATATTTGTTTTTATATATTTCGTGTTGCATTAATTGTTGTTTTGATCATTTTATTATAAAAAATGTACTGTTGATTTTTGTTTAGGTGTTTACTATTTACTCATAGCTTGGACCCTAGCTGGTGCTACTACACCGGATCATGGTGTACCTGGAAATAATCATCAAATATCCAATCTCACGGTCAGAAGACTTGTTGCCTGATGTAGCTTATCTTCATACCAAGGATGGATAATCTTTTGTGCGATACAGTTTTATTGTAAGCGAAATAATTCCGAACAAACAGAATTTTAGGCAAGGGACTTTATAGGAGATGTGTTTGATTAGTGACCAGAAACGTTCATTCCAATAATTGGTCTAGCCATACAGATCGAAGTGAAACAGAAGGAGAATTTTCTCAGTTCTAACCATTTGACCGTGGGCGGATTCTACTATGTGTTGGAGTGAAGCCATCAATAATAAAATTAAATTAATAATTCAGCTCGGTCGACACCCAACATGTCAGGGCCGTGCCGGTATTTCTTTCAGACATCAAATGTACATGTCTATCACGGCGCACTTTTGTGTAGTGGTCTGTATTAATTGACTTGACAATGTCATAGCTTTTATAGACTCATTGGTCGGCCATTGAACAGTTGCATTCCATTCTTTATCTCTCCAACACCCTCTTGCTTCTTCTATTTAACCTTGATTAACCATTCATTGCATTGAGGCATTTCTCAGTTCTCTCCCTTTGATATCTATATGTGGTATGTCTCAGTGGTTATAGCAATGGGCTGAGACGTGTCCACAGCTGAACTGGAACTCATATATAGAACCATTTCAAATGATACTGGAAAATTGTCGGCTCCTACTTCCATGCTTCAGTAAAGAAGATACATAAATTAAATAGAATATGCTGTGCCTGGGTTAGTTTTTATCATTGTTGTAGAGTGGCTAACACGCCTGCAGCACTCTCAATGGTGAAAGGGGCCATGTCTGAAATGGACTATTTCAGTAAAAAATGGTAGCATTCGAAGAATAACATTCGAGTGTCATTCGAGTAATATTCAGACTGATTACTTCGGAGACTATTGCAATCTAAACACCTCATCTCTATTTTGTTTATCAGTTTACGATTCTGTGTATATCTGTTTAGTACCGGATATTGTGCTGAAAAATACCGCAGCACACTTTCTCTGTGTATCGTACCACTTCGGCGATACAATACTCATCTCCGCCAGATGCTACAACGCAAAACTAAAAACGGCGTCTTGTCACGTGAGATTAGCTGCTTCAGCGGCAAATAAGAAAAAACATTTCGCAACGTATCGTGACCGTAGATGAAAGGTAGATACACTACGATAAACTTAAGCGTAGAAAATCGTTGGGTAAGCCTAGACATGCATCAACATCGGTAAAGCTGAACGTTCATAATTCTAAACTTCCGTTCTGCAGTCGGTCGGATCAGCTGGATGTAGTTTATTATGAGCTGCTCAAACCAACCGAAACCATCACGGAAGATTGTTATGGGTTGCAATTGATGCGTTTAAACCGAGCATTGAAGAAAAAACGATCGCTATACCAGCAGAGACACGACTAAGTGATTTTGCAACATGACAACGCTAGGCCAAATGTTGCAGAACGGATGAAAACTTAATTGGAAACGCTTAAATGGAAAGTACTAACCCACAGACCGTATTCACCAGACATCGCTCCGTCTGATTATCACTTGTTTTGATCGATGGCACATGGCCTAGCTCAGCAGCACTTTCATTTTTATGATGATGCAAAAAAATTGGTCGACTAGTAGTTAGCCTCAAAAGACGAAGAATTCAAATGCTGCCAGAAAGATGAGAAAAAGTAATGGCTAGACAATACTTTCAGTGACATGTTTCTATCTTATTTTTGTAAATAAAACTTTTCATGAAACATCAGTGAGAACTTTTTCAAGATTCTAATAGAAAGCGCAATAACAGTTAACGGATTTCAGTCTTCTTTCCTGAAAAGTTGTTTTAACAGAAATATTTTATAAATAAAGATTAAGGCGGTTTGTTCAATAAATGCCAAATGATTGTACATATGGAAACAGCTACTTTTACCATTATCATCTTTACACCAAAATGTCTACCAACCCCAGAATTGGATGGTAGACATTATTGCGTAAATGTAGTCCATTCTATTTTTGAACATACCGTTTAAATTAGCAAACACATTTTTTATGAATTCAAATTTTAAAGACAAGAAAAATAAGCATAGGTTTCTGCAAATTATACACTTTTATTTTGAGATAAACAAAAATTCTCCCCAAAGAAACATTTACTCAACTGATGAAGAAGGTATTCTGATTGATCGAACGTATCAAAAGTGGTTTGCAAAGTTTCGTCCTGGAGATTTCCTGTTAGACGAGTTGTGATTGAGATCAATCGAATGAATACATTACTCGAGAAAGTCACATGACGTTAAATATGTGAAACACACTCAACATATCCAAATAAAGACTTAACAATCAGTTGTACTTACTTATGGGAGTCACTTTGATTTGTAGCTTCCAAATAAACAAGAAAAAAAAGGGAAACAGTGCAACTACTGAACTATATTTAGATTTTTTTCCTCTTTTTTGATAGATTGCGCTGGGCGATGAAAGTAAATAATTTACAACAAAGACTCTAATTATACGATGGGATTGAAAAATAGTTCATAGCTATAAGTTTCTTATGGAGAATCAGACAATTGCTTCGAACAATATTAATTTAGAACGAGTTTGATTTTATCTTAAATTTATATTAGCTGGGCAGAGTTATACCGACTTTAAAGTTTCAGGAAGGCATTATTGTCATGTATTTACTTTTGAGAGCTTTGTCTTTGTCTGCTAAAACGACAAAAAACATTCTTGCCAAAATCAAAAAAAAGCAGCTTGAAGGTAAATCCTTAACGGATCCTATTAATATAAATTATTAAAAATTAGATATTAAAACTGATCCAACAAGTGTACTCAGTGTAATATTTATTACATATGTAATATTTTTTAAAAATTCCAAAACGTATGGCCATTTCAACGAGTGGATTTAATACTCGTATCTTCAGCGAAAACAAGACAAAAGTTTTTGTGTTCGCTGAAGATACGAGTTATAAATTCATTCGTTGAAATAGTTATACATTTTTGGAAAATTTGAATTTATATATATATATATAATGAAAATAAATTGGATGCCTTTATAAATTCATTAGTAATATTGTACTGCGCGAAGCTTTTACAAACCGCTCTTCAGACCAAAATTCTTCACAAAAATGAATGGGTTAGATTTATCCAGACGAAAAAAAATCGTGGTAGGACAGGACAAAATCTGGCCGAGGAGGTTAGATACAGTGATAGTCATCAAGTGAGGCTGTATTTATATCCCAGGCGATAAGATGACCTTGGACTGAACTTTTAGTTGGCCATTCTAAAATACATGACAGTAAATTTAGGGGCGAATTTTCACTAGAAAAACTGAATTGCTAGATTTTCTATATTAATTCTAATATCTTCATTTTGTAAATACTATTCTATTATATTTTATTCGAGCATGATAAGAATGTTAAAATAAGGCGGGAATAAGCATTAATTATTATTATTATTATTATTATTATTATTATTAACGATACAAACAATAATACCTCATAAAAATTATTAATAACAATAATAATAACGATAACTAACTAATAAAATTACAAATAAATTAATGAATATAAAGTCTTTAACGGGATATTGTCTGCATACATTGGATGGTTGCTTAAGGGGTTTATGTTTTATACTTACTTGCACATTAGTCTTTAGTTGCACACCTACTTGTATATCACTACGTATATACTTACATGCACACACACACAAACACACACACACACACGCGCACACACACACACACACACATATATATATATATATATATATATATATATATATATATATATATATAATCGTTGAATATGATAGGCAAAGACAGTTTATTTTCTTCTTTAGTTTTTATAGCATTCTTAAATTATTCCCTTTGTAAAGTTTTCTTTCTTATCATATTCCACATACGAGCAACATTACACCAAATATGAAAAACCGTATACACAACAATTATAGCGTCGCACCAACAAACTAATTCCTCCATATCTTATGAACAGCGCTGAAAATCTTTTTACCAACGTCCCAGTGGAAGAAATAATCAACATAGCTAGTGACTGTATCTATAAATACCTGACAATCGAGCTGCAACTGTTCGGAAATTACTCCTCGCCTGTACCACGGAAATCCTATTCTACGATCGTAATGATAACGCTTGAATCCAGCCTAATGACATCAGAAACGGAAGCCCATTAGGTTCCGTCATCTCTAACTTTTACATGTCACATATTGAAAACAAAGTGTTTGAAACAACTGACAAGTCTACACATGTTGGTGATACTTTCGTTTTGATAAAACATAAGGGTGAGATAATCTTGAGGAAACATGGCCCAGCGGATGTAGACGGTGATTAGTTTGTAGGGATAAGAAAAGAATTAAAATCAACTCTCTTCACTTTTACAAAAATTCACAACGACGTGTGAAATCTCGGTTTACCCAAATAAAAAAAGGATTGACTCTGTGTTTAAAAAAAAGTCAAAACCAGATTTCACAAATAGGTGTTAAAATGATTTTGTGACCAATGGGTGCAACTAGCAAGACCCAAAAGGGACTTCGCGTGTATGGGCAAAAAAATCTAAATTACAATAAAAGGACTTCATCAACGTCTGTCACACAGAAAGTCAGATGGGTGCCGCGAGACAAACATTTAAAATGTAACTTCAACTACAAGCGACTCGGACATTGTCCTCTTTCTTATTTCTTTCAACAATTACTACTACGAACATTTTGTGCGAATTCTTGATACCCTTAACTTTCTCATTGAACATTAATTTCTACGAATCCTTGTTATAAATTTCTATTTGGACATGAAAAATGTGTATTTTATTCTTACAATATTCCACACCATTCCACATATTTCATCCTGCCGACAGCCAACCGTCTGATAATTCTGATGATGATAATTTTGCATAAAACTTGTAAGCTGTAGGAAGTTCGGTTATGTCTGACACAAGGCTGAAATAAAAAAAAAACATTAACCATCTACCTACGCTACAGGTTCCAGTGACTTGACCAACTTCTAGTGCCACCCACGAATCGCGTCAACTAATTTCCCCAGGAACTCATTCAGTATGGAAAGACAACTTCTTGTATTTTTACTGGAACTAACCACAAGGCACTGTGGAGCAATGAATAGCTGCTCGAATTCCAGTCAAATTCATTCCATTCATTTACATAATTGGGAAAGGTATGAATCCATCTCATCTCCCAGCTATGGGTAAATAGCCGGACAGACCGGGTTCTATAGCAGGACAGACTGGGTTCCTTGGTTAGCACTCAGTCTACCTTAGTAAGAATTGGTAACCTAATACAGTATACGGTTGTGGACCGCTTGTGAAGCCAAAAAGTCCCATGAAACGTTCTAGAAAAGAAACCGGTTCAGGATGAATGCCGCCACAAGTGCAAGTATTCTACATATCCTGATAATTTTCACTTCCTGTTTTCTCTTTTTATGTTCAAATCACATATTATCTCATTTGGTAAGCCTCTACACTGAGTGGTTCTTGAGCCTTGTATTGAGTGAACATCGTAAAAAAACGATTTCATATACAAAGAATAATGAAAAGTGACGATCTTCTGTTTTTCAGAGTTGGGCTTATAACCGAGTTAAGAAAGAACAATCTTTAAAAGAAAAGAACCTTTTGCCATAAGATTCAGAAAATTAATGCTATGCATACTAACCGATGTACACTAAAGATCTCCCCATAAAAATGCTTTCAATGTGTCAGCGTCGGGAGCCAAAGGCGGAGGGGTTGTAGTGGGGTGTAAAACCGTGTTTTTGTGTCAAGAACCAATATACAGACGTATTCGTCGCCAGTCGAGTAACCCCCGTCCGCCGTGATCCATTCAGGGCCTCAGTAAAGTAGGGTAGACGGTGGCCCTCTCATCTCCTGTGAGGACGATTTAGTACTTTGCGATTTATCATTTGGAACCGGAGACGGCCCGGGCACGTTTTTCTGAGAACTCATAATTCAGTCGGTGCAGTCGATCGACGAAACGCTAGCAACGAAAATTGAAAACAGTGTCATGTTACGGCGACCGTATGAGAATCGGAGGTGGGGTCGAATGTGAGAGGACTGGAAGTGAGAACAAGGGAGAAGGGCGGGCATGGATCGAAAGAGGGAAGGAAGTATAAATGAAGAAATGGTAAAAGAAAAAGAAAGAAGACAGAGAGAGAAGAAGAGAGAGAAAGATAGAAGTAGAAGTAAAGAGCTAGTCAGAGAGAAGATTGATGAATTGGAGGCGAACAAACGAGAGACGAATAAAGAGTTGAATAAAAGCGAAAAACATGGATAGAAGCCAGAAAGTTAACGGTGAACAAAAACTGCAAGACAACTTTAAAAGAAACGAGAGAGGAGTTAAAGTAACGAGTGTTTATTTGAGATGGAATTATCAAATAAAATCAAAAGTAAAGGTTTAAATCCAAAATGCTTTATTGCCCATTCAGTCAGTCAGTAAAGTGTCATACGTGATACACGTTTTGGCAATCATGTCTCGAAATAGAGATGACTGACTGGGCAGAAAATTATCCCGCAGTAGGTTGCCATTATTTTTTGCGGTAAACAGGTTTCCAGCCAAGGCTATAGAACCCAGTCTGTCCTGTTATTTAATCCATAACTGGAGGGACGAAACGGATAAATACCTTTCCCAAGGGCATTTGTCCGTTAAGTGAAAGCAACGAATTCAACTGGAATTCGAACTCGAATCCCTGATTTCTCGTTCCGAGTCAATATCCACTGCACCGCAATGCACATTCTCATCACTCTAAAAAAACCCAAAGAAGGCTTGGATAATCTGATGCTCACAAGACATACTGAAGACAAGAGAAACAAAAGGAAATTTAAGTCTTTAAAATGCTTGAACAGATGGATGACAAAAGAAACAGAAAAGTATAATGAACAATCAGTTATATCGTAGCATTACAATACAAAAGAAGTGGTAGAGGGCTATGACTGCTGACATCCGAAAACAACATGGTGCTTAAAAGAAGGGTAAATCAGAACTCGCAAAGAAAAATATTTTTCAAAACTGTCTCTGGGATCGTACAGAATTTTATAAAAAAAGATCAAACTTGATAACTGTTAGTAAGTTCACTACTAACTATAAAATTTAACGCATCTCTCACCCCTCTCTTCCCTCTCCCTTTCCATTCTTCCTCTTTCTCTCTCTCATCCTTCAGTCAGTCAGTTAAGTGCAATACGTGATACACGCTTGGACGATCATGTCTCGAAAGAGATATGACTGACTGGGCAGATTATCCTGCAGTCGTTTGCCATTACTTTCTGCGGTCGACTGAACAGATTGTGTTCTATAGCCAAGGCCATAGAACCCAATCTGTCCTGTTATTCAACCAATAACTGGAGAGAAGAGATGGATTATTACCTTTCCCAAGGATATTTGCGCGTAAGTGAATGCAGGGAATTCAAATGGAATTCGAACCCGGCTCTCCGATTTCTTGTTCCGATCCAATATCCACTGCACCGCAACGCACACCCGAGTAAACCCATAACTTGATGGGACTCGTTTTTACTTGATTTTCCTCTTGTCTCAACATGTGCATTGCATGAGCCTCACATCAGTCCTACCACAGACCACCTCAAAACTTATCACCTCTCCAAAGACTAATTCAGTCAGCTCGCTTGGGCGATCATGTCTCTTTCGAGCCATAACTGAACAGGCAGAAGATTTTCCCGAAGTTGGTTACAATTTCTTTCTGCGGTAGACCCTAGGCTGATAAACTTATTTTGATATTCAACCCATAGTTGGAGGGAGAAGAGATGGAGTAATACCTTTTCCAAGGTTATTTGTGGGTAAGTGATTGCAGTGAATTCAACAAGAATTCGAACTAGGCTATTACGATTTCTCGTTCTGAGCCAAATTATTTGTTTAACAAAAAAAAAAAAGGCTATAAACGTATCATTATTTAACATTCTTTTCATTCGTTTTTCACCAAATAGTTACTAAACTGTTAATCTTCATATCAATATTACATTCATTAGCTTTTGGATCCTATCTATACCTTTCAAATGATGCAAGACTAAGCAGGTCACTTCAATGTACGACTTCGGAAACGCATATAGGCAAGCCGACCACAGATTTATTTAATTTATCATCTGCATAAATTTGAAGATGTAGTCTTTATATAAGTGTTTACAGGAAGACTTGAAACACATTTTGTAAGCACCAATAATAAAATACAGAGACTAGCCAGAGAATATGTGCCACTTCTATCCACTCTTTAGAATCTATTTTCAGCTCGAATGAGTTTAACGACATTTAAGTCACCCTTGATTTTATGACATCTCGTCCAGTTCACATTCTTCCCATTTTTTTGAACAGGAGTAGAGTTTCCTCCCTTGTTTCCTGTTTAGGATTGAGGTTCCTGTCCGTTTTAAAGTCATCTTCAGCGCTATGCTCCTAATTTCTCCGTCTGAACTCTAAAGTTTTATTTGCTTATTAAATCTTGACCTTTTCAAATTTAGAATTAGCTATTTTTCCTGTTATCTTTTCTCTTTTTTGTGCTAATGCAACGCTTTTCAGTAACCATATATCTCCAGTAGCCTCTGGGTTTTGCATTTGGAGAATGGTAGTAAAAAAAACATTTTTATGTAACACTTTCTGACCATGAGACGCGGATTCAAATGTCATTAAGGTCAATTTTTCAGGAAGCGTCAAATTGGGTAGAGGGAATTATTTTTGCCGTGGCTGAGTTGGGACGAATTCATCCTGAGCGAGGGTTCAAGCATACTGGCCTAGTTCATCACACCATATAATGCACTCTCTCCCCAGAAACTGTAACTAAGATCCGCTCAGAATAGTTGCAGTAGAAAACACTTGTGAATTTTGTGGATGTTGAACAAACAGACGTCTGCTAAAGGATTGGCTACTATAGCCAGCCGGTATGTAACACTTAATATATAAATTGTTGGTTCTCCTGAAGGGCACTATGTACATGGTGGTGCATCAAATGCAATGCCTCCCATTTCAAAAACAGGTAACATTCTGGGTGGATTCTCGCAGACTCAAATAAAACACTCTTAGAGAGAGAAGCAAAAAGGACAATTTTGAATTATGTTACTTTTTCAAGAATTTTTTAATCATCATCTGTTAGACATGTGTAATTTTCTAAGATATTTTACGTTAAAAATTAGGTTATTATAAATTAGGTTATTATAGCTCTCCCACTGATGAAAGTTCAGATAATTCTATTGTCTAGATATTGTTTTTTGTATTAAAAGTCCGAAAATCTGAATTCAAACAATAATAAAATAAATGTAAACAAAATATGGTTATGCCTGCTAAATAATTCAATTGTTTTTACAAACATATGTACATGAATCTCAAAAAGGAACAAAATAGTCTTTATTTGAATTTTTGGATACTTGGTTCACAGTAAAAAACTGAAGTTTATAAAAGATTTTGATCGTTAGTAAAGATTCACTGACCGTCCGAACTTTTATTGTTCGAGATCATTATTTTGAAGTCGCCAACATAATAATATCGACTAAAGAAAAGGCTGTACACAAACATATTATTCTGTGCTTACACGGCTTGGAGAGAACTGTAAGTTGAAATCTGTGGGATTTTATAAGAAATTATAAAAGTAAGTTCGAGAAAAATAGGGTTTTAGTCTTATTGGATTGGGCCAGTAAACGCTTTGATTTAAACGGTGCGTATTTTATAGTAAAATCTTTGTCGCGTGTTTGTAAATAAAGTCTTTTATGAGACTGTAAATAAAGTTTGAATGTGTATTAAAATGGTCAGTTGGCATGTAATTGCATTGGAAATAAACTTTATTTTCCTTAAAAGATACAGAAAGCACCAACCTGTACCAACAATACAAAACTGTCATATAGTTATTATATTTTTACATGAACCCGTTGATAAAACCTTAAATAAATTTTATTGTTTCGAAATGTTTTTATTAAATAACTAGCAGTATAGCCCGGCGTTGCTCGGGTGTAATGAAAGCTTTAAAACTAATCCATGGTCCTGGAGCTCAGACTCTTTCGACGTTGGCACGAAAGACTAAAAAGCAATAAGTGTTTCCAGTTAAAGCGAAACCATAGACTGAAAGAAAAATGAATGGATGTAAGTCAAATTTTGATTTCCTGGTATCGATATCAAATAAGTTTTTTGGTCGTAAACTGAATTTTGAAGGCTAAATAAGTCCTCTGATGGCTGATACTAAGAACTACAATTATATCTACTTAGAGCCAAACCCGAAGCAAAAACTAAAATAAAAGGGCTGAAAAAATACAGACATACAGGCAGATAAACAGACACACACACAAGCATATTGCCTTATATATATATATAAATTATAGATTTTCTGCACTATTGTAAGAACTGCAACCTTGAAACTTCTGAATATCGTTTCTTATGTCTTTATCTATGACTGTATCGAATTTGACTAAAATCGAACCACTCCTTTTATAACCCGATTTTTTCGATTATAGATTTTCGATATTTATCGGGCGTACCTCGACACAAAGACTAGCTAAGAACACTCGCAGACGCTTATAGTACAACTGTGTATATTTTCAAGAAAATCGGTTCAGCCGTTTCGGAGTCTATTGGTAATGGACACACACACACACACACACATATACACACACACACAGACAAAGTTCCATTTATAAATAAGTTTAGATTTCAGATTAATTATATAGTAAAAAAATTCTTGTGGTGGTTTCTTTAATATTTTCCAAAAGTCAAAACCTTGTTTGTTTTTGTTGCTCTAGTCTTTTTTATTTTTTTTTATTTTATTTATTTATTTTTTTTTCAAATTAGTCAAAGCCGGGCAACAGTCGGTACGCTTGGAAATTTTAGATACAACATCGTATTCATTTTGCGCATTAATGAATATTTTAATATCCTATTCAACAATGTTTGGCAAGGTGGAAAAAATTTTGTTTATTTCTCATGTTGAGTTTTGAACGTTTCAAACGAAACTGGCAAAATTTATCGACCGGAAACGTTACATCGAGCCACATTGTCCTGCCGAATCTTAATTTGCAATGATTCGACATAGCTTGTTTTTTGAACTGAAACGAAACGATTACTTGAAGAAACTGACATCAATGACTCATGCAGGTGTTTTTGTGTTTTTCTTTTCTTTTCTTGGCTCACTGACAGTGGATACAGTTGTCACGGTTTTCAATCAAAGTGAAGGTAAGATCTTGAATTTTTCGGCAGAGGCTCCGAATGTCTGTTTGAATAGTGTTTGAAAATATTTTCTTTAACTCCTGTGCATGTCATTTTTTTTTTTTCATGATCAGTGTCTTTTCAGAACGCGGCAATTATGATTTTCCACAACTTCACATCCTTTGTGTTTCTATAATTCGGAAACAAATTAGACCCGACGAAAGTCTTCCCCAATCACGATGAACGATTGCATCCTCAATAAAACATTATGCCTGTAACGTCTCAAGTTCACTCTACACATTAAGTAGAATATATACGATCAATTGCTAAAGATTCTAGTCAAATTGTGGGTTCATTCTATCCTTCCAGATAATAATTGTATCCTTTTGCCATGCTTACAGCTAAGATATGATATTCAGTCAGTTAAGTCCCATATAGGATGCACGCTTGGGCGATCATGTCTCTTTCGATCCATGACTTACTAGGTAGAAGATTTTCCCGTAGTAGGTTTCTTTCTGCAGTAGACTGGTTGCCAACCAAGCTATATAACACAATCTCTCTTGACATTCAAACCATAGCTGGAAGGAGAAAAGATGAATTCATACCTTTTCCAAGGGTATTTTTGCGTAAATGAATGCAACGACTTCAACTAAAATTCTGATTTTGTTGTCCGATTTCTCATTCTGATCCGATACTCATTGCACCACAACGCGCATTAATACTCCATTTTTTGTCTAATCACACGCTTTCTTTTTTACCAATTTCACCGCAAGCAAGGCAGTAAAATCACTAGAATACAAGGTGTTACTGGGTGTCGAAGAATTAGAAACAGAAATATTACTAATGAGTGGGAAGAGAAAGGAGTAATCAGAACGACAGTAGATAGCGATTGACAATGCATTTCATTTTTTGATGATTAAAGTTGGCTGAAAATCCTGGAACCGGAAGGGAGTTTCACAAGCGAGAAGTACGAGAAAAAAACCTTCCCATCTCAAATGTTAATTGAGATCTCGACGCCAGTTTTGTACTATGCTTTAATAAAAAAAGGCTGGGTCTCATGGCAATAAGCTCATCCGAAGAATTACCAAGAAAGTATTTATAAAACAAGACGCAAGAACGCATCCTTATGGCGGCGGGAAAATGACTGAAGCCGAAACACTAGATCAGGATCGATAATATTACTGATTCTTTCTTGGATCTTCTCAATGAGCTCAAGCTAAGTAGCAGGGTCACTTAACAATATATGACAACAATATTTAAGCATGGACAAAAGGTAGACTTATAGGCATGTATGATAAATTATGGAGATAAAAATTATCTCTCACAACAGAATGAATCAACTTTCTTAGTCGTTGATCTTGCAATGAATTCAATATAGTTTTTCCAATTCATTTAAATGTTAGCTTGCGAAGGCACGACGTGATATTTTCCTGGATATTATCATCAGCCAACTTGATAGAAGGCAGTGAGAAGTCTCTCAGAGGATTAAAGGAGAATTTGGTATAGATAAAGCATGGCAGAATTATCAGATACTTTTGGGGGCAGTAGAATCTGCTGACCGTTTTTCCAGCACGTTTAGCAATGAATCGTATCTTTAAGCTTTATTTTAGGTATAGAGTGAAATTGAGATCCAGCAGACGTTTAAAGTTGGGAGTACGATCGTTCAATTTGGCTGAAGATAACTTTTCTTGAACAATGAAGATAAACCAATAATCGCTTTTTTTTGTTATTTTTTAGGTATTAATAGTTACAAGCTACTCCCCACCCCTATTGAGTTCTTAGAGCTAGATCAGCGGTGAGATCAACTGAATGTATGCGATCATCTTGGTTCTTGAAAGTGCTTCCATAAACTGTGCTATCTTTTAAGACTTTATCTGAGCAGATCTTTAATAAAATACAGAAGCAAGGAGAGAGTCTTGGGTAATGCCAGACTCTTGTAACTTTAATGCATCTCAAACGGATTCAGGATCTTTCAGGAAAAGCAAAATGATCGCACAATTTTCACAACATTTCTAGGTATAGATTGTATGAGTTCCAGTATTTTGGAGTAATATGGAGTCATACTTCTCTGAGAAAAACATTAACCCCGTCAGTCAGAATTTAGACTCAGCTCAGCGATTCCATTTTCTATTCAGTTAATCGTTACGCCAATCCCCATTATCGGTCTATCTATTTCTCTCCCATTGCTGTAGAGAATTGGAAAGAAAGTATTCAATATTAATGAATAAAATAGTTTACCATATTCAATGGTGCCTTTATGTTAAGAGTTAATTAAACATATCGTCTTTTCAATATTTCACAAAATAATAAATTCCGATAGATTGCTATCAGCTTCCTTTTCCTATTTTACTTAATCTCGTCCAAGAGCAATTTTACCTTTTGCAAAATTTAAAAGTTGCAGGTTTCTAAAACTGTGTGATGATATGTTTTAGCCAAAGTAGCTTGAAAGAGGAGTGAACTATCTAGTTGCTTGGTTCTTGAAAATTCGAAGGTCACACAATAAACTTGCTCACAAAACTGCGTCTTGCAGAGCAAAGGTCATGGGATGTACTCATGCGAAGTATTCGTTTTCAGATTGCACCAAGTATGCTCAATCGATTCTCCAGATACTGAAAATGGCTGGATATATTCCACAAATTTCTGGTACAGACACAAGCATGGATATATTGCACGTATACGAACGTATATAAATTCGTATTTGTCAATGTTGACTAGCGACGTAACAGCTTTTGTTTTATGCTCGGGTGTTAAAGAAAAGTTAGACGTGCAAATGGCTATTCAGCCATGTTATTGTATGTAAGAGACCGTGACAAGCTAGTGACGTGAGGTTGTATCAGAATATCCGGTACAGATCATAACGAGATGTAACTTTCAGTCTCTACCAAACACATACATTCGATGTGTTCACAAATAATTCTTGATACAACAAATATACGTACATGTTTCTATGTGCTTACCTCTGAAAGTCGCTACTTGTTGTGAAAGTGGGACTTACGATACCGTCAGCATTTCTAAACTCCTGGTAGGGCCACCCTTGGCAGCAAGGTCTATGACGAGGGCCCAGACTAAGTGTGACCAACGGTGAAACAAGCGGATGATGATTACACTAGTTCTCAACAGTTGAACCAGCGGATATAAAGAGAGCTACGCATGACGGAAATGCTTTAGTAGGCGCCAGTTGAAATTAAAACAGTCAGCAGCAGTTCATTATTGTTTTATAGCTGGATTCTGTATGTCTAATTTCATGTACCGCAGAGGAAGATTATGAAATCAACTGTGTGGATCATTTCCTAGCAAGTTGAGGTCCACCTTAAATTTACGGTATCGGCACTTTCTTCTACTATTTTTTCACCTTCATTCAAATCTTGCAAAGCCAAAGTGCAATTGGAAATGAATGACTGAAGAAGGTTTGGTTTAAAACTGGAAGATTCTAATCTGTAACCCACTCATTGGAGGTGAATTCAGTCATCAAGGTCGTCATCATAATAGAAGCAATCAGCAAAGAAAAATTTTAATTCTTTGATATGAGATAAAGACGACGACATTAGGATACGGAATTATTTTCTTATCGCTGAATTTTTCGAGGTTAGCTTTTATATTTTTGGTGGCTTTAATATTCAGTACAAATAGTAGCTAGTCCACTAGAATAAATCTGATGAAGAAGTTAAATGTTGCAGAGACATACCCCTCGCCTGTGAACTAACGCTAAATCATTGAAGAACCCAACTGTGACCCTGGTATGAGCCAGATGAAAGACATCAGAGGGATCTACTTAAACTTTTCTTCACATCTTGTCCTGAAAAATGTCTTGCTGACGTTTTCCTCACCCACAGGGGCACTTGAGACTATTCCTTAGTCAGTGTCAAAATTAAAACCAAACCAAAGGCATCTTTTAATGTGCCGTTCCATAAAACGATTTTTCTGTAAACAAAAGCAGAGTGAGCCACTGCAGATCTTACATGACAGGAGGTTTCACTTAGAATACTTCAAATATACTACCTCCATATTTGCTGCTCTCTCTCATCAGAAAGGATTCTTACTAGAATGAAGAGTTTTAATAACACAGAAAATATTCTAGCAGAAACCAAACAGCCAGCCCTGGGTCACCGTCGAATGTGCTGTAAGCATAGTTTACCGTAACCATGCCCACAATATCTAACAGAAGGGGGCGGTGTATTAAGTCACTTGCTGCATTTAGAACTGCTTGGGATTACTGTAAGAATGTTCTAGAAAATGCAAAGTGTAGCAAGTCAAAGTTGAAAGCAAAATAAACTGGTTCCCGAATGTTCTAAAAGATGTGTAGCTAAATACTGAATAAAGGCAAAGCGTCAGTGCCTACGATTATAAATGACCCCGAAGTCATTTCATCATCACCAAATAAAGCAAAGCTCTTCGTCACATTTTTTGCCTCAGACTCGACTTTAGATAAAAAGACTATTTCCATACTGACTTATCCCATTACACTTACAAAAATCTGCCCTGGATGTCTGAAGACAAAAGAGTTGATCCTAAGAAGACCAGCGATACCAATGTTTTTCCTTAAAGACTATTAACTCTGAGTTATCTCCGATCTTAGCGAAATTATTTAAACGCTGCTTAAAGTAGAAACCCTTTTCATGTCTGTAGAAGGTGTCAATATCCCATCACTCTCCTCAGTGCCATTAGCAAACCTTTTGAAGTTATAATTAACAAGAAGTTTGTTAATCCCCTCATTAATTTGTTTAGCGACAAAGTACGGGTTTCGATCGGTTTGGTCCATTGATGATATACTAAACACGACAGAATCAGAGAATGTGAGTGGCTATCAGATATCAACTGACATAATCAGTGAAGCAATAAACACCAAATACATATCAAGGACGATCACACTTTATACTTCAAAGTCATTGACAAAATGAGGGAAATGGGTGAATGCGCAAACGATCTTACTATGGAATCACTGGAAGAGTCTTCTAATTTATAAAGTCCTTCTTAACGGGATGTTAAGGTCAGAACTTCAAGTCCAAGGAATCAACGTTGGCATCCCCGAGGGATTGTTTTTTAGTCCAACCCTCATTTTATTTATATAAAGGATATACCTCAGTTTGAGTATGTTCCGATCATTTGTGAATATCTATGCTGATGATACATCGGTATATGGGTGCACCTCCTAAAGTCTAGATGACTAGAGCTTGGCAATTGATCTCTCCTTTGATCTAATTCTAACAGCTCAGTGTGAGGAAAAATAACTGGTCATATTCAAATAAAACTACTGACATTCCACTAGAACTTTCATCAATCGCAATGAACGAGTGATCCCTCAGAGGGACCCGTGTTTGACCGTCTACTGAGACATAAACTCAATTCAGAACGGAGAACCGCTGCCTCATATAGGCCAGAATTGTCTTCTCTTAGTTCTCCTTTTTCGATAAAGTCCAAAAGTGTGTCTGCGTTCTTGTGAATGATGAATAGTTTTCCAGCCTACAAAACCTTTTCTCACAGACGAGACGTAAATTCTACACGAGTAACGTCTTCCCACGAACCGCTACCTTGAAATGATTGGAACAGATTTCCACGAAGATGATTCCCTGATCACTTCAATCTTAACCTGTTCAAGTTTAGGGTTAACTGTTCACACAGTTATCTGCATATGTTGTGACTCGTATTTTGTAACACTCTAACCCGGGTGGCCCTTGGCCTTTGTACAAGGTTAACATCATTGAAAAATAATATATATTTTATCCTCTGAGAGAACCTTTCTGGCTTTTCTTTGAATGTCTCATGCTAACCTTCAGGCAAGTTGATCATTGCGCCTTCTCGAAATAACTTTTTTTTTCTGTTTGCATAAAGTGGAATGTTTATATCCAATCATTTGCTTGGTCTGATGCTAGGAAAATTGGTTCACTGTGTCGTGTTAGACATTTTTCTCGCCTGAATCTATTTTGCACATTTATAATTCTACCATTGATCCGTGAACTGAATATTTATGCCTTGTCTAGTTTTGTAAATTTTCTATGTATTTAGTGATTCTTGAACAAATACAAAAAAGAATCTGCAATGTTACTGGTTCTGAAAATGCGCTTGGTGTTTAATACCTTACCCACCGTCGTAAAATGGCTTGTCTTTTTCTTTTCTGTGAGTCTTTTCATGGTAGTTGTTCTGATGAATATCCCTATAAGGATGTGAGTCAAACATATTTAGAATTCTATGACTACCTAATACCAAGTCCAGAAGAATTTATTTCCGAAATTAAACGGCAAAAAATATTTTCGAAGCTGGATCTTTCACAGGTGTGTTCGCAAATACATGTTGAAGAAGAATGTTCAGAGTTACTAACGATAAATACGCACAAGGTACCGCATAATTTCAACCGACTTCCTTTTCGGAAAGAAGTGGCACCAGCCATATTTCAAAAAGCTATAGACATTACGATGGCGGATTGTCATTTCGTACTTGCTTATGTGAATGATATAGTGATTAAAAGTGCATCTAAGTAAAAACATATCAAGCATGTAAAAATATTTTTTTAAAAATACGAGAATACGGATTTAAAATCAGTGAGGAAATGTGCGAATTGGTTTTGCCTAAAATCAAGTAACTAGGGGTCCCAATTCTTAGAATGAGTCACTCTCTGCCCAAAGATAGAGAGCTTCGAGTTCTCACGGAACTCTTGTTATTTACCCTAAGTCTCCCCACTGAGACAGGATGTAACACAAGGTTTGGTTCTACATAAGGAAGCTGAGAGCAGACACTAAGTCCAAGAGTCAACATTTTCTCACCCGTCGCATACGCGGAATCGGACACTAAGCCTGTTTATTATCGGCCGAGGCTCAGTTCTTTGCGCGGAGACAGAGAGCTCGTCTGACAGTTTCGTATTCTACTGAAGTGGAATGCGGTGCAAAGCCATTTTATTATGGGAAATCCGGGCCCTTAAGCCCGGGCAAAAATTGCCCGTAGATTCGACACAAGGCAGGATCGGGCGTCCTACTAATTTTTTTCCAGACGAGACTCTTCCCTTCGGCTGAGCCTCGTCTGGGTTCCTCTACACCCGGAGGCATAGAGTCCGATTAAGTTAGAATTCGAATGGAACTCTGAACTTTTTAGGCCATTATTTAAGTTGTCTTGCTTCGTTCATATTTGTTGTCGAGGGTATCTTATTTTCTCCATAACATCCCCCTTTTGAGATTTTTTTTATTTTCTTAAATTTAGTATTCACCCACTTCTATTTCTGGCGAGTTCGCCACGTACTGAACTTTGTATTTCTTCCGTTTTCGGTCAACCATTAGTTTTTATGTACGTCTCCTTTTTCTGATACTCACAGGTGTACGTTCAACGAATTGTTGGGGTGTTGGTATGTCAAAAATATCATTCCTTTCATGCATGCCTGTCTTCAGTAAACACATTTTAACTGATTTTGATGTATTCTGTGTTCCCATATTTTTCCATTCACCATAAAAATCATTTTACGAATTCGTGACCTTATTACGCCGTCTTCCCACATTTCTTTTCCATTTTTATATACACTGAAAAACAGTTTTTCGTCCATTTGAAAAACTAACCTTGTGTCTTTTCTGTTTCCTATTCTTTTTCTTTTTTGACCTGTTAACAATATTTTTCTTGCGAATATCAATTCTGTTGAAGACATATTGGCTGTGTGTTTGGATTCGGTGTGATCCGGTATACTCTCAAAAAATGTTTGTAGTGTTTCTTCACTGATTTTTTCATCACTTGCTTTTTTCAAAACTCATTTAAAAGTAACCACAAACCGTTCAGCTTCTCCGTTTGACCTCGGGTGATACGGCGGCGTAGTAACATGCTCAATCGAAAATATTTTACAAAACTCTTTAGATTGATAAGCAGTGAATTATGTACCAACTATAAGATCTACAATACCTTATGTTGCAAACACCTCACGTAAAAAATTCAGTGAAATCATGGAAGGTGTTTTTACACTTCCAAATTTCAGGCCACTTATTTAATCTATTCACTACCACCTGTTAATGCATTCTGTTTATTGTATCTGCAAAGTCTATGTGCAGTCTTAACCATGGACTATCTGTCTTTTGATAAGGGTGTGATTTTGTGGTAGGTGATTTTGTTCCCAGAGCACAATCTCTCCAGACTTGTACTAATTTTTCAATCTCTTGATCCATTTTGATCCATGCATAAGTTCTCATAGGGGATTTTATCCTTGACGTTCCTGGATATTCACTATGAAATTCATTTAATATCCACTTTTGTAATATACTTGGTATTACGACTCTTTTCGTAAATATTACTACTTCGTCACATAGCGAGTAAGCGTTCAAGTGTGGATAGCATTCTAAGAATTGTCTATCTTTCTTACTTTACTTAAATCGCTTTTTTTTTTCATTTTCAAAATAAATATATCTTGTCCTACTTTTACAGTTATTTGCTCCAGGTTAACTGGTGTTTTGTGTACTACATTTCATAATGCTTTTAAATTTCTATTCCACCTTTAATGCTGCAATGACAGTGTCTACACACGGTTGAGTATTTTTGGTATCAATCTTAATAACTTATACGCATGTCTTAATTTTTGGGACGTTATTCTAGGCTAAAATCGTAATTTAATAAGATGCTATTCCAGTGTTGTAATTTATTCGGAGTATGCGTAGGAACTCATTTGGTTGAACAAAAAATTGATACTAGGTTTATAGATTTTGTAAAACAAAACTCCTCCTGTGTATGAATTTGCAAAATTTTTACTCCATATAATTTTGCCAATGCCTCTTTTTCGATCTGGCTGTAGTATTTTTTTAACGGTAGTAGCGAAAGCGTAACACGTGAGACTATTTTCATGTTACCGTTATCATCTTTATGTAGAATTAATTATCCTATATGAAAGACACGAGCATTTGATGCTATTACGATTTCTGCTTTCGTATCATCGTGAGCTATTTATAAGTCTGGCGTTAGCATTTCTTCAAAAGCCTTTTGACACTTATCAGTCCAGTTCCACTTTAAGTACATTGTTCAGTTGAGTTCTCAAATTCTGCATAATAGTTATGTAGATTTTATAATAATTTACTATTCCTAGAAATGCTTGTACCCAAGTAACGTTAGTTGGTGAAGGCGTGTTTTTAATTGAACTTGCCCTAGACGGATCTGGATGATAACAATTTTTGTCAATAATTTGTCCTAAGTACTTGATTTTGAGATAAAGAACAATTTGCACTTTTCCTAAATGAGTCTGAACCTGTACTCTCAAACTTTTCAAAAATAATTATTTACATGATCGATATATTGTTTCTTAGAAACACTTTTAATCAATATATCATCCAGATATGCAACTGCAAAATCCCAATCCACAAGCATAATGTCTATAAATTGTTGAAATATGAATGGTGTTATTTTATCTCAGAAGGACGTCGGTTGAAATGATGGGATTGTTTGTGCATATTTATCGTTAGTAACTCTGGACATTCTTCTTCAACTTGTGTTTGCATATACGCCTCAGAAATATCCAGCTTCGAAAATATTTTTTGTCGTTTAATTTCAGAAAAGTTTTCTCTGGACTTGCTATTGGGTAGTTATAAGATTCTAAACATGTTTGAACTAGTCGAAAAGTTCCTGGGTATAACGGTAAACTGCATCTGACAGCCAGGCCCCTGATTTGGAGGTTATGAGGAGCATGGAACCACCTCTTAATTGCTGTTGTTCCCAGGTTCACACTGACTTGGAGTGGTAGCTCCTGTTAGGGTCTCAGCTATGGGCAAATAGTTATCCCCCAAAACTGGGGTTAAAACACTATGAAAGTAAAAAATAGACTTTTATAGACAAATATACATTTTTGAAGGAAAAACATGTTACCATAAAACATTTTAAAGGACAAAAATTATTACTACAAATACACTTTTGAATACAAAACTTCAATTTTTCTAAAATAGAGAAAAATATTTTTTCATCAAAATCTGACTAAATCAACTTTCTCACTATAACCAAACGTTAAAAAGACAATACCTTAAAGCCGTACCTTTTTTCTGTGGGTTATTTAACCCACAGAGGTTTATATGTCGTGAAACAAAACTCAAATTCAAACAAAAAAACAAGTCGAAAAATCAACACAAATACGAATACGAATTTTTTTTCGTCAAACATACTGCTCGTGCTGCCCATTTTAAATGATCATTTTGTTTTCAATTGCACCCATTTTTTTAAGAATATATAAATACATTGTTATGTTTCCCTATCTACATTGGAATGAACTCTTCCCACCTTATAAATGCTAACCTGCGAGCCTTCCTAGAGGAGGCAGTCAAGACGCAGTGTAACTTCACAGTTCGGACACTTCTATCTGCTGACTAATAACACTCTTTATTTTGTATATATGTTCTGTTATTCCAATACACTGGTTCAACCTACCTTCTTCTATTCGTGTTTTTCTTCCTGGCCCTAACAGACAACAACACTATTTATCTTTCTATCTATCTGATTGTTATGGTGTGATATCTACATTGAAATGAACTCTTCCTCTTTCGTAAATACTAACATGCGAGCCTTCCTAGAGGAGGCAGTCCAGACGCAGTGTAACTTCACAGTTCGGACGGACATTTCTACCTGCTGATTAATAAAACTCTTATTTTGTATATATATTCTGTTATTCTAATACACTGGTTCAACCGACCTACCTTCGATCTGTGTGTTTCTTCCTGGCCCTAACAGGACAGAACACACACACACACACACACACACATATATATATATATATATATATATATATATGCAAACACAGGCAGGCAGTGATGGGTAAATAGTCGGCATTTTTTTAGCATTGTTTGTTTTTGATTTTGTCGACTGCATCGTATAGTAGTGTCAGTTGGGCACGGTCTATAAGAAAAGAGCACTATGCCGCAATTCAATCTAGGAATTACGAAGGTACGGCAGTTTCAAAAGCTCAGTCTGATCGTTCTGATAATAAAAAGAACTTCCGATTTTGCTTGTGCGAACGCCCAGACTTAACACAGAGGCCTACATCAAGTGTCTTGACTTAGGGTTTTTAAATAATTCAGTGTGCCAACAGCTTACGTATTTTTATACAAGTCAAGGTTAATATACCTGTTCTACAATATATTTCATATAGTAACATATATAATAGTATTTGTTTCGCTAAAGAAATAAAATAACTATATATATATATATATATATATATGTGTGTGTGTGTGCGTGCGTGTGTGTGTGTGTGTGTGTGTGTGTGTGTGTGTGTGTGTGTGTGTGTGTGTGTGTGTTTTCCGTTAGAAACGATTGACAAGGATACTGCGGTTAATTTTCTTATTTTAAGGCGTAGTTAGTATCACATTATGTTTTTGGATTTCATTATGTAAATGTTGGATTTCATTTTTAGCTCTTATTCTCCATAAAACAATTTGTGAAAAGGGAGTAGAGAACAAAGAGGAAACCTGTCACAAAGAGAATTCTCAGTCGCCGTTCGGACACAAATGTCTCGGCGACCCGCATTCGAACTCCCTCATTTTCTTTCTCGTGCTGTTTTATTTCTCATTCTACCTCTTTATCTGCTCACCGTCCACAACAAGAGTGAGAGAAACAAAGGCGTCAATATTGTTGATACACACAGCAAAACATAGAGTTATTCTTTTCTGCACAAATCACATTTCGCTAAAACAAAACAACTCTGGTTTATTTAAACTCTTTACTACTCTAGCTTTCTCTTAGACCATTTTCACAGTTTAATAATTTCATACATACAAACTGGATGTTATTTTAAATTTTCAATTATTTATGCAAACGAGGCAGTTTTATCTGTTCGACCTTCTGTTAATCTTAGATTGTGCGAAGTTCACAAGGCCAGTTGCATAAATATAATCGAGTTGTACTTTATCAGTCGTTTTCAACAAAGTTTTTATGAAGCAGTGGTTGCTGCCGAAATTTACAATTGTATATATTTCATAAACTATGAAATCACCACAACTATCCTTAAAAGCCTATAATTAATAACAAAAGTCATTGGTTTATTCCAATGACTTCTCATCCTTAATATTTCTTGTTTTCACTCTCACGCTGTCATGTATGACGTAATAAGTTCTGGTATGATATTCGCTTCCAGCGAGTTTGTTGTTGCTTGGAAATCTTCCATGTAAACAAAAACACACTCTCATTATTACATGTCCGTGAATTCTTATACTATAATGTAATTGACATCTTTGAAAACGGCTTATGTAAGCCGAAAGCTTAGATTGGATTATAAAAAAATTATGTATCAATATTGTGATTTTCTTTCTTCATTTAATGATAATGCTATTAATCTTATCAGACAATATGAAAAACTTTACATAAAATAAATAGACATTATTATTTAATGAAACATGCATCAGTTGTATATATATATATATATATATATATATATATATATTATCAATTATACATTAGAACATGGACAAACTACAAATTACGACAAAATTGTACATTTTGTTTCGATATTGAATGAACAATGTCTCATCAGGTAGTTGATAATGATAGTAATTTTTATTGGAAAAAGAATTTTCAATAAAAACTTTATTAACAGTATAATTAATAATAAATATTCATTGCCCCATTTTTATGTTGAGCATTGTTTTAATTTAATGTTTTGAACGTTGCAATTATTTTCTTCGTTCCTTATTCATTTGTGTGTATATATATATACTGTACTGCTTACAGTCAGTCAGTTAAAGTGCCATACGTGATACACGCTTGGGCGATCATGTCTCGAAAGAGACACGACTGACTGGGCAGAAGATTATCCCGCAGTAGGTTGCCATTGCTTTCTGCGGTAGACTGGTTGCCGACCAAGGCTATCGAACCCAATCTGTCCTGCTATTTAACCCATAACTGGAAGGAAGAGACGGATTAATACCTTTCCCAAGGGTATTTGCGCGTAAGTGAATACAATGGATTCAACTGGTATTCGAACTCGGTCCCCCGGTTTCTCGTTCCGAGCCGATATCCACTGTACACAATACATACGCTAATAATGTGTGCGTGCGTGCCTCTGTGTGTGCGCTTGTGTGTGTGTGCGTGTGTGTGTATGTATGTGTTTCCAATAAATTATGACAGAGTAGAAAATGTTTTTAGTAACGCGTTTTGTCCTGTAAGACTTCATCAGAAGAAAACAATGATTTGGAATCATGTAGGAAGGGGAGGGCGGGAATATAAGTTGTTGCGAATGCAGAAATTTTAATCTTTTTGTGGGTGGGTAGATTCAGGATGTGTCTGTGTATGTAGTCTAGTCAATTCCACTCAGTTTCTTTATAATTTATTTCTTATTTTTTAATTCTTTCTATTATTAAATATTACACATTGTGATAATAGGAAACCTGCGGAGAGAGGTGACGTATTGTTAAACACGAAAGATAAGTTTCAATAAGCTCATAATCAAAACAAATTTTATAGATTTTCCTCTTCGTAAGCACTTTTCTTTTTGATTAAAGTTGCATTTTTAGAATGTATTTATGACCATAATATTGTTAGCATCTAATGCACTGAGTATGTTGTTGTTCTGACCACGCAAAATGAAATCCTTACTTTTGTCTTGATAAATTCACTCAGGGGACGAAACGTTTCGGTTAATCTTTAATCTTTTTTCATTCTGACTTTTTATAGATCTGAATTTTTTTTTTTTTTACATATACATATTTATATAACAAATTCTATCTTTCGCTCTTACGAATATTCAAATCATGAAATATACGGAAACAGTTGAATCATGAAGAGAAACTGACAACAGCAAAATAAAACCCAATTCATTTTTATTTTCCCAACTACGTTCAATCTCATCTGATGACTGAGGAAATAAAAAATGAAAATAAAATAAAATAAAATAAGCGCCCTTTTTAATGAATTTAATATCAACATAAAGAAGTCGATAAGAGAAATAGAGAGGATTCTAATAAAGATAGACATAATATGTCCAAATTATTAAAATAAACATGCTTGACGGAAGATATTCTGCTTATATATATAAACGTAGTTGACTCAGTGTATATAGTCCAACGTTGACTCTCTTCAGGCGAATAAATTTCTTACTTTACAAATCGAGATCCGTTTGTCTTTGCTTAATGTATTATACAAAAAATAAATAATAATAATAATAATAATAATAATAATAATAATTCGATAGTGTGCCACATTCCTGGATATTAAAGACATTAAATGTATACAAGATATCACCCGTCATCATCAATTTCATCAAAAAGTGCATGTTTATATGGAAAACAACACTTTACCTCAATCATATAAATGGAACCTATAAGTCTGATGAAATAAACATCAAAAGAGGTATATTTCAAGGTGATTCTTTGTCTCCATTACTATTCTGCATATCATTAATAGCACTAACCAGTCAACTTAATAAGACAGAATGTGGTTATAAAATAGACAAAAAAAATAAAATAAGCCATCTATTTTACATGGATGACTTAAAGTTATATGCTAAGAATGATAATGAGCTGGAAGGACTTCTGCAAACTGTAAAATGCTTCAGCGAAGACATTGGAATGAAATTCAATTTGAATAAATGTGCTAAAGCTACAGTTTTACGTGGATCAATACAAGAAACATCATCAATTATCTTAGACCCTGCTGTAACAATAAAAGAATTGAAACCAGAAAAAGCTTATAAATACCTAGGTGTAAATGAGAGTGAAAACATTCACCATAAAAAAATGAAATAAATAGTGCGTAAAGAGTACTATAGAATGCTACGAATGATATTAAAAACTGAATTGAATTCTCAGAACATAGTTATGGCCATTAATAGCCTTGCAATCCCAGTTGTCCAATATAGCTTCAACATCTTAAACTGGAATCTAAACGACATCAGGCGAATGGATTCTAAAACAAGAAAGCTTCTTTCTATGCATAAGATGCATCACCCAAAGGCTGATGTACACCGTCTATACATACCCCGTAAAGAAGGTGGAAGAGGTCTTATTCAGCTGGAATTGTCATACAAGACAACAACTATTGGCTTACTAACATACATAGAAACAACAAAGGATTGGATGATACAATTAGTAAGGCAACATGAAGAAAGAAAGAAAAAATATTCAAAAAAAAGAAGGCAGTAATTACAAACATGATTTACAGTTAGAAGATTCTCTAGAAAAGCAAAACAGAAGCCAAGAACCAACTATTGCGGCAAAAAATATGAAAATGAAAGCCAAAGATAAAGCTCTTGAACAGATGAAACAACGCTGGCAAGACAAACCTCTGCATGGCCAATATCCAGAACCTGCCAATAAATCCAATGTTGATAAAGTTAATACTCATCGATGGTTACGTGCATCTGGATTAAAGTCTGAAACTGAAGGCTTTATTCTTACAGCACACGACCAAAGTATTTTCACTGGAAAATTTCAGGCAAATATTATGCATAATAATATGGATCCAAAATGCAGGTTTTGTGATAAACACCAAGAAACAATAGACCACCTAATCTCAGGCTGTTCTGTGCTTGCCCCAAATGAATATAAAAATCGCCACGATAGAGTTGGGCAATATTTACATTGGACAATGTGCAAACATTATGGAAAATCTGTAAACAAACACTGGTATGAACATCACCCAGCACCGGTTACAATAATAGAAGATGTAACCATTCTATGGGATTACACCATCTACACAGACAGAAAAATTGAAGCAAACAGGCCAGAGATTATTGTTAAAAACCAGAAAGAGAAAACTTGTCTATTAATTGATATGGCTTGTCAAGCGGATTGTAACATAGCAATCAAGGAATTTGAAAAACTGTCAAAATATAAAGACCTGGAAATTGAAATCGAAAAAATGTGGAAATTGAAAACAAGAGTTGTGCCAGTGATAGTAGGTGCACTTGGAATGATAAAAAATGCAACAAAACAACACATTGAAAGAATCCCTGGAAACCCCAGCTTAAGAGATATACAAAAAATTGTCTTATTAAGTACAGCTCACACACTAAGGAAAACTTTATCTATGTCATGCTAGGGATGATAGGGAAAATAGAAAAACATGAAATGGAGCCATAACAACACGCCACGACGTGCCTTAGGTCTCCCCGCAGACTTGGTTGGTAGTGAGACCAAAGCAGAAATCGAAATATGATGAAAAATGATATAATAATAACAATAATAATTAATTTTTTAACAAAATAAACTATTGCAGTGATGTTTTGTTTCGTTGAGCCGTTGCTACGCCTAAGTTTTTTTCAAAAAACCAGCGTCTTTCTCTTTGAATTCCAATCGCGTCTATGTCAGCTGTCGCTTGGCAGCCCATTTAGCAGAAGGAAAATTCCGTACAACAACCCGCAACTCAAGGTGTTAATCGTGACGAGGAGTGAATGGCTACTGCGATATGAGGTCACAAACTATCCCCTACAGGCTTCGGGACCCTGTTTATATAAGACCGTTACCCAATGTGCCGGGCAACTTTGGGTGAACTTCTGGACCCGTGCATCACTCATGGGAAAAATATGAGATATACAAATAGAAATAAAAAGTCCAGTATGGCTCTTCCAGTGGATAAACAGGGAGCCCCTCCTTCAGGAGGGAACCTACCTGAGGTCGAAAAATCTGCCATAGGAACAAACTCCGACACAAAGAATGAATCTTCAGGTCCCCACAACCAGGATAATCCTAATGATGGTCCTGAAAATTCTCCAGCTAGATCTATAACCGTATATTTAAAGAAAGAAAAAATAAAATGGTCTCGTGAGGAGTACAAAGTCGTTATGATTGCATTTCATGAAGCGTTACTCAAACCTCAAAAAAACATGACTCACCAAACATATGATATTTGGCGTGAAAAAGTTCGTCAAGCAAATAGTAAGTATATTGACAAAATAAATTAGTCAATGTACGAAGATATATCATTCGTAATAACCGATTGACAGAGGCTGAAATTAATGAGATTAAAAGAATTGTAACCAGAATAGACGAATCAACAAATATGGAAAGGAACCTGAATCAGAAATAAAAAAATAATAACATCAAACAAGCCACAGGTCATAATGTAGAAACCGTGATACACACAAATCACTGTGAAGATAATGCTGTAAGTTTAAAAGTGCTGAAAGGGTGTGATCTGAGTTAGTTACAAGACGAAAATAAAACGAGTTCAGAACACATTGAACATAATTGTTTTACGGAAAATAAGTACAGTGTACAAGAAGCTAAGGAAGAAATCAAGAACCATATATGTCAAATACAAAATATTGCAATGGATGAACGAGAACAGCTCCCAAAATTACAACCAACAAAGCATAACCTCCGAACTATTAAGCTCTACAATGCAGCACTCAAATAAATTTTGGATGAAGAAGACACTGATATAAATCTCAATGAAGCAATATATGCATCAGCAATAGCAGCAACAAAAATTGAACATCAAATTAAAAACAAGGCAGTCTCGCAGACATGAAGATCCACATTGGAAAAGAAAAATAGAAAAAGAAATCGAACAACTTAGAAGTGAACTATCAGTACTGGATGAACTGACTAGAGGAATAAATGTAAGAACTAGGAAAAGCAAAAGAGTCGAAAGAAAATAAAACATTAGAAATGAAAATGAAGTCCTATCAACTAAGGAAAAAATAAAAAAACAATACAACTGAAGGCTCAAAGAATAAGACGCTATGAGAAAAGATCAAGATTCTACAGACAAAACAAGATTTTTCAAACCAATGCAAAAAATTTTACAGGAAAATAGGTAAAAAAAGAATTGCAGTGACAGTCCCCACCCAAAAAAAATAGAAGTTACAGAGTTCTGGGAAAAGATATGGGCTTGCCCTAAAGAACATAACAAAGAAGTAGATTGGATTGCACAAGAGATAGAACGAATAAAAAATGAACCAGAACAGACATGGGAGGGAATTACAGAAGAGGATGTTAAATTTTCACTAAAAAAAAAGCATACAATTGGAAATTTCCAGGGATAGATAAAACGCCTAACTTTTGGCTATATTATTTAAATGCAGCACATAAAAAACTAGCCAAAGATCTTCAAGAAATGGTTGACGATCCCACTAAAATTCCTGCGTGGATGACCCAAGGAATTACATTTCTTCTACCCAAGAATACTGACACAAATAACCGGAAAAACTACAGACCAATTACATGCCTTCCGACAACATATAAACTATTAACATTTATTTTAACAAAACAGACATATTTATTCTTAGAAAGAAATGACATGTTACCGCTTAAACAAAAAGGGTGCAAACATGGTTGTTACGGATGTAAAGACCAATTGCTTATTAACAAAATGATCCTGGAAAACTGCTAAAGAACAAAGAAAAATCTTCGTATTGCCTGGAGAGATTATCGTAAGGCATTCGATAGTGTGCCACATTCCTGGATTTTAAAGACTTTAAATATATACAAGATATCGCCCGTCATCTTCAATTTCATCAAACAGTGCATGTCTATATGGAAAGCAACCCTTTACCTCAATCATGTAAATGGAACCTATAAGTCTGATGAAGAGGTATATCTCAAGGTGACTCTTTGTCTCCCTTACTATTCTGCATATCATTAATAGCACTAACCAGTCAACTTAATAAGACAGAATGTGGTTATAAAATAGGCCAAAAGAAAATAAGCCATCTATTTTACGTGGATGACTTAAAGTTGTATGCTAAGAATGATAATGAGCTGGAAGGACTTCTGCAAACTGTAAAATGCTTAGGCGAAGGCATTGGAATGAAATTCAATTTGAATAAATGTGCTAAAGTTACAGTTTTACGTGGATCACTACAAGAAACAGCCTCAATTAGATTAGACCCTGCTGTAACAATAAAAGAATTGAAGCCAGAAGGAGGTTATAAATACCTAGGTGTAAATGAGAGTAAAAAAATTCACCATAAAAAATGAAAGAAATAGTGCGTAAATAGTACTATAGAAGTCTACGAATGATATTAAAACCTGAATTGAATTCTCAAAACAGAATTTTTTTTTAATCATTTCACCCCGAGCAAGCCGGAAACGCCACTGATATGCAGGGGGCTACATGAATGTTAAAAGATTAATTAGAAAAGAGTGAGGAGTACAAACTAGTTAGAAAGGAACAATAGAAAGCTGAGAAAGCAGGTGCGATGACAGATACATAGGTGGAGAGAAAGGGAAGCTTATACGGGGGTGGGGAGAGAGCTAGAGTCCAGTGGTTAGTAGATGAGTATTGACTTTGCATTTAAATTTCTGGAGGTTGTGGCCGTCAGGAAAGCAAGAATACGGGAGCGAGTTCCACAGGCAGGAAGTGCGAGAGAAGAAGTGGCCATTAATAGCCTTGCTATCCCAGTTGTCCAATATAGTCTCAACATCTTAAACTGGACTCTAAACGACATCAGGCAAGTGAATTCTCAAACAAGACTGCTTCTTTCTAATCATAAGATACATCATCCAAAGGCTGATGTACACCGTCTATACATACCCCGTAAAGAAGGCGGAAGAGGTGTTATTCAGTTAGAATTGTCATACAAGACAACAACTATTGGCTTACTAACATACATAGAAACAACAAAGGATTGGATGATACAATTAGTAAGGCAACATGAAGAAAGAAAGAAAAAATATTTAAAAAAAAAGAAGGCAGTAAATACAAACAAGATTTGCAGTTAGTAGATTCTATAGAAAAGCAAAACAAAAGCCAAGAACCAACTATTGCGGCAAAAATATGAAAATGAAAGCCAAGGATAAAGCTCTTGAACAAATGAAACAACGCTGGCAAGACAAACCTCTGCATGACCAATATCCAGAACCTGCCAATAAATGCAATGTTGATAAAGTTAATACTCATCGATAGTTACGTGCATCTGGATTAAAGTTTGAAACTGAAGGCTTTATTCTTGCAGCGCAAGACAAAATACTTTTTACTAGAAACTTTCAAGCAAATATTATACATAATAATATGGATCCAAAATGCAGGTTTTGCGATAAACACCAAGAAACAATAGACCATCTAATCTCAGGCTGTTCTGTGCTTGCCCCAAATGAATATAAAAATCGCCACGATAGAGTGGGGGAAGTATTTACATTGGACAATGTGTAAACACTATGAAAAATCTCTAAACAAACACTGGTATGAACATCACCCAGCACCGGTTACAGAAATAGTAGATGTCAGCATTCTGTGGGATTACACCATCTACACAGACAGAAAAATTGAAGCAAATAGGCCAGACATTATTGTTAAAAACCAGAAAGAGAAAACTTGTCTATTAATTGATATGGCTTGTCCAGCGGATTGTAACATAGCAATCAAATAATTTGAAAAACTGTCAAAATATAAAGACCTGGAAATCGAAATAGAAAAAATGTGGAAATTGAAAACAAGAGTTGTGCCAGTGATAGTAGGTGCACTTGGAATGATAAAAAATGGAACAAAACAACACATTGAAAGAATCCTTGGAAACCTCAGCTGAAGAGATATACAAAAAATTGTCTTATTAAGTACAGCTCACACACTACGGAGAACTTCGTCTATGTAACGCTAGGGATGATGGGGAAGATAGAAAAACATGAAATGGAGCCATAACAACACGCCACGACGTGCCTTAGGTCTTCCCGCAGACTTGCTTGGTAGTGCGACCATAGCAGAAATCGAAATATGATGAAAAATGACATAATAATAATAATGATAATTAGAACAATAAATCTACACTTTAAATAAAATGTTAACAATTTTTCACACTGTCTTTATCCATATATATATATAGATACGTAATCCGGTAATATCACGTTAAAAAACCGGATCACGTACGATCAGTGAAATTAAGCACCGTAGAGCCTGTTTCTGTAAGCATGAATGTGTTGCTGACGTAATAGATAGAGACTCGGAATTGGAAATCGAAGACCCGGGGGCGGAATCGGAAATCGAAGACCAGAGTGTCAATTCCAGCCTAATGCTTACGTAAACGTAAATATTTCTCGGAAAATATGAATGTATATATTCTTCTCCAGCTTTGGGTTATTTAGTAGAACTTGTATCGGTAAATCATTATCATTATCTGAAAACAAAAAAAGTTACAATGAAAAATATTTTCTGGCTTTAAGTTAGCTACAATAACAAAACTATAAATAGATCTATCTCTCTCTCTCTCTCTCTCTCTCTCTCTTTCTATCTATCTATCTATCTATCTATCTATCTATCTCTCTCTGTATATATATATATATATATATGTATATATATATATATATATATATATATATATATATATATATATATGTTAGACACCTCCACTAAATCCCTGAAAAAACACCATGGTATCAAGGAAAAATGGACCCAAATTTAATAAAAACTAACATTTTTCATGAAAATATTTCTCTTATTATTAAGAAGATCAAAATTAATTATTCTTAAAAAATTTAATCCTTTCTAACAGGTTAGAAATTTAGGCATAAATCTTGTTTTTATTTTTGTTAGCGGGAAGCCAAATCTTTTTGAGTGTTTACAATGGAAATCGTAATCTTACATAACTCATTTTTTTTCTAGTGAAAAACATTAAATTGGAAATTCTTGCAAAAATCAAATAATAGTCAGATTATAATGAAACTTTCAAGACATTCACAAATTAATGAAATTATTTTTGAAATTATTATTTCGTAAAAATTTTAAAAATATTTTTTTAAATCTGTTACCCCCACCCTCCACGTAACTTCCCGAAGTTTTAATTTAATTTTGTAGGCAAAATAGGTTTTATTAGTTAAACGCAGAACTTTTTGACAAATGTAAATCATATATTATTTTGTTTTTCAATCATTTAGCCCCACTTTTCGAAAATCTGATCCGAATAGTCAAATAAAAAATGCAATAAATGTATGACAATATTTAATTAGGTAACCTTTTAATTGCTTTATTAGAAAATATAAATTAAAGACATTATAGGCTGAAAAAAAATTTTAATTAATAAGGAAATTTTAAAAGAATTGTTTTCATTTTTTTAATTATAATAATTTAAAAGGCTTTTGAAAAATGTTTAAAAATATTTCAAATACTTGTAGACGTTACTTTGGTAAGTTATTTAATTAAGAGTATATTTAGTAATCGAATATTGAAAAGTTTAATACAAATTACCTAGCCATCGAATTTTTAAAATATGTTTTTAATTATTTTGTGTGTATTTGAAGTTTGTTTTTCTTTTGTATTGTAATTTCTATGTGTACATTAAAAAGTCATGTGTTTCACGGTTTCTTCTCCTTACAGGAAAAAATCGTTCAGTTATGTCACTTGCGATCGCCATACACTTATCTTATTTTGCATCTGTCAAGCTGTCATCACATTTCAATTACCGACGAAAGGTTAGGAAAAACACTATGTGTTTAAGAAACAGTTTTATTCTAAATTCCATGCTATAAATAAGTAATAATTCTGTAAATCAGATTAATTTAACATTAAACTTGCTAATTTTTCTAAACACATGTATATTTTTTTGCAAGATTTCCCTAACAGATCATCAACTTTTGTTTACAAAAGGGTTGATTGTTAAAAGATGGCCGAAAAATTGAAAAATTAACAAAATATCTCAAAAGTTTAGATTTCAATCAATATAATTTCTGTTTGAAATACACCAGATTATTTTGCTTATTGGAAATAGTAAATTTAATCATTTAGCTTTCAATTAAAGCTAAAATAAAAGTTTCAAGAAAATTTTTATTTAAAAAAATTCAATTTAGCATTTACTCATCGAAAATGAATGGAGATACTTATATGCATATATATATATATATATATATATATATATATATATATATATATATATATATATATATATATAGAGAGAGAGAGGGGGGGGGTATGGAGAGAGTCAGAAATATATGAAATTAAGGAGAAAATTAGGATATATACATCACATTTCTTAAATTTATCTTTAACAGAAATTATTATCGTTTGTAACCGTTTCGTGTCAGGCAATAATTTTTTGTGTTAATGTATAACCTGGAAAAATATTTAGGTGCTTTTGAAGAGCAATTTCAATGAAGAATTTTTCAATAAAATGTATATTTTTCATCTTTCCTAGCGGTTGGCGTAACATCCAGTAACATATCGAATTTATTTGTCTTTCTTTTTCGCTAGTAACTGATTTATACCCTGTAAATATAAAAACAATGACAATATATCATATAAAAATGACAATAGCAATGTTTTAATTGTCAACTGTGACTGCAAACTTTCATTTGTTATGTCTTGGCACGAAAAATATGTTGTTTTTTATTTCGCGGCACAGGTTAAGATATTATTATCATTATAACCTACTGGTCTCCAACACTTGAACATAGAAAGTTATCCGACATAGAAAGTTACTTCAGATACTGTGCGAGCGTGTATTATATATATATATATATATATATATATATATGTGTGTGTGTGTGTGTGTGTGTGTGTGTGTGTGTGTGTGTTAGGAAATGGATTAAATTCGATTTATTGTTATATTATTAATTTATTTGTTAAAACGTTATTTTTAATGGCTATTCATATTTTGATAGATGTCCTGTTTTTATTATTAAAAGATACCTCCACTCATTTTCAAAAAAATTTTCAAAAGATACCTCCACTCATTTTCAAAAAAAGAAACCTCCACTCATATAAGATACCTTATAGATACCTCCACTCATTTTCGATACATAAATTTAAACTGAATTTTTAAAAATAAAAAGTTATCTTGAAGCTTTAATTTTAGCTTGAACTGAAAGCCAAGAGATTAAATTTACTAATCCCAGTAAGCAAAATACTCTGGTATGTTTCACCCGGAATTATATTTATTGGAATCTAATTTTTTTTTATTTAAAAAAAAAATTCAATATTCGACCATTTTTCATCAACCGACACATTTTGCAAACAGAAGTTAATTCTTCCTTCTAAAAATCAAATATATACGTCGCTGACACATTTTTTATTAAAATTAGTAAATTTAAACTTACCTTAATCTGATTTGAAAAATGTATTGATTACTGCGTGAAATGTACTATAAAAGCGTTTCTTAATTACGATAGCCTTTTCATCAGACTTTATCATCGTGTTGTCAGAAGCGATGACTAACATGACAGACGAAAGCCGTCAAAACTGCTAGTTATGGAAGACGAATTTGACGTAAATTTATGTTAGCTTAATCCTACCCTTCGGCTTTTCGTTTTTAACTATATAGTAAAATAAAAAATTTAACACAATATTCTTAGCAATTATCCAATATTTTATAGTATTTTAGTTAGTTTAGCTTACGTTTCAAGATTTTTTATGAAAAATATAAAATTAAATAATATGAAACTTTCTTTTAAAATAATTTTACAATTTAATAAAAAAATGAAATTATATAAAGACAGAGGTGACTCAGTATTTTAAGAAACGTTATGGCATTTATTAATTTTTATTTTTAATAACTATTTTTCATATTCTTTTTAGTTACCTCAGCAAATTGTGAATTTCACAATTATTTTTTTTTCTTTTAACAAAATTAGGAAACTAGGAATTAAAATATAAAACTTGCTTTAAATTTTGAAGGGATGATTTGCAAAGACCATTGAATGTTAAATTGTAGAGCACAGCAAATACGGAAGCGGGATGAAATAATTGTACCCTGCCGCAAATTTTTATATAGTTTCTTTTTTTTCTGTAAAGAGTGCAACTTTTGTAACACGTGACTTTTAATGATATATATCACGTTAAAAGTAAATACGGGTCATCATACGCACATAATTAAAATGTTTTAATTATTTTAAAAATCAAATGGCTTTACTATTTTTATTAAGCTTTTTAATTTTTAATTAGTAAATATGGTCTTCATGCATTAACTGAACAAGCAACCAAAAAGGAATTTTAAAAGATTTTGAAACTTTATATATTATTATAATAAATAATAAAAATGAAAACAATTCTTGTAAAAATTTATCATTTATTGATTTTTTTTCTTTTCAAAGTATGATATCCCAATTATATGTTATTTATAAAAACAACTAAAAGTTTATCTAAATAAAAAATTGGCATAGATTTATTGCATTTTTGTTTTCACAATTTGCAGCAGATTTTCTGAAAAAGGGCTAATTTAGAAAAAACAAGACAGTTGCTTAGCATTCCCCAATGACTTTATGGAAAACTCACGCGAATTTCTAGACATTTCAAGAAGTTAAATAATGGGGGTATAACATATGTAAAAAATATCCTTACAAATATTTTCTAAAAATAATTATTTTAAAAATGGCTTCACTCATCTATGAATAAGTCTTAAAATTTTCATCAAAATTCGATAATTATTCGATTTTTTCAAGAATTTCCAAATTAAAGTCTTTTTCACTGGCAAAAAGTGACTTGCGTGATATTACGATTGCCAAAATGTTTGTTGCCTTTAATATTTGTCATATATATATATATATAGAGAGAGAGAGAGAGAGAGGGGGGCGAGAGAGAGAGATACAGTTTTTTACGGATTATCAAGTTGTTGGCTATCGAAACTTTCGAATGTAAGAATAAATCTTTTTTGCGATTGAATATTGCACTACCAATTTTTCGGACGATAACAATGCTTTTTAAGATAAAATTCCTATTATTTAAACCCTAGATGGAGGTATTAGCGATGTATTCATACTATTCCAAAAAGTTATTTTTGTATACAAATGCAACTAGAATTTGAACTCGGATCTACGTTTATTCATCTCGAGCCGCTATCGATTACACTACCCACCAATTAGATAGTTAGATAGATACATACAAAGAGAGAAAAAGAGAGAGAGAGAAATGGACAAATCGCGTAGGATTTGGTTTAGAGGGGATTGTGTAACGATTTTATCAGAATTTCTAGCTTGCGGGATATCTGATCAGGTTGCATTCAAATCACAAAGGAAATCTTTTGCCGGTTTTCAGAATTTTTTATCTTTTTATTTTCCGATCTCAAAAAAAACTCAAATATGTTTAATAGAATTCATGCCAGAAAACTGGTTTGGTAATTAACCATGCTTAATAACTTTTCGGACCTGCCATTCACGAATTTTTGTCTTGGCCTGGAGCTAAACCACCATGAAAAAGGAGCCGTTTTATAGCAAAATAACTATCAATGATTATTGTAAGATTTCCCTGCTGCAGAATGAATATACATTTTTCTCCCTACTGATAATTTCTACGCACTCAGGAAGATTTGATAGGCCAGTGTTTGAAATTGTTTCCCACGCCAGACCTAACACAATCTGCCATGAACTGTAGGCGGTTACAGCAAACTTTTACGCCAGAATATTACTGTTTAAAAAGTGATAAAATACAAATATAAAAATGTTATAAAATATAACAGTGTGAAAAATAAGAACCTGTCCACAACTTCAATTTTCCAGGGTTTTCACTGCTCAAATTTTTTTAAAAAGTGTTTTTTAGAAAAAAAGGTTACTTTTCTTCTGGCCAATTAACTCCTTCAATGAAGATGTAGTCTTGGACTTCTATGCTACGTACACAGCTTTGTCGCAAATATTTCTTTTTCAGTCTTTCTTCTCGCCCGAATACATTCTGGGGGTTCACTTCGACATGGCCTGAACCTTGCAGATTTCTTCTCTTCATTACGGGATTCTACTGGAGTACGAGACATTGCAAAATAATGCACGATTGCTTTCTCAGCATAGATACTGTTATTAATATCAAATATGAAATTAAATAACAGCCTGTGTTTTAGAAAAGCAAGAAAAAAAGACTAATCATAAGAAGACAAAATGTCTTGCTCTCATCAAAAGAGAAAGAGAGAGAGTTTAAGGTGTGAGCTATGTTTTCTAGGCATCAAAATAAAATTCGTAGAAAAAATTAATTATCTGACTGTTATTTAGTTATTTGCTGTAACAGGTGAAGAAAATGTGACACAGAAAACCAAAGTTGCATAGGTATAGAGACAGACCCATTTCAGAAATTAATCAATCTATTAATAAATATGAAAATGTCCCTAGAAACCAGAAAAATTGCCGAGCTTTTATGCAGTATCTAATCTCCTTCTGTTTGTAACTATTTACATTGTTTGGACTAATGTCCTCTGTCATCTTCAGGTGATATAGTTTGGAATTTTGAACCTACCTCTTTATTTAGACGACGTGAGTAGATAGATGTAATTACACGTGCATTGCATTTTTTTATATCTGTTTCAGAGTGTCTCCAAGGACACATGGCCCAATCGATAAAAACGTTGGTAGAGTAATAAAAAAATGACTTGATCCAAAGAGTTGTGAGTTGAAATCTTGAATAAAAAGTTAGAAAATTGTATTACCAAAGGGAATTATGTGAAACTGAAAAATATTTATAAAAATGGCCACAGCACGAGGAATTAGAAAAATATACGCCCATTGACTAAATAAAGCGTTCGGTTCGAAATTCCAGTGTATATCACCTAAAGGATGCTGGAGCGTATAACGGCTGAAACGTCGTGAATGTGGTAAGAAAGATGTGAACATTAGTTCGAACGATATAAATTGCGTAAATAGTTACAATACCTTATCTCAGAAATATAGATATATCATAAAGAAGCCCGGGGCTTACAACGGCTGAAATGTTGTGAATATAATAATAAAGAAGAGGACAACAGTCCTAACAATATAAATGGTGTAAATACATCAACAACTTCATCGCAGAAATACAGACACAACCTTAATAAGGCCGGAGGATACAACGGTCAAAAAATGTGGACAACACTCCGAAAGAACCAAATAGTATAAGTAGTATCTAATCTTCTATATGTCAGCGAATGCTGGACAATCTCCTCAGAGATTGTTGTTCTACAGTCAAGAATAATGTTGTTCTACAGCTAAGAATGCCATGGACAGTACATGTGCAAAAGAAGGAAGTTCAAAGGAAAATAACAGGAAAGAACAATTAAAAAAAATATGCAACATGTGATTAGGAAAAGTGCTTAGATAATATAACACTCACAAGATATATTGAAGACAAGATAACAACATGGAAACAGCGAACGAAAAACTTAATGTTTGAATAGTGGACAGAACTAGGAAAAAGACGAACGCTAAAAGATCAGAGGTTGCTCATGGCTACTAAAAACAGGAAACTGATAAATAAAGAAATATGGTTTATACGCTAATGATTAACGTAAAAGAAAGGGTATAGACAATGATAATATTCTGCAGTCGACTTCAAAGCTTGAAGCTCCATGGAAGAATGTTGTGTGTATGGTGGGACCATCGTCTTTTTACTTCTTTCAGTCAGTCAGTTAACTGACAGGTTAGAGCAATCATATCTATTTTGATCCATAACTGACTAGGCAGAAGATTTTCCCACACTAAGTTGCAATTTATTTCTGCGGGAGACTGGTTGCCAACCCATTTCTTTCTTTGGTAGATATTTAACCAAGGTTATAGAACCAAGGCTATAGAACCTAATCCACCCTACTAGTTAACACATGACTGGAGGGAAAATAGACAGATTAATACCTTTCCCAAAGGCATTTGCGCGCAAGCAAATGTGACGAATTCAATTGGAATTTGAATTCGGTTCTACCGATTTCCCATTCCGTGCCGATATCCAACACATTACAACACACATTCTTTACTTCTTTAGAGTTCTTAAAACACAAAAGAGATACTAAATGCTAATTCATACGTTCACCTGCTGCAAAATATCCATAAACATTTTGAATTTGATTGATAGCAAAAAAGAAAGGGGCTTTTCTTCATCTCAACGCTAGACGGCATACAGAATATAATAGGAGAAAAACGAAAAATGCTGGAAATCGGTTGGTCTGTTCTACACAACACACTATTTTTTTTTTAATCGTATCACCCCGAGCAAGGCGGTAACGACACTGATGTGCTGGGTGCTACGTAATAGTGAAAAGATTGGAAAAGAGAAAGCCGGAAACCACATCCTAAACAGGGAACAAGGGATGAGCCTCTTAACCTGTTCAATAGACATGGGTGGAGTGTGAACCGGGCGATAGATAGATCTATGTACTCCAATTGAAAAAAAAAAACAAAGTGAGAAGATTGGAAAAGAGAAAGCCGGAAACCACATCCTAAACAGGGAACAAGGGATCACCCGATATTGTACTAACGGATTATTATCTTTTTCAATCGCTGCAAACAGTCCTGAAGGGAAAAAACTTTCTCTAATTGATTGAAAACTTCATCGAAAACTTTTTTACATTAAATCCTTTGGGGTTTTAATCAAACCTTTATTGAAGAGCTTCCTGATAAGTGACAAGTCATTGCAAATAATAGTGAATATACAGGGTGGTCCAAAAGCATGTGGACAGGAGGTGGATTTGTAGATTTGTGTATCGGTTATATTATTAAAATGCTGTTCATTGTTTCCAACAAGATGGAGCCTCTCAAAAGCAGTCCGTGATTATCTTAATGAAAGATTTCCTGAGAAATAATTAGCTGAAGAGATTCAGTTGAATTGGAAGCACGTTCTTCTGACTTTCTTTTTTGGGGAATACTTAAGTGTTGGTGATTTTGAAAAACATATAAGAGATGCATTACAAAAAATTAACACACAAAGAGACTTGTGCAAAAATGTTTGTCGAAGCGTGATGACTTCAATGCTGTCGACAACAGTTTGAGCGCCTCCATTAAAAAAGTGTAACAGCATTTCTGTTATTGTACACAATAAAATTTTATTGTCAGTGTAATAATTGCAAGAGTAAATATAATTTAGTATGCAATCTTAAAATAAACGTCATCATTTACTGTACATCTACTTTTGGACCACCTTTAATTGATATAATAATAATAATAATAGAATAAAAATAGAAAAATAAAAGCTGGAATTATTTATGAATGAAGCTAGTATATCTTCTGATGATTTTGTTACGAAAACAAAAAGAAAACTTATTCTTAACATCAGGATAAGACAGTTGAAATGTCTAGGGTGCATAAGTGAGGAAAGAGTGTTTGGAAAATCTGATACTAACAGGACGGTATTGATGGTAAAAGAGACAAAGGAAAACAATGCATACTTAGTGATCTTAAGTAAATGGAGAGTGGAACAAAGTTTAGGAGAAATAAAAAGACAAAAAATATCTTAGAGTTACCAAATGGTCAAGATATCTCAAGAAAAATCATTTTTTCAGAGAGTTCAAACAGAAATAATTTCTGACTGAGGGAGATGCAAACTTCCAATAGAATCAACCTCCGTGTACTAGCAAAAAACTATCTGGATTTCTAAAAATTAATTAGCACAAAATATGAGAGATGGGTAAGATGGTGGAGTAACGGATCAGTCAAGTGCCATACGTGATACACTCTTAGGCTATCATGTCTTGAAAGAGACATGACTAACTGGGTAGAAGATTATCATACAGTAGGTTGCCATTGCTTTCTGCGGTAGACTGGTTAATAACCAAGACTCTGTCCTGTTATTTAACCCATATCTGGAGACAAGAGACGGATTAATACCTTTCCCAAGGGTATTTGCGCGTAAGTGAATGCAATGAATTCAACTGGAATTCGAAATCGGCTCCCAGATTTCTCGTTCCGAGCCGATATCCAATGAACCACAACGCACATCCGGATAGCGGCTCAAATTGATGAATCGGAGAGCCGAGTTCGAATTTCACAGAAAAATGATCGGACAGGTCACTATTTTCGGCAGGTATGAAATAAAAACAGTTATGAAGAGACAAAAATATAGTGAATTAACTTTGCGCTCGATTAAGTTACTTCAAACTTGTTTAAAAAGAATAAAAAAAAACAGACGCAAATTTTATTATCTTCAAAACGCTTATAAAATTCTTAATGAGACTACCTTCTTTGATTTCGTTTCGTTTCATTAAAGCGAGGTCAGCTTATAAGACGAGTTTTGATACCTACCTGGTTTTCGGGCTTGCAGTCGATTCGCAATGAACGCATCAAACGTTTTTTTTAAGCCACGAATAAAGAAAATATATTTATAGGTATTTTCTCTTCATATTTGCTTGACAAAATGTTTCCTTTCTACCGACTTACGATGATCGCATCATTTAACCTCATTCCTTATTTCAACGTTACCTGACACAAAAAGTTTGAAGCTGTCTATTTGTAAAACAAACATCGCGATAGTTTGTCCCTTTGAAGAGGTTGCGTATAAAGCAGTCTGGTGGGGGAGAGACAACAATCGGTTCTACAGGTAACTACTTAGAACATACAATCAGTGAAGTGAGTCGAAATTTTCTTTGGTCGCGCCTGTTTTCAGACGTTGAACTAATGTCTTACTTTTAATAGCTTTTACTGAAACCCAGTAAAAACAAGTCCAGGTTAATCAGAGACTTTCTTATAGGCATTAAGAGGAAAAGACCTCGAGAGCTGATTTTGAAGCAACACTGCATGGTAGACGGGAATACCGTTTTGCTCAAAAGTTTAAAATCAAGCGGTAGCAATTAACATTTAAGATATTATTGCAGGATATTACGTCATCCAGTTTTAATTAATGTAAACAAACGATAATATTACATTGTAGATGTAGGGAGATGGTTAATGTTTATTAAATTGGCCTTGTGTCAAACATGACCAAACTTCCTACAACTTACAGGTTTTATCAAGAATTATCAGAAGGTTGTCAGCAAGTGGATTTGTGGAAGAATAAAAGTATACGTTTTGTATGTGTAATAGAAATTTATTAATGGAAAAGAATAACATGAATTAGTAGAAGTTAATATTCAATGAGAAGCAGTATTAAGAGATTAAGGGTATTAAGAGTTCGTAGTAGTCCTTGCAAGAGTGAGTTTATGTATACGTAGGCAGAAATTTATGTATGTATGTATGTATGTATGTATGAGCGTTTATTGTTGGGTAGGATTGTCTTTGAAGTTATCGCTTAGGGTGAATGGTGAAAAGGAAGGAGGTGAGTAAGAAAGAAAGAGGTAATAATAATAATAATAATAATAATAATAATAATAATAATAACGATCGCTTTTCTCTCTGGTCGATTTTGCTCCGATTTTTATTTCAGCTGCCCACTATTGCCCTGTTGATAAAGCTGGGGCGTGATGTAGCAACCAAATCGGCGTGAACTTTCTTGGTCGTTAAACTTTTATTTTCTTCGGATAACTGAAGTCAAATTTTCTCCATTTTCAAGAGAAGTCGTTATTAGTTACTTTGAAAGTATTCTTCGAACAGTTAGATGCAAGTGCATCTGGAAAAAAATCCCTGTAGCAATTAATTTTTTTAATAATCCGACAATCAATTTTAATCTCACCCTTGTGCAATTTTCTGGGAAAGAGCGTATCTACTTGCGGAAGCAACAGTTTAACCATCAGTTACAAGGACGAGACTTTGTGCGATGTGAACTATCGACGAAGTGTTCTAAACACGCTGTGGTCGATTTGTCAAGAAGGTGACGTTAGATGTTATAAGCCTGAGGAGGTGCTTCCAGCTTGCAGTGCAGTGGGTCAGTGTTTTAAAATCAGGTAAACAATTGAACCAAGCTTTGTGTTAGATATATATATATACACCACACACACAAAATTGCTTAGTCCGTAAACGGCAAAGATAATCCAAAAAATCTATTCAATATAAAATACTAAGAGAATGGTCTGTATAGAGACCTCATTGGATATCATTCTGAGTAATATTTTATCATTTATAACCACTTTAGATGATGAGTTGTAAAAATATAACAAAAATATCAAAAAAAGATAACAAAAATATACTGAGAGACAATATGAATAAAGAGAAAATGAGAACTTATCTTAATCTACGTGTTTCGTCCTCTGATAGACTTTATCAGTTTAACGATTTTCTTCTGGAACAAGTATTTATAAATAGAAGTATGATGTCGTTAGTCTTTCAGAAATTTTTAATTTAATAACTGAAAGTCAAGGCAAACTATAGAAGATGATAAGAGATGAAATTTAATGTATGACAAGCGTAAATGTTACAAATGTTGTTATTGTTGCTGTTGACTTTTTTCTATGGCACGACTCGGAGTCTCATGCGTTATGCAATCATCAGGTGCATTTTTCAAACTGAGAGTTTAATATATTTGAAACTCAATGTTCAGGGAAATTAAATGTTAAGTTAAGTTACTGCTTTTTTAATAACAAGATTAAAAATTTAAATATTCTAAATTTAAAAGTAAATAAAAATTTAAATTTTAAATTTTAAAATAAAAAAATATTAAAAATAACAAAATGCAGGAAGACGAAATCAAAGGAGCGTAAATCATGAGACTTAAAAAGTTAAATATTCAAATATAACATGTAGATAAAAAAATGTAAAGAAAATTAAAATTTTAGTTTTTAAATAAAAGAAAAGAAAAATGGAAGGAAAAATTCAGAAGTAAAATTTAGAATTAGAATTAAAAATTAAAAATTAAACAATGTAGGGAGCAAAAATAAAAGGGGCTATTTTTTCTATGACACCATAAGGTCATTAAATAACTATTCTTATTAAGCAAATTAGGATTATTGATATGTTTTAAGATGTCAAGTTTTTCTAAAAGGTACAGATTACATTTATCTCCTTTTCCATTGTAAGTTTTGAATTTAGCTACGATATTCTAGGTAATGGATTTGCGTTGTGGTGCAGTGGATATCGACTCGGAACGAGAAATCTGGGAGCCAAGTTCGAATTTCAGTTGAATCCGTTGCATTCATTTACGCGCAAATACGTTTCTTCCTTCTAGCTATGGGTTAAATAACAGGACAGATTGGGTTCTATAGCCTTCGCTGGCAACCAGTCTACCGCAGAAAGTAATGGCAACCTACTGCAGGATAATCTTCTACCCAGTCAGTCATGTCTCTTTCGAGACATGATCGCCCAAGTGTGTATCGCGTATGGCACTTAACTAACTGACTGATTCTAGGTAAGAATTTGATTGTTGTTTTTTTTAAATTTCCAATAATATATGGCTAAATCATAATTTTTGCTGTGTTTACTATTGTTTAAAGACAACACATGGTTAATAAATCTTATCTTTCACCTGTTAGAAGTGCTTCGAAAATAAAATTTAACCTCATTATCATCTGAATGAATTCGAGTTCTATAAACAATACTTTCGGCCATTCAATGGGCAGGTTTTATTTTTTTGGCAGTTGTAATTATTTTTAGAAGGGTCATTTTAGAATATCGTAGCTAAATAGGTAGGTGACGGATATTTATTTATGTGGGATAAATATTTATTTGATATCATAGCATTATGTTGTGAAATATATTTATTTATGTTTTTAACGCAACTATAACTAATTTTAACATTGTTTCTGTTAAAGATGTTAGTGTAAGTAAATGGTAAAAATGTTTATGAATGAAGTCAAGAAATAGTTTACCAGTGTTAGTTTGGACGTTACAACTGAAGGGTGGGTTAAAGTAAATAATGTTAAGTTTACGTGATTTCTGCATACCTTGTTTTTAATGGAGTATTTTAAACTAGTGTTGAGTTTACTTTTTTCTAAATCATTAATATATTTAATTTAATTTTTTCAGTTTGAAACATGCACCTGATGAGTGCATAACCCATGAAACTCCGAATCGTGCTATAGACGGAGGATAATATGTATATTTATTAATATATATAGCGTTGAGTTACAATTGTCTTTTCTGCAGTTTTACTAATAAAAGGTATTTTGACTAGCAGGTTTTTTTTTATTGTAAAGTGCTCGATCTCGAGGTGGGGAGAGAGCGTTAAGAATTTGTCACTATACAAACATGGATGAAAATGTTGTAAAATCCTTAAAAAACTCTTACCAAAATTTGAAAATTTTTATTTGCTTAAAAATCCCAGTCGAGTGTTCTTAAAAAAATCACTGATCGTATGTTTGAAAAACGGAAAAATCATTTATTATAAATCACCTTGATTGAAACTTAGGTTGCGAAAATAACTTCTTTCTAAATGAAAAGTATTTTATAGTATAAATTAAAAGTTCTATAGTATAAATGCATTGAACACATTTAGTACAACAGTGTACTAGTGTAATTTAATTATGACCAAACATTAACTATATATATATAGTCATCCACAGACAGATCTTCTTCACCGTATCACAACTCATCTGTACGGTTAGACATGCAATTGCTTCTAGCCAGGATTGAAACCAGACCTAATTGACATCAGTTGGCTCTTCTACCTCTGAGCTATGGCGCTCGGTAGAGAAAAGTGTACTTTAACGTGTTATAAACACACGCCAGTAGCCAAGTGTGTTCAAATTCATTACTGAATATATATATATATATATATATATATATACTATGCATGAAGGGAGGAAACCCACTAAATATTAATGCTTGACAAAATCACCAACCCTTCGTATATGATGTAAAGAATTTAGTTTTACGCTATGATAGACAGCGACATGTATATTCGGAGTATGTAATACGAATTCTCAGCTCCACCCTTGTCTACTTCCACCATGTTTATTTCCAGCGTCTGCAACCAAAGACAAACATGGGCGGTGATCATGTGACAGTCCTCCAGCCTTGAAACAAGTCAAGTGGATGATGTTTTAAAACAGACATGCTCTTTGATGCCTGACCCTGTCTCCTGTCTTTAGAAAAACAAAACATGTGTCTCTTGTAATACTTTTGTGCTTATTTTTATTGAAAAGTCAGTTAAACATTAAATCGAGGAAGCAAATGTTATCATTTGTGTTTGCCTCTTTCTTCATCCAAATAAAATCCTACGAATTTAAACTTCAACGAATGCGTCATTTGCATGCCTTTAACGACCGGCCATTGATGATGTGTGGCCAGACTAAATGAGATCAATATCTTAGCTTCTTTATGAAAAATAGCGCCTCTGCATTAATTAGCATAAAAATATCGAAAAGGTCTTCATATTCTTTGCTTATTAACTCAACAAACGTGCCTACGAAAGTAAGAACAATTATATAATCGTGAACTTTTCTAGCTACAAACAAAACTAAAATTTATATAGCATTTAACCCATATAAAACACACCATTGTATATGTGCGTATAATATTCTAATATAATATTGCAAACACACACACACACACACACACACACACACATATATATATATATATATATATATATATATACAACGTCATAATTTGAAGTACGTATATTTTAGCAGCATCTTTTCTTTTAAACAAGTTGTGTTAAACGACAGAGAGAACATAGACTTATATATTTTCTTTTGAATTTTTTTATATTTTCTGATAAGACTTATTTGTATAAAAGTTGTCCAAAGTTGTCCTAGTACTTACGAACGTCATCGTTCATCATTAGGGACAGTTTAAAATCAAATATTGCTTTGTTACATTTTTAAAAGAAAATAAATAAACTTATGATCTTGTTTAAATTCAAAGGCAGTAATAATGTAAACAGGCACAGGTGAAGCTATGTGCTTCCGTAGATACGTGAATTATATGGAATACTTGGTTGTTAAAGATTTTAAATGCCGTAGAAATAAATTAGAGAAATCGAACTTCGAAGGAACTAATTATGTAAATTATCAAATTACTCAGAGGCAAAGAATTATTTACCTTAATTATAATTTAAAAAGAAAACCTTCTAAACACAACTAAGTATATGTCCAGAAACTTGGTAATCTTTGCGATTGATAAGAGGTTTTTTTACTTCTGATATGTAGTGCCTCTAAAATTTTTAGGCGTCTAATGTCTGTGTGTTGATCAATAATTTTAGTATTGTCTATAAGAATTTTACGAATGTTATAATTGAAAACCTTTCTAGCTAAACTTAAATCTATACTGCACATAAAGACATCAATGTATAATACGTATCTACAATATAGTATATTAAAGATTTTTTGTCAAAAAACTAAAACTAAAAACCATAATTGTGAACTAAGCTAGCTAAAATCAAAACTTAAAACATATAGAATTTTCCATAATACAAAATAATATATATAAAATATACTAGCCTATAAAAATGCACGTTTAATCTTATAATATATGGCAAAAAATAATGTGTGAAAAAAATTTTTTATAAAACTTTTACAAAAATTGCACAATTTATACATTTATCATTCTTTATAACAAAAATCATAACTGAAAACTATACCACATTTCCTAGCATATAAAATACACCAATTTGTAAAACGCATCCATATCATAATATAACCAAAATGTAGTTACAAAGATCATATGTATACCTTATCATTTTGAACATTGCTAGCAAAAGCCATGACTGAAGAACATACTGAATTTACCGCAATATATGACGCTCTAACCTGTAATACGCTCTTTTAATATTAAAATATACGGTTAAGAATGAGGTGCAAAAATATAAAAATTATACAACTTATCCAACAATTAACAACATTTTATACATAGCTGTCTCTTGCAGAAGTCAATCAACTATAAAAGATATGGACGGACTTCACGTATAGCTTGTAAATCCTTGCACTGAAGAAAAAGCATCGCTAAAAATATAACGTTTGTTTGTTTCTCTAGACGGCATGAGATTATCTCATTTTTGACGGTTTATGCCAGCAAATAAAGCTTGAAGAATCCACGAGCGAAAGGGTTATCCCTATATACTCCCAATCCGCTAGGCGAGAAGAGTGACAGGAATCGCAAAGAGTCAAATTTGGTTGAGGAAATTTCTCTCGGCTTTTGTAAATGTGACAGTCACATCGTTCACTAGCGTACTCGATAACGACACATAGTCATATTGGCAAAACGACTAACCTGACGTCTGTTCACGCATGTGCAGTTTGGTCTCTTCTGACTGGTTGTCAAGTCGCATCAAAACCGATCAGTCGTTTCTTGAGATATTCAAAATAGCTGACTATTTTCCATATCGCCTTCATAGAGGCATATGACTATAACCATCCATTCTTCAAATAAATTAACAGTGACACTGTCGACACATGGGAAAATTCTTCAACGGAAGAAAATTGACACTTATTTGTCCTCTTTTTTGCTAAGAAAATTTAAACCGTTATTCAATTAGTCTGATAAAATGTATTTGATAAATGTTTTATGACTTTTCCTGTGAGAATATATATATATATATATATATATATATACATATATATATATATATATATATATATATATATATATATATATATATATATCTGTACAAAGGCGAACGTGTACCTCGACTCCCAGGTTCTTGTAACATTACGTCTACTTTTCAAAAAAAAGTAGACGCAAGCACTTCTCAAACTCAAACACCGTATTTGGATAAAAATGGATTTTGAATTAGTTAATTAAGGCATTTAATGCACAGCCTGAAAATGTCTCCACGTAATCGACACCTAACGAAAAAGGAACAATGAAAAAAGAAAACAGAAAACCTCAACTTATATAAAAACACAATTTTAAGAATAAAGATGGCAAAAATTTATTATAGAATCTATTCGTATGCGTTCAATATGAAATGTATTATTTCGTACAAATGGCTTTGAAAGCCTTCCTCATATTTACCGCCATATGTAAAGTAGGGTTTTCGACAATGTGTAAAATAAAAGATAAATATCAAACTCATCTCAACGTGGCCCCAGATTTGACTATTTGCAGTGTCAAAAAGAAATCCACGCATTGGGAATTTAATTAACAAATACATACCTCCACCCTTCTCACTAGTTTTATTTCTATCTTCATTTTTAATTAATATTCGAACTTTATTTGAATATATATATATATATATATATATAACTATGAAGATGCACTAAGAAAATCTGACCATAAGAACATTTTAGAATACAATTCTCAACCAAACAGACAATAAAAAACGATAATAGAAAACGAAACGTTTTCTGGTTCAACACACCATTTAACTTAGAAGTAAAATCCAAAGTAGGACAAATATTTTTTAAACTGATTGATTAACATTTTCCAAAAAGCTCAGAACTAAACAAAATTTTCAATACAAGGAATACACCCGAGTTAAGTTATAGCTGTACTAGTAATTTAGAAAATTTCCTAAAGGAACAAAACGCCAGAAATTTAAATAGCATTGTACAAAACAAGATCATTAATAAAGAATGCAACTGCAAGGACAAAAAAATAAATGCCCACTTCAAGGACTTTGTAATACAAATGAATTCATTTACAAAGCAAAAGTACATGGCTTAAATAGTCAAAACAAAATATATTTGGAATCGACTAAAGGCAGCGTTAAGACCAGGTGGTTCAATCACAGGTCTATATTTAAAATAGAAAACTTAAAAAGTTGTATAAAATTGGCTAGCCACGTGTGGAAATTGAAATTAAAATATGGAAAAGACCCAGACGTAAGTTGGAGTATAATGAAAACAGCCAAGCCTTACAACGGTGGCAAAATATGTAGACTGTCACGCTTTGGGTGATCATATCTCGAAAGAGGTATGACTGACTGGGCAGAAGATTATCCCACAGTAGGTTGCCATTGCTTTCTGCAATAGACTGTTTGCCAGCCAACGCTATAGAACTCGATCTGTCCTATTATTTAACCCATAACTGGAAAGAAGAGCCAGATTAATAACTTTCCCAAGGTTATTTGTGCATACGTGAATGCAAGGAATTCAAATGGAATTCGAACTCCCCAAACAAAAATGAATTATTGAATGAAAGAACAGAAATTATGACTCAGTGTAACCATACCATAAAATACATATTAGGTTCGTACAATCATGAATAAAAACGTTATAATTTCTAGAAATTTTAAAAATTGGGCGTTTAAAAATTCCTCGTTACGTGAGCGTTCAAAAAAATCCCCGTTACGTGAACGTTCTTAAAAAGAAAGATAAATCAGTTATTGCAAATTCCCTGAAGACATCATGTGCTAGAAACCTAGATAATAACTCGTTTTATAAATATATATATATATATATATATATATATATATATGCTTATGTGTGTGTGTGTGTGTGTGTGTGTGTGTGTGTGTGTGTGTGTGGGTGGGCAACAAACCTCTTTTTATAAAGGCTTCATTAAAGATAATTTAATTTTTCTTCAGTTCTTATAAGAGTTTGCTTTTCTGGATATCAGTCAGTTAAGAGCCATGCGTGAAACACGCTTGGGGCGATTATGTCTGGAGAGAGACATGACAGACTGGGTAGTCGGTAGCCATTACATTCTGCGGGAGATTGGTTGCCAGCCATGGCTGAAAACACAATCTGTCCTGTTATTTAATCCATAACTGGAGGGAAGAGACGGATTAATACCTTTCCCCAGGGTATTTGCGAGTAAATTATTGCAAGGAATTCAACTAGAATTTGAACTTGGCTCCCCGATTTCTCGTTCCGAGCCGATATCTACTGTACCACAACGCACATCCTTTCTGGATAAAAGTGTCTAACAATTGCCAATCGTCTTTAATGAAACTTGTACGTTTTCAATTTTGCGCATGCGCGTTGTTTGTTTTTGATTCTGTCAACTGCATAGTATAGCATGGTCAATTGTGTAATGATGCAATTCATTCCGCCAGAAAATTAGAAACAGTATGCTGTACTTCTTGGCATTCGCACCGAAAGATTCATTAAAAACCATTCAGAGTGTTTGGGTGACAGTGCAGAAAATTCAGAATGAGTTGTATGGGTCTAATTGTGATTAAAAAGGTGCGAAAACTCGGAAAAATCACACTGATTTTTCTACGAAAAGAACTCCCGAATTTGTTGGTGACGGCCTCAGACTCAACATGCAGGCCTACATCAAGTGCCTTCAGGGGTACTGCTGCCCTTGTCAAGAGAGTGGCTGCTGGAAAAATCAATGTCTGGCAACAGGACTCTGCACCATGCCACAGAAGCAGGGGAACTTATTCTTGACTGTGAGACAATTTCTGCGACCACATCAATCTTTACATACTGCAATCTCCTTGATTATTATATGTAGGACAAATGTTGAGCGATAGATCTTCTTGCACCAAAGATGAATTGAAGGCAAGTATTATGTTCTGAGCCGATATCAAATGTACCACAATGCACATCTAAATTTGCGTAACATTTTCTATATTACATGAATTTTTCTGCCAAATTTCTTCCGCTTGTCTTGTGGTGTGCTAAATTTTAACAGCAATATCAACAAGACGTTTAGTACCTCTGCTATTTATTTTTAAGTATATATGTGTGGAATATTTTGGATGTAAAGTTTTTAACAGTGTGTGTGTATGTTTCAGACGAAACTTGTCTGTTTAGGTGTATGTTAGACGGTAACGTTAATGTATGCTTATATGTGCGTGTGCCATTAATACACGTGTCACGAAAAAATAAAAAAGTAATTACAATCTAAAAATAATTATCTTTTTCCTTAATACACGTGATACATATTTGACCAATAAGAACTAACACCAAATCATACCAGTTTGCTATCTTTGTTTTTGCTTTTATTTATTTATTTTTGTTTTGCTTCTTTCATTTTTCTCTCGCTCTCTGAAGAAGCTTTTGAATAAACACGAAACATGTTAGAATAAGTTATCTATATATATATATATATATATATATATATATATATATATATATATAGTGATGAGTTGTGATATTTTTTTATGCCAAGATTGTTGTTTTTCAGTAGTTTTAGATAAAAGCTATTTTGACAAAGAGGTTTTTCATCGTAATGTGCTCGATATCGAGGTGGAGATAGAGCGTTGATAAGTTTAGAGCAAAGAATGTGTCATTTTAACTGAGCTGGTTCACGACGACTTCGGAGTTTTGTGAGGAGCCTGGTGTAATTTGATATTTTCTGGGCACAGTCCCGTTTTCGATTGAGTGATTTTCTTTTTCTTTTTTTATTGTGTAGGTATTGTATTTCTTTTTAATGCTTTATTATTCAATAAGTTGGAGAAAATACCACCACACATATGTATATACATTGTATATTACGGCGTTATTAAAGACAATTTTTTTTAATCTAATCGGCCATGCCAAATTTGAAAACAAAACCACCAGTCGACGGGTTTCCTCCCCTCTCATCAGAACTGTAAAACTGGGAAAAATGATGAAAAGAAAATCTATTATGAGTGAAATGAATGAACGGAAGAGGGAATGTTTTTTTTTATTTCTGCTAAAATTTTTCCCTCTTCCGTTCATTCATTTCACTCATACTAGATTTTCTTTTCATAATTTTTCCCAGTTTTACAGTTCTGATGAGAGGGGAGGAAACCCGTCGACTGGTGGTTTTGTTTTCAAATTTGGCATGGCCGATTAGATTTTAAAAAATTGTCTTTAACGACAATGAAATTTTGTACCATTAAAATTGTATTATATATATATATATATATATATATATATAGTATAATAAAAACAAAGACGCTCTAAGAACGATGTCTAATTTACAATTAAAATAATAAACAGGGCCAGTATAAAGAATATTTGTAAAAAAAAAACAATACTCAGACTTACCGGGACTTAAAAGTTCATGTGACCCTTCGTTTGTTATACGACTCGCTACCACACTTAAAGCGGTTCAAGAGACAATGTACTAAACGCCCTTCCTCATTAATGAGTATCTGGTCCTTTGTTTGGTTTCTCATTTTGAGTTTTTGTAAGAATTTGAGGACTGTAAATTATGCGTTTTGGGATACTGCCAGCTTTCAAAGATGGTCCTGAGAGGAAGACCCTTCAACATATCTATCATAGTAGTTTATGCACCAACAACGCAAAGCACTGAGGAAGAAACAGAATCATTCTACTCCACAATGGACAATCCTAAGGCTCAGTGCAAAAGCCATGAAATTAGAAGCACAATGGTTGACTTGAATGCCAAAGGCAGGTAAAGATAGGGAAGGAGAGACGAACGGCAACTTTGGATTAGGAGACTGCAACGAACGAGGAGAAAAATGGGTCCAATGGTGCACAGCAGATGAGCAGGTAATAACTAAAACCTGGTTTCAAGAACACCCACGACGTCTATAGATATGGAGAAGCCCAGGAGGCGAGGCGAATAACCAAATAGACTACATAACCATAAACAGGATATTCAGAAACGCAGTGGTTTAATGCAAAACCTATCCAGGCACCGACTACGGAAGCGACTACGTCCCAGTCATCTGCAAACTAAGGGTAAAACTCCGGAGAATGAAGAAGCCTAGCACAGCACCAAGACACGCTTGTGAATTACCTCAACCTGCAGAAAGAATATACTAACAGCGTGACAAACAAATACGAAGAACAAATTGGAAAATGACATTCGAAATGGAACTCACTAAAGGAAGCGATAGCGACATCAGCAAACAACGTTGCTCCAAAGGAAATCAGACGCAGAAGAAAAAACAAGTCGATGACTGAAGAGATTCTCGACATGATCCAAAGGAGACAGAAAATGATGACAAGACATGAATGGGAATAAAATAAACTGCACAATGAAATAAGAAACAAATGCAGATAGGCTAAAGAGAAATGGCTTAACGACAAATGCGCAGAGGTAAAGAGACTGAGCAGGACTAATAAAGCAGATAAGAGAAGGTTAAAAATCCTGTTCCTCAGCAGAATGTATAAAATCCAAGGATGGAATGATAATATTGGAGAAAGAGGAAATACTCCAGCAATGTAAAGAATGTATAAAAAATCTTTTCCACAAGAGGGAGCAACTGATAATACACAAAAATGGGGACAGACCGGAAATATTAAAGCCCGAAGTGGAAGCTGCAATGGCCAAACTGAATAAAAACAAAGCAGCTGGTTCAGATGGCATTGTAATAGAGGTGTTGACAGCCGGAATACAGAAAATTACAAAAATAATAAATGAAAGGTATAATAGTGGTATAAAACCAGACGACCTATGCAAGTCAATTTTAATAGCACTGCCTAAGAAGCCAGGTGCAAACGAATGCGAACTACACCGAACTATCAGCTTAATGAGTCATGTTACAAAACGGATCATCCGAATCCTGATGAATAGATCGAGAAGCAGAATCAGACCAGAGATAGGATAAGAACAGTGCGGGCTCGTCAAAGACACTGGAACATAGAACGCCATATTTATGATTAGGATGCTCTCCGAAAGGGCAATACAAATGAAGACGGACTTGTACCTATGTTTTATTGATTATGCGAAGACGTTCGACAAAATACGCCACAAAGAATTGATAGAGATGCTCAGCAGCCGCGATATAGTTGGGAAAGACATTAAAGTAATAAAGAATTTTTACTGGCAGCAAACTGCCTGCATACGGACAGGTAACGAATTCAGCAGATTTACAAAGATAGAAAGGGGCGTAAGACAAGTATGTGTCTTTTCACCGGATCTATTCAACTTGTAGAGCGAGACTATTCTGAGGACCCTAGATGTTATTCCAGGATTTATCATTTGAGGCCACAATTTGAACAACATAAGATACGCAGATGATACAGTGCTGATTGCAAACACGGAAAGGAAACTACAAAACCTCCTACAGAAGGTCGCTGAAGAGAGTGACAAAAAAGGACTACAAATACAGACTACAACTTCAAGAAAACCGAATGCATGGTCAACAGCAGAAAGCTCAACCCAAAATGCCAAATACAGGTGGCGAATTCTAAAATAAAAGCAGGTACAAAAATTTAAATACCTGGCAAGCGTTCGAACCGAATACGGAAAGTGCCACACAGAGATCTGAAGGCGAATTGGCATGGCAAAGGACGCTTTTCAGAAGCTGAGTAAAGTATTAAGACACAGGAAATTTTCACTCGAAACAACGAAAAGAGTACTAAATTGCTATGTGATGTCAATTCTTCAATATGGCAGTTAATGTTGGACAATATCATCAAAAATGAAGGAAAAACTTGAAGCAGCTCAAATGTGGTTCTACAGAAGGATGCTGCGGATATCATGGACCGAGCATGTGAGCAATGATGTGGTGTTGGAAAGAATGGAAACGAAAGGTATCGATAGATAGATAGATATGAAAATGCACATTGAAATCAATAAAAACAGGCGACGATCTGTTACACGCAGACATCAGGCTGCGTTGACTTCAGTGCTTATTTTTACATTTACATACACTCTATCTCTAATATTGAACACTTTAACCCATAAATATTAGTCAGTCCGTTAGGTGCTATAGGTGATACACGCTTGGGCGATCATGTCTCTTTCGAGACATGACTAACTGGGTAAAAGATTATACCGTAGTAGGTTGCCATTACTTTCTGCGGTAGACTTATTGCCAGCCAAGGCTATAGAACCCAATCTGTCCTGTCAGTTAACTCAGAGAAGAGGGAAGAGATAGATTAATACATTTCCCAAGGGTAAGTGAATGCAAGGAATTCAACTGGAATTCGAACTTGGCTCCCCAATTTCTCGTTCCGAGCCGATAACCACTGGACCACAACGCACATCCATAAATATAGCATACCTTAAAACTATATTTTATCACACGCACGCACGCACGCGCACACACACACACACATGGACACACACACACACACACACACATGGACACACACACACACACACACATATATATATATATATATATGATGACAGAGAGAGCGAGAGAAAGAGTGAGTGAGACAGAATGTCAGAGATAAAGCGAGAGAGTGAGAAAAAGAGAGTGAGAGAGAAAAAGAGAAGGTGTTAGAGGAGAGTGAGAAAGAGAAAGAGAAAGTGATAGCGATATACCGATACAGTTATTACAGCATCGGAATTTTTCTGGCTGCCATGATTTTACTGATTTTATTGCTGTTACGTTTCAAGAAATTCATTATTTTTATTATTTCTTCAGTTCTTTATTTTCTGTGCTTATCTTCCATCTTCTCGGCAGATAATATACACGCTTTCGTACTTCTCTCCACACTCGTACATTCTCTGATATGATTATACAGCCAAGTTATCGGCACGTGGTCCCATCCATCAACGTCAAAGTTAACTGAATGTCACATGACTCAACAGTTACTGCACCTGCGCACTGACACAGACCCCATTCTTAGCCGACACAAACGAAACTTGCGCCAGCAGCAATGTCACCCTCACCTATATTTTCTCATACAATATTGTTTACCGTCATTCGTTTTATTTTCATTCTTACGTTTTATTATTGTTTCTTTCCCACTTTTTCTTCGTTTTTGAAACGCGACCCTTTATTTTTTCTTTTATTTTCGTTTTATTTGTTCTTGCTTTCCTTTCGTCAGGTTTCTTTTTATCATCTTTTTTCATTTATCGTTGTTTTCACCTTATTCACGTTTCCCTATTTCTTTATTCAATTCACTTTTTATTTTTCTTTGTTCTTTTTATTTCACCTTTCTCATTTTTTAACCTTTCTCTTTTTCTTTATTATTTCGATGTTTTTTGTTTTCTATTTCATTTTGAGGTTCGCCATCTTTTTTTCATTATGCATATTACTTTTCATTCATGTTTCCTTTGTTTCTTTTTCTTTTCGTATCTATTTTTTTGTCATCTTAGTGTTTTCTTTTTTCTTTATCTTCTTTCCCACATTTTTCTTCATACCTTTTCATCGTTTTCGCTTTTTTCGCTGTTCAATTCTTTTTCCTCTATTTTTATTCATATCTTTTTGTCGTTTTTATTTCTTTCTTGTCTCTATCTCTTTTTTTTTCTTTTCTATGTTCATAGCTCTTTCTTGGCCATCACTTTTTCCTCTTTTTCTTTGTTCATATGTTTCTTTTTTTTTTTCCTGTTTTGCATTGTCCTAATCTCTTAGCTTTTTATACTTCTCTTTTTATCTCCGCTCAGATCTTTTTCTTTTTTTCTTTTTTTTTTTTTCATATTTTTGTTTATTTCTTCCTTGTTCATTTTTCCCCTTTGCTCTCATCTTTTTATTTTTTTTATTTTCTCTCCTCTCTCTCACCTGCTTTCCCTTCATCTGTCGTCGATATTTGACTCCTTGGACTTACCACATATCTCTCTCCCTCATATGTTTCTCCCTTAAGGACCATTTTTCTTCACTTTTTCGTTAGTTTCACCCTCCATACCTTGACATAAGATTGCCTCACACTTTTGTTTCTCCGTTCCCTTTCTATTTTGTCTCATAACGATATTTTATTTTATCCTCTGCCCACTGCTTTTTTTTATATTTTCATCTCATTTTCATCGCTGTTACTTTCGTGTCTTTTGTCAACGTTGCAAAAAATATCACGGAATAAAAGAAAAAAATAAAATAAAATAAACGTCAAACTTAGCAATGAAGGGACTTTTTTCTTTCTCTCTCTCTCTCTCTCTCTCTCTCTCTCTCTCTCTCTCACACACACACACACACACACACACACACACACACACACTCCAAACAGATTTATTTATTTCGTTTCGACAGGATCCATTATACACATTTGAGCGATCCTCTAACCCCGAATTTGTTTTCATATTTATATTCACTTATTAAGTATATTTCTTTGTTAGGAAGCTTAGAATGTTTTATGGATTTTCTTTTTCGAAAAATATTTGCGTTTTTATGGTGGTCGGCCTTTTTCGAGTTTCTTTTCTCCACCTTTTATACTGACGTACGTCACTTGACGTAATGAGTCTGCTTAGTTTGGTGGGTTCCCTCTTGCCACGTCAATCCCAAGGGGGACGGCCATGCATTGAAGAGATCATGATCCCTATCAAGTTTAGAAACACTATCTATCTATCTATCTATCTATCTATCTATCTATCTATCTATCTATCTATCTCTGTTCAAATCTATCTATCTAATAGAGTCTTCTCATATCTATCTATCTATCTATCTATCTATCTATCTATCTATCTCTATCTATCTATCTCTGTTCAAATCTATCTATCTAATAGAGTCTTCTCTATCTATCTATCTATCTATCTATCTATCTATCTATCTATCTATCTATCTGTCTATCTATCTATCTATCTATCTATCTATCTATCTATCTATTTAACTTCTTTCATTATAGATTATTTTGTGTGGGTCTATCTAAATCTGATGATATACATCCCATTCTGTTTTTATCCCAACGGTATTTGTGCGTATCTGAATGAAACGAATTCGACTGAAATTCGAACTCAACTAGGAGAGCCGAATTGATATCCATTACACCATGGACGCACATCCCAGTGACATAGACACAGGCATAGACATTAAAAAAATGTTTCATGTTCTCGCGACACAGAGAACTGTGGGTCTCGATAGATTACTTTTATTATGATAGACTAAGGTACAAAGTTATTTATGCAGCCAGTTTTGAAATGACACGGCATAGATGGGTGGCGGGTTTTCCAATCAACAGCCAGGTTGGAGTGATCTTTCGATGGAATCAACGATCACCGGGCAGTGACCAAGAGCAGCCTTTAAGTTGGAGGACATCGGGTGTGATTTGGTCTCGAGAGAAATGGGCTTTATGAAGTCTGCTTGATGGTGATATAGTTAACAAGATTTTCTCACTAGAACCGATTGCAACTTCTTTGTGTACCTCATACTTTCGGCCTTGTGCCACATCTAAGTGGTGCTTAGAAAATCAACTATCAAGTCTACTTTACCCAAGAAACCCTACGCACGAAGGAACAACTTTTGGAATTTCATACTTAATAATCTTAAGGAAGGTGGTCAAGTGATCATGGACGCAACGTCCCTCGACCAACTCTGAGCAGATTAATTATAAAGCAATAGATTGTTTGAACTTTTTTGTATTCTACCTTTTATGGATGTAAATTGTATTTTGACATTTCATGTACCTTTCCAGAGTTTATATTTTCTTTCCTTGTGTGGTTTTCCCCTCCGCCGAAATTTTCCCATGGTTCTCTTCTTTCAGTTAATATTTCTCATATAAAATCCAAAAATAAAACTAAACCAAGTCATGTCGTTTTGTAATTCCTGTTTCCAAGATAATAGAAACTAATTAGGTAAATCTTCACGTTTGACCAAACTACTGGCAGTATCTGGTGATGACACGGCATTGTTGAAAACTCGTACCCATTGCTGGTTACGTAGTGCATGATTAAAAGCTGAAACTGGAAGTTTTTATTCTTGGTTGCACAGAACCAATGATTGATAACGAGAAATTACCAAGCAAACATTTTTAAAAAATCTGTTAACTCAAGTTTTAGATTATGTGACATATATAGCGAGAAACAATTGATCATCTTGTATCATGCTGCATGGTATTAGCATCCACCGGCAAAACCTTGACAGGGTAGGCCAACATGTATACTGAGAGATCTACAACTTATACGGAAAGAAATTTCAAGAAACTGGTATAAACATCACCCAGACCCGGTTACAGAGAAAGGACTTTTAACAATTTTATGGAACTTTACAATACATACAGACAGAACAATCAAACGAATCTTACAGACATAGTGATGAAAAAACACAAAAACTGAATTTGCTTTTTCATTGACATGACAATTCCTACAGACTCTAATGTATCTATGAATATCTCCAAAAAGTTATCAAAACATATGGAATTTGACGTGAAAACATAAAACATGTGGCATATGAACACATCAACAATTCCAGTTGTGTTTGAAGCTGTCGGTTTGAGTGGAAAAGGTTCTGATAAACTCATTGAAGAGATTCCTGGCAGATCATGCCTTGAATAAATAAAAAAAGAGCATGTTCTCACAAGTACAGTTCACACCTTACAAAGAGTCTTATCTATGTAAAATATGTGTGATTTTATTTTGTTTTATTTTATTTTTTTTTTTAGAAGAATGTTCAGTGGAAAAAGCATGATGCCATTTCTGACCTTTGGTTTGCGGTTGGGACCCGGAAGAAAATTAGTATACTACAGAAATCAAAAGAAAATTAGTATAATAATAATAATAATAATAATAATAATAATAATAATAATAATATAAAAACAACAACAACAACAATAATAATAATAATATTAATAATAATAATAATAATAATAATAAAGAAGAAGAAGAAGAAGAAGAAGAAGAAGAAGAAGAATCTGGAAATGAAGGTGAAATTCGTTGATATAGGACCATTGCCCGGAGATCCAGTCTTAATAAGGCAAAGGAACCGTCACCATCACATCAACATCACCGACATTTTCATCAATTCAGGGTTTTGACGGCCCCCTTCAGTACCAGCTACCACCCTTACTGTTATCCCTTGCCTAATCTCGTCAATCCTGGCTTCTGCCTGATCCCAGCCCATACATCAAGGCTGTGCACTTCTCGTTGGCATTTTAAGGCAGTCGCCAATTCATCATGGTTTCATTCAGGTCTCTGATGGATATTGGCAACTTGCTTCACTGATGTATAGCGCATAATCTAAACAGGTGCAGTATGAAAAGTAAATGCAACTCCCTTTATGACCCCAACTTTTATTTATTACTGCTTTCAATTCTTGTTTCTTTCTCTTTGTTTTTTTGTCTTGTTTTTTTTTTTTTTTTTTGCAGAATTTATTCATTTGTATGTTTAGTTTCTCAAATTCCCTTCTTTTACTTTAAGTCTTCTTTTTTACCTATATAAGCTATCTTTAAAAGAATTATCCTTTGTATCTGGGCTTTCTTACTTTCTGCCATTCGATACAAAAGCTTTACCGTTTTGTTCCTTATAAAGCTTATAGATTGTCGTCTGATGAAAGAAATTCGAAATGATAACACTATAATAATAATAATAATAATAATAATAATAATAATAATAATAATCCTTATATAGCTTGTAGAATATAGACCGATGAAAGATATTCAAAATATTAGTAATAATAATAATAACAATATTAATAATAAATATAATAGAATATATTAATATTATAATATTAATAATACATATAATAAGCTGATAGAATACATGACGATGAAAAAAATTCGAAAGGATATAATAATAATAATAATAATAATAATAATAATAATAATAATAATAATAACATACTACCGCTTGAACAAAAAGAGTGCAAACCATAGCAGAAATAAAAAATATGATGAAAAATGACAAGTCAAATACAAAATATTGCAATGGAGGAACGAGAACAGCTATATAACTCAAATACAAAATATTGCAATGGAGGAACGAGAACAGCTCCCAAAATTACAACCAACAAAGCATAACCTCCGAACTATTAAGCTCTACAATGCAGCACTCAAATTAATTTTGGATGAAGACACTCATACAAATCTCAATGAAGCAATATATGCATCAGCAATAGCAGCAACAAAAAAATTGAACATCAAATTAAAAACAAGGCAGTCTCGCAGACATGAAGATCCACCTTGAAAAAGAAAAATAGAAAAAGAAATCGAACAACTTAGAAGTGAACTATCAGTACTGGATGAACTGACTAGATGAATAAATGTAAGAACTAGGAAAAGCAGAAGAGTCGAAAAAAATACAACATTAGAAATGAAAATGAAGTCCTATCAACTAAGGAAAACATAAAGCAAAAATACAACTGAAGACTCAAAGAATAAGATGCTATGAGAAAAGATCAAGATTTTACAGACAAAATAAGATTTTTCAAACCGATGCAAAGAAATTTTACAGGGAAATAGGTAAAAAAGGAATTGAAGTGACAGTCCCCCCCCCCAGAATTGAAGAAGTTACACAGTTCTGGGAAAAGATATGGGCTTGCCCTAAAGAACATAACAAAGAAGTAGATTGGATTGCACAAGAGATAGAACGAATCAAAAATAAACCAGAACAGACATGTGCTGGAATTACAGAAGAGAATGTTAAATTTGCACTAAAAAAGCACACACTTGGAAATTCCCAACTATAGATAAAATTCCTAACTTTTGGCTATATTATTTAAAATACAGTACATAAAAAACTAGCCAAAGAACTTCAAGAAATGGTTGACGATCCCACTAAAATTCCTGCATGGATGACCAAAGGAACTACATTTCTTCTACCCAAGAATTGTGACACAAACAACCAGAAAAACTACAGATCAATTACATGCCTCCCGACAACATATAAACTATTAACATCTATTTTAACAAAACAGACATATTTATTCTTAGAAAGAAATGACTTGATACCGCTTGAAAAAAAAGGGTGCAAACGTGGCTGTTATGGATGTAAAGACCAATTGCTTATTAACAAAATGATCCTGGAAAACTGCTACAGTACAAAGAAAAATCTTAGTACTGCCTGGGATAGATTATCGTAAGGCATTCTATAGTGTACTACATTTCTGTATCTTAAAGTCTTTAAATATAAATAAGTTTTCATCAATTTCGTCCAACGATATATATGTCTATATGGAAAACAACCCTTTACCTCAATCATATAAATGGAACCTATAAGTCTGATGAAATAAACATCAAAAGAGGTATATTTCAAGGTGATTCTTTGTCTCCATTACTATTCTGCATATCATTAATAGCGCTAACCAGCCAACTTAATAAGACAGAATGTGGTTATAAAATAGGCCAAAAGAAAATAAGCCATCTAGTTTACATGGATGACTTAAAGTTATATGCTAAAAATGATAATGAGCTGGAAGGACTTCTGCAAACTGTAAAATGTTTCAGTGAAGACATTGGAATGAAATTCAATTTGAATAAATGTGCTAAATCTACAGTTTTACGTGGATCAATACAAGAAACATCCTCAATTAGATTTGACCCTGCTGTAACAATAAAAGAATTGAAACCAGAAGAAGCTTATAAATACCTAGGTGTAAATGAGAGTGAAAACATTCACCATAAAAAAATGAAGGAAATAGTGCGTAAATAGTACTATAGAAGGCTACGAATGATAATAAAAACTGAATTGATTTCTCAGAACAGAGTTATGGCCATTAATAGCCTTGCAATTCCAGTTGTCCAATAAAGTTTCAACATCTTAAACTGGACTCTAAACGAAATCAGGCGAATGGATTCTAAAACAAGAAAGTTTCTTTCTAAGCATAAGATGCATCATCCAAAGGCTGATGTAGACCGTCTATATATACCCCGTAAAGAAGGTCGAAGAGGTCTTATTCAGCTGGAATTGTCATACAAGACAACAACTATTGGCTTACTAACATACATAGAAACAACAAAGGATTGGATGATACAATTAGTAAGGCAACATGAAGAAAGAAAGAAAAATATCCAATAATAAAAGAAGGCAGTAAATACAAACAAGATTTACATTTAGTAGATTCTGTAGAAAAGCAAAACAGAAGCCAAGAACCAACTATTGAGGCAAAAAATATGAAAATGAAAGTCAAAGATAAAGCTCTTGAACAGATGACACAGCGCTGGCAAGACAAACCTCTGCATGGCCAATATCCAGAACCTGCCAATAAATCCAATGTTGACAAAGTTAATACTCATCGATGGTCACGTGCATCTGGATTAAAGTCTGAAACTGAAGGCTTTATTCTTGCAGCACAAGACCAAAGTCTTTTCACTAGAAACTTTCAGGTAAATATTATGCATAATAATATGGATCTAAAATGCAGGTTTTTTTTATAAACACCAAGAAACAAGAGACCACCTAATCTCAGGCTGTTCTGTTCTTGCCCCAAATGAATATAAAAATCGCCACGATAGAATTGGGCAATATTTACATTGGACAATGTGCAAACATTATGGAAAATCTGTAAACAAACACTGGTATGAACATCACCCAACACCGGTTACAGAAATAGAAGATGTAACCATTCTATGGAATTACACCATCTACACAGACAGAAAAATTGAAGCAAACAGGCCAGACATTATTGTTAAAAACCAGAAGGAGAAAACTTGTCTATTAATTGATATGGCTTGTCCAGCGGATTGTAACATAGCAATCAAGGAATTTGAAAAACTGTCAAAATATAAAGACCTGGAAATTGAAATAGAAAAAATGTGAAAATTGAAAACAAGAGTTGTGCCAGTGATAGTAGGTGCACTTAGAATGATAAAAAATGGAACAAAACAACACATTGAAAGAATCCCTGGAAACCCCAGCTTAAGAGATATACAAAAAATTGTCTTATTAAGTACAGCCCACACACTAAGGAAAACTTTATCTATGTAACGCAAGGAATGATAGGGAAGATAGAAAAACATGAAATGGGGCCATAACAACACGCCACGACCTGCCTTAGGTCTCCTCGCAGACTTGGTTGGTAGTGAGACCAAATCAGAAATCGAAATATGATGAAAAATGACATTATAATAATAACATACTACCGCTTGAACAAAAAGAGTGCAAACGTGGCTGTTACGGGTGTAAAGCCCAATTACTTATTAACAGAATGATCTTGGAAAACTGCTACAATGCAAAGAAAAATCTTAGATCTTCCTGCAGACTTGGTAGGTAGTGTGACAATAGCAGAAATAAAAATATGATGAAAAATGACAACATAATAATAATAATATATTTCTTCTTGGAAAGAAATGACATATTACCGTCACTGTTACAGATGTAAAAACCAATTACTTATTAATAGGATTATCTTGGAAAACTGCATTAATGCAAAGAAAAATCTTAGTACTGCCTGGATAGATTATCGTTAGGCATTCTATAGTGTACTACATTTCTGTATCTTAAAGTCTTTAAATATAAATAAGTTTTCATCAATTCCGTCCAACGATATATATGTCGATATGGAAAACATCAATTTACCTTAATCATATAAATGGAACCTCTAAGTCCAGTGAAATAACCATCAACACAGGAATATTTCGGTGACTCTTTGTCTCACTTACTCTTTTGTATATCACTAATAGCATTAACCAGCTAACTTAACAAGACGGAATGTGATTATAAAATAGCTCAAGAAAAAAAAAGTAATCTATTTTACATGGATAATTTAAAGTTGTTTGGTAGCAATGACAAAGAGCTGGAAGGTCTTCTGCAAACTGTAAAATGCATCATTGAAGACACTGGAATGAAATTCAATTTGGATAAATGTGCTAAATCCACAATTTTACAAGGATCGCTACAACAAACATCCTCTATTAAGTTGGATCCTACTGTAACAATAAAAAAAATTAGAGCAAGAAGAAGCTTATAAATACCTAGGTGTAAATGTGGGTGAAAAGATTTACCATAAGAAAATACAAGAAATAGTGCATAAAGAGTACTATAGAAGGTTACGATGGATATTAAAAAACTGAACTGAGTTCTCAGAACAGAATTATGGCCATTAATAACCTTGCTCGGTAGTCTAATGTAGCTTCAACACCTTGAACTAGACTTTAAATGATATCATGTGAATAGATTTTAAGCAAAGAAAGCTTCTTTCTAAGCAAAATCTGCATCATACAAAGGCTGATATAGACCGTATATACATATCTCGTAAAGAAGGTGAAAAAGGTTTTATTCAGCTAGAATTGTCATACAGGATAACAACTATTGTCTTACCATCATATATGGAAACAATAGAGGACTGGATGATACAATTAGTCAAACAACATGAAAACAGAAAGAAAAACTATTCAATAATAAAAGAAAGTACAAAATACAAACAAGATTTGCATTTATAAGATTCTGTAGAAAACCAAAACAGAACCCAAGAACCAATTGTTGCAGAAAAATATATAAAAAAGGAAGCCAAGTTTTATAACTCTTGAACAGATGAAACAACACTGGCAAGACAAACATCTGCATGGCCAATATCCAGAACGTGCTAATAAACCCGATGTTGATAAGGTTAATACTCATCGATGGTTATGAACATCTGGATTAAAGTTTGAAAGTGTTCGTATAATTTTTTCTTTTCAGAAATAAAATTATATAAGAATTAATTCTTAATACTGACTAAAAATATAGCCAAAACTACCCGATAGTAGAAAACCTTTCGAAAATTTTTCTATAATTTAAGATCTGAAAAGAAAAAATATATGAACACATGAAAAATTACATAAAAAACTTGATAATACCTTGTCTGTCATTTTTAAATAAAATCTGTATAAAAGAGAGATTGTTGCCCAAATAATCAATATATATATACAAAACATCCTTCACAAATAGAAAATATGCAAACAGCACAATGCTTTCTAAATACACCTGGAAAATCAAAAAACAAAACCCAAATCCCCCAAAAAATAACATGGAAAATACGAAAACGAACATCGACCTACAACAATCAATCAAAAACCTGTAGACTCTGCCTGGATAAAAAAAAAATAGCTATTATTACCTTCCCTGACCAAAACAAACTACTAAATAAACGATCTGAACTAATATCAAAATGCAGACATGAAAACAAATTTTTGCTACGTTACTTAAAAATATAGAACTAATAATAAAGAGAAAATTATAAACAAATTAACAAACCGCAGATATAACATCCATTACAATAGCTAAATAATAAATAAAATAATATTTTTTGTGCTCGTATAAGTGTGATCTTTATTGGACATAAAGTCTGTAAAATCTGTCTGAAATGTTTGCATATCCGTGCGCTTTAGGGTAAAAATTAAAATTATCCTTGATAATGTCTAAAAGTATCGCCATCTTTGATATGATATTTAAATTCGTACACAGAAACCATCAATCATTATTTTTCTGTGAGAGAAAATGTATATAAAATAAACTGATAGACAATGACTAATTTTTCTATTATAGAAAAGAACAGATTCAACTAATGAGTCACTAAGTCAAAATTGAATGTCTAGAACACGGGTTGATAACCTACGGCATACGTGGCAAGCCAAGCAATTTCCAATGGCATGCAGCTGCAAATGACATTACGAAGTCCGAACCAATAACTACTACAAAGCAAATAAGATATTTGGCTGTTTCAAAACTGCTCAATTGTTGGACTCCTTGCTTGTCCCCCACCCTATGAGCAACGATAAGAATTATCAGAACACCAACTCATAGACAACCTTTCTACGAATTTGTGTATTATATCAACTACTCGACTGAAGAACTGATGAGAGCCTAATAGTTTTCCCGAGATCTTTCATCTGTTTACAGAAAATTGTCTTTGGTTTAACTTATTCTTTTGAGCATATTTTCTCTCACATAAAAGCAGGGTTGAGTTCACACGCCAGATCTCGAGTGTAACTCCTATATACGAACCATCTCAATAAGTTACTAAAAAATGGTTGGTCTTATTTATCACACCAGTAAGTACCTGACTCTTCCTCGATTTTTATAAGATTCAAAAGTCTTTACGCGGCCTTGTAGATGATGAGTTATTTTCCACCATGAAACATCTTTATATAAAATAAAACGTTTCTAGCATTCCCAACTATTTATCGTTGTTTCCATGACCTACACTCCTTAGTATCACCAGTTCAGGTTTTCACAATATCATATATGCAACGTCGACTCACCCTATTCCCTTCGCATAGAACTATTTCTTAGTGAAACACGGACATGACGGGACGTTTTTGAGTGAATGTATCACTACAATCTTGACCTTTTCAAGTCTAGTATTAATCGCTACATCCTCATAAAATCTAATTCATTTCTCTTCCCTTTACGTTCATACAATATTTAAATTCAGTATTTCCCTACCTTGAGGGATTCAATTATTATTCAATTATTATTCAATTATTCACTATTTCTTCTACCCGTTTTTTTTTTTTTTTTTTGCCATTATTATATTAAATGCATGTTCTCCAAGCCTTCTTTCATCATAAATTGTTCTTTCTTGGTTTTAAGCATAAATGTACTATTACGGTAAAGTATCGCGCCAACTATCACGGTCCTGTATTAAGGTCGGAAGATCATTAGCGTAGCATTAATTGTCATAAAATAGCTGAGCTATGTAGGCAGATGCTGGGAGACCAACACTTCTTGCGTCATGGCGAGGTGTCCTGAGCAGTAGATCACACGCGAGTTTTTGTCTTGCTAACCAGTAGTATCCTACAAAGCAAATTCTGAGTTCACGTAAGGTTGTAGAAATACTAGGGATGGATCCATAGAGGTTCGATTTAGTTGGATGTTATCTCCAAAAGATGCTAAGTGCAGTTCCCAGCATCCGATGTAGGTCTCATGAAGATTAAACTCTAGTACTTTAATTAATGTAAAAAAAAAACGTGGTACCATGAATTAACACCGCCCCTTAAGTGACTTGAAAAAACCCTTGCTTGAAGTTAAAACTAGAATTCAGAACATCTATATATTTTTGCCATCGAGTTACAAAATTATTTATTCCTTTACAAAAAAACTCTATAGGTTTCAACGCCATGTGCAACGAAATGGCTTTCAGCTTTAAAATGTCCAGGATGTTCGTTGTGGTGCAGTGGATATCGGCTCGGAACGAGAAATCGGGGAGCCCAGTTGAATTCGTTGCATTCACTTACGCGCAAATACCCATGCGAAAGATATTAATCAGTCTCTTTCCTCCAGTTATGGGTTAAATAACAGAACAGATTGGGTTCTATAGCCTTCGCTGGCAACCAGTCTACCGCAGTAAGTAATGGCAGCCTGCTACAGTATAATCTTCTGCCCAGTCAGTCTTGGCTCTTTCGAGACCTAAACGTCCAAGTGTGTATCACGTATGGCACTTAACTGACTAAGAGGCAGAATATGGTGGATGTAGCAATGCCTTGTATTCCGCATGGGTGAGCTTTTGCGTTGTCATCCTGGCAACACGTGACTAAGTATCTTCATGAAGTAGAATTGGACCATGTCGAGTTGGATTTTACTTAACTTAATACGCATTTCATTCATTTGCGAGTTCAAATTCCAGTTGAATTCATTGCATTCACTTACGCGCAAATACCCTTGGGAAAGGTATTAATCCGTCTCTTTCTTCCAGTTATGGGTTAAATAACAGGAATTGCTGGCAACCAATCTACCGCAGAAAGCAATGGCAACCTACTGCGGGATAATCTTCTGCCTAGTCAGTCATGTCTCTTTCGAGACATGATCGCCCAAGCGTTTACCACGTATGGCACTTAACTGACTGAAGCTTCGGCAGTGAAGTAACGAATACACTGTAAAACGTCAAATTGTTTCACATTCATTGTTTTCATGTTTAACCCATTTATCGGGTTTCTTCGTTTTGCCACTTTTCTTGAGATATTCTGGTGTTGTTCAAAGACTGAAACCTATTATCTAAGACACTTTGAAGTGCGATTTAGTCTAAAAATTTTGTTCGACTATAGTTTTTTAGATTTTGATTGTCAACTGCAAATAGACGTCCTCTATCATCTTAATCTTCAAGACTTGTATCCCCACTGTGGAATTTTAGAAGCCAGCGCTGTACTGTCCGAACACAAGTGAATCCTTCCCCCCAGGATATTTTAATGTTGTCACCAGTTTGGCAGAGGATTTTTCCCACCGTAGGTTACCATTAGTTTCTGCGATAGAGTGGTTACCAACCAAGGCTAGAGAACCAAATCTGTCCCACTATTTAATCCATAGCTTTGGGGAAAAGAGGATTAATACATTCCCCAAGGGTATTTGTGCTTACGTGAATTCAACTGTAATCCGAACTCGGCCGTTTGTTTTCACGTTCCGAGCTGATATTTACTGCACCTAAACGCACATCTTCTTGAGAAGCATTATGACTCCTAAAATATAAACGCATCTCTTCTTTTTCATGTTCAATATGGTAGAGGTGTACATAATGTTTTAATTAAATTCTGAATGAGACTGATATTAAATAAAAGAGAAGACACTTTAATCGTTAAGAATGAGTAATATATTTTGGAGCAACTATGATAATAAGATATTAGTTTCAGAGTACAGCTAATAATTTCAGTTTCCTTTAAACTTCCTCGTTTCTCGCAAGTTCTGTACATAGTCTCCTTAGTATTTATTGGTATAACTTCCGGTATCTTTCTCACCTGAAAGGAAACTTAATTGCATTCTATGCAATACAGCAGCATAAATACGACATAATATTCAGGCACTTTTTCATTATTTTTTTTTATCATTTCACCGCGAGCAAGGCGGAAACGCCACTGATGAGCGGCGGCTACATAACTGTAAAAAGATTAATTAGAAAAGAGTGAGGAGTACAAACTAGTTAGAAAGGAGCAATAGAAAACTGAGGATGCAGGTGTGATGATAGATACATAGGTGGAGAGAAAGGGAAGGTTATACGGGGGAAGGGAGAGAGCTAGAGTCCAGTGGTTAATAGATGAGTATTGACATTGCATTTAAATTTCTGGAGGTTGTAGCCATCATGAAAGCAAGAGTATGGGAGCGAGTTCCACAGGCGGGAAGTGCGAGAGAAGAAGCTGAAGGAGTAGAATTGTCGTCTGCATTTGGCTAACCTGACTGTGAATGGATGGGGTCCAGTTGCCAGGCTGGTTGCACAAGTAAACACCTGTTGGGGAGGCATCAGTGACTTAAGTTTGTCCGAGCAGAAGCCATGAAAGTATTTATAGAACAGACAAAGGGAGGCCACATTTCGACGGTGGGGAAGTGGTTGCAGTCGAGCCGCCAGATCAGTACCTATCACATTACAGAATCTCCTTTGGCGCTTGTCGAGAACACTGAGGAGAACGGCAAGGGGCGCCTGACCATAAATGGCAGCAGTATTCCATGCACGGACGGATGGTTGACTTGTATATATGCAGGATGGATTCAGGCGGAAAAAACATCCTGGATCGACATAGTGACCCAACCTTCTTAGCAGTAGATTTAGCTATGGATTCGATATAGTGGTTCCATTTGAGGCCTGAGGAGAGGGTAAGGCCGAGGAGGCGTAGTGTGTTGCTCTCAGTGAGAATCGCTTGGTCCATGCTTATGGGAAGCAGGAGAGGTTGCTTGTGATGGTTGACAGACAACAGCTTGGTCTGAGACGGATTGAAGTTGACAAGTCACTTCTTGCCCCAATTCACAACAGAGTGTAGATCCCGTTCAAGGTCAGCAGCGAGATTATGACTGTCCGCCACGCCAGGTTTCTTACTGGTGCGGGAGTATATTGTGGTGTCATCTGCGTAGATGCCTACTTTGGACTTGATCTCATCTGGGAGGTCGTTGATGAAAATAAGGAAGAGCGTCGGGCCCAGGATAGAGCCCTGTGGGACACCAGCATTCGTGCTGTAGGATGAAGAGGCATGCCGATTCAAAACGACCTTCATTTTGCGGTTATTTAAAAAAGATTGGATTAGGTCAAGCAGGCGACCGGTAATACCGTAACCCGTAGCTTGCATAGAAGACTAGAGTGCCAAACCCTGTCGAAAGCCTTGGAGATGTCCAGAGCAACCGCGCGAGACTCGTCAGACTCATCAAGGGCCTGAAGCATGTACTCCATTCCGGTTGTTAGCAAGTCGACCGTGGACCTGGCAAAGCAGAAGCCATATTGCCTGTCAGAGAAGAGTTTGTGGGCAGTAAGATGTTGAACTATTTCAGCATTGATTATGGCCTCGAACACTTTCCCGAATATCGGTAGAAGACTGATAGGGCGATAGTTGGATGGGTCCGAGGGTTCACCACAATTCTTAAATACAGGAACGACTGAAGAGAACTTCCAGCATGCAGGAAGGCAGGAAGCAGAAAGGCAGTAGTTAAACAGTTTAGAGAGGACAGGGGAAAGTTCAGGAGCACACTTCTTAAGGACTATCACCGGGATTCCATCGTCTTCACTCGCCTTATGGGGATCAAGTTTTGAAATTACTCGGGATATTACTGTCGGGATAATATATACGTCGTGCAGTTTAGCCTCAGTTCTAATAGGGAAGTCGGGTGGGTGTACTCCAGATGAGTCAAATGTGGAGTTGGATGAGAATCTGCGGGCAAAGCACTCAACTTTGTCCGCTGATGACGTGAGAACCTCAAATTCATGGACTACAGGAGGTACTGAGAATTTGCTATTGTTCAGCTCTCGTTTGCAAATCCTCCAATAGTCCTTGGAGCCGAACTTGCGGTCAGCTATGCGCTGTCGCATTCTCTCAGCAAACAACCGTTTGGCGTCATTTAGGGTTCTCTTGCACTCATTGCGAGCAGACGCGAATAGGCGCCTATTGTGATCAGATGACTGTCTCCGGAATAGACGGAAGTAATGGTTCCTGTGGGCAATGGCGGCTGAGCAGGCCGGAAAGAACCACGGAGAGGAATGAGGTTTTAAGCAATACTTCCTGGTGGGTATGAAGGCATCAATGCCAGCTTTCACCCATGACGAGACCTCAGATGCACAGTCATCAACTGGTAGATCGAACACTTTTCCCCAAGGGACGTCGCAGAGGAAATCGCGAAATGCATCCCAGTCAACTTTCTGGTAGAGGTAGGAGGTCCTATAGATAGGGGGTCCTGGGGGGAGTGAGATTCGAAAAAAATACTGAGAGAGACTACAGCGTGGTCGGAGTTGCCGAGAGGGCAAAGCTGCGAGACTTGACAGGCGTCAGGCGCAGAGGTGAAACATATATCTAGTAGTGAGGAATGACCCGAGGGAGTGCTTGGGAAGCGAGTAGGGAAGTCCACCACTTGCGTAAGGGATTGGGAAATAGCGAAGTTCATGGCGTGAATGCCTGCTGGATCAGTAACAGCGTTTTCAAGTCACTCAGAGTGATGGGCGTTGAGGTCTCCGAATACAAATATGTGGGCGAATGAGTGATAGGAAATAGCCTTATCTATGTCGTCAGCAATGCTATCTAGTAGGGAGCAGTCAGGAGATGAGGGAGAACGGTAAAGAAAGAATAGGTAACTAACCGAACTGAGGAGAGACAGGCGGAGACATATGTATTGGTGGTTAGTAGATTCGAATGAAGTCACCCTAGCTATGGGGAGGTGTTCGCTGACGTAGACACCCAGCCCATGCATGTGGACAGTGGAATCCTTCTTTAAGAGGAGAAGATAACCAGGGATAGAGAGTTCATACTAGGGAATAGCTGAGTTGACGTTAGTTTTGCAGAGCACAAGGATGTCAGGGGACTTTTCTTGCAGAAACGCTTCTACACTAGGAAAGTTAGTACGAATGCCCCGGATATTAGTGAAAGAAAGGTTAATGGGTTTAGGTGGTTTGATTTTAGCTGGTTTAGGATTGTTTCTGATTTGTTTCGTCATATGTTTTTGTTTATAGAAAGGGGCTTAGAGTAGAGGATACAGGCGGTCATTATCCACGATCTGTGCTGGGAGGGAAACTGGCTAGGGCTGCAACAAGGTGTGGCCTCAGGGTTGCCCACCGAAAGCACTTACAGGAACACCTATCCATGCGCGTCACGGTACTACAAGAACCCCGATATTATACAACTGTTGATCAAAGCAGCCGCTCTTAACGCTACGCAAGAGTTAGGGCTCCTAATCACTAGTCGGAAGCAGCAACCAGGAAACTGCCAACCCGGTACCCTCACAGTGTTGAGCCGTTGCCACCAACCGGGTAGATCGCAGGAAAAATTACGGAAGCACCAATACCAAGGTCTGAAGAGAGAGAAGAGAAAGCCGGAAACCACATCCTAAACAGGAAACAAGGGGCAAGCCTCTACTCCAGTTCAATAGACGTGGGAGGAGTATGGACCGGGCGATAGTGTGATCTATCTACTCCTTGCTTCTACACATATTTTTTTCTATTTCTTATTACTTTATCTACCCAGACAACCTGACTGATTGTGATGCTCATCAATCTCGATGTGATGTAGTGGTTATCAAACTTCTCTCGATATAATCATTACAATTGTGTAGTGAGTTTGATCCTCACTGGGTACTCCATATTTTCTGCCTTGCGCCACATCTAATTTGCGCTTAGAAAATCTATCCTCTTGCTAATATGAGGTTAATTTTTTTATTTATTTTTACATGTTATTTCATTATTGAGCTATTATAGTTTCCTTAGGTCATTTCGATGACTGGAGCCCTCGGGGAATTTGGAACACTTTATTCAATATACGGGGTTAGATTTTTTATTCCTTTATTTTATTTTTTTTACAAAATATTGTATAGGACACCTAGTACGGATAGAACTCACTATTCTGCAGTAATCGTCAACCAGATTATCTTGTCATTTTCATGGCAATCGTTCATGTTCATAAAATCTTTCTTTGAATTTGATGCTATTACACTTACTGATTGCTTAGTGGAGGTATGCAGTTGCTTTTATATACCTGTGAATATATTTATTATTAATTATTATTATTACAAGCAATGATTGCTACAATTTTATGGTTCTCCTCTTTAAATTTGTTGAGGAATCATAATTTTAAAGTTAATAATTTGTAATATATAAATTTGAATGGCGATGAACTGGCGGATGTGATTGATAGATAACTGCGGCCGTAGATAAAGTGAACAAAGTGACAACCGGAAAAGCGAAAATTCGTGGGGGAAGAGGCGTGGCTACATGGGTAGCGTGAGAGCTTTAAAACTAAATAAGTTCTTGAGTTTTTGATGAAGTAAAAGATCTTCGCTGGCTTCCGACTTTCAACGGCTCCTTCGTGTGTACGAACTCTCTTTAACTGCTCTCCTGCTTCACACACGCGTCGCCATCGAAGAATAAAGATATAAGATTATATTTTTTATATACTTATTTCTCGCTGTTTTCCAGCAGTAGTATATAACCAAATGAATAAGCACCTTCCGCGTTTTACGACTACATAATACCCTTGGAAATCCTTGTAATGCATCATTCAGTATTTGAGCTTAACAACTTTAACAAAATGTTATCATCATATGTATGACGGCAGAGTATTAACAAATAGATTAGAGACTAAGAATGAAAAGATGCAAAATTGACAATGTTTTCCTTTTCACTGAAGCAGACGTTAAACTTGTAAGTGTCTGATCACCTTCTCTTTCTTTCTTTCTTTCTTTCTTTCTTTTTTTCTTTCCCCCCTAGACCAAACAGCGTCTCTGATAAACCCTTTCCATCTTTCTTCGCAATCAAAACAGAATGGTCTATTATTTAACTGAGGTAATGTGAAGGCGTAACATACGTGCTAACTTACTAACTAACGGACAAACAAACATATTTTTCAATTATTATTATTATTATTATTATTATTATTATTATTATTATTATTTCCGGTACGTGTCAATCTTTCCTTTCCGTTACGATAGTTCTGGAAAGAAGTAATGTTTTCGCTTGCCATATCTTAAGCATCATGCCGGAAATTGCTATCGGGTGGCGGTTAGTGCACTGCAAAATATTTCCTCACACTTACTTTGCTGCTGTTCCTTTCAACGCGTTCAACGCCCTTCCATTCCACCGCCGCCTCCATCTCATATATCATCAGGTTGGCTTTATTGTGGGTCGTACCATGTTAAGAAGCTGCCATTTGCAAAACATTCTCTCAATGAATTCAAACAGAAAAGTATTTGCAGGAATATTTAACGTAAGTTCCATTAACCCTAACACCAAACAGCGGCATGGTTAACTGCGTGAGAAACGGAATCAGCGTGTCGAGTTCGAGGCCCTTGTTTGTATGTATTAGTTTTGTACAACCAAGACATTCCTGAAACCAAATCACCTCGTTTTCTGTCCCATCGCTGATCATCTTGACTATTCAGTCAGTCAGTTAAGTGTCATACATGAATACACACTTGGGCGATCATGACTCGAAAGAGTCATGACTGATTGGGCATGATTTATGATAGTACGTTGCCATCACTTTCTGCGGTAGATTGGTTGCCAAACAAGTCTATAGAATCCAATCTCTCCAGTTACTTAACTCATAGATGGAGGAAAAAGAAACGGATTAATATCTTTCTTAATGTAAGTGAATGCAACCTGGAATTCGAACTTAGCTCTACGGATTCTCGTTCGGAGCCGATATCGACTGCACTAAAAGGCACATCTATTTTGACTATTACGCTATGTAAATCAGGTTTGAAGAAGGGAAAGAATGGAGCTAATACTGTTTTCATCACTTGAGAAAATCGCTTCACCTTATTAGAATTATTAGTAAGAACGGGTCACTGACAAATTGCCTTGAAGCTCTCCACAATTCCCTGTTCTTCGAAGCTCTTAATAAATTTTGTCTTTTTGTTATTTTTCTAAACCTTATTCCACAATCCATTACTCAGTCTCACTAAATATGTTATACATTACTTTCCTTTGTCAGTTTTGCTCTCAATATATCCTGTGTGTTTTCAAAACCCGTTTCATTTGACCAAGAAATTTCAACAATATCTTCCTAATGCTAATCATAAGATTTTGTTTCTAATTTCGCGAAAAGTTCCTCAATGCTCATGTGTTTGGTTCATGGCATCCTCAGCATTCTGCGGTAGAACCACATTTCTGATGCTTCAAGTCACTTGTTCTTTAAGAAGATTGTATAGCATTCGCTGTCATATAGGGACACTGATGTGATATTTCTTGGTTTCTAACGAATTTTTTTCAGTTTCCTAATACTCTGCTTAGCTTTTGGAAAGAGGAGAGTAAGTAAACTACAGTTATTGAGGGAGAGTAAGTGGACTACAAATTCTTAAAGGAGAATAAGTGAACTACAGTGGCAGAGAGGGGAAGAAGTAGACTGTAGATACTGAGATTAGATTAAGTAAACTAGAGTTGCTGATAGAAGAATACATAGACAATAGTTGTTAGAGGAGAGTAAGCAACTACGATTTCCGAGAGGAAAATGAGTAGACTACAGTTGCTAAGTGTAGAATAAACGGACTACAGTTGTTGTAAGGAAAGTAAGTGATACGAATTGTTGAGAGGCGCATAAGTAGACTGCAGTTGCTGAGAGGGGAGTAAATGGACTGGAAATACTGGGATTAAGTGAACTACAGTTACTTAGAGAAGAATTAGTGGACTACGTTTGCTGAAGGAGAATAAGTGGATTACAGACGCTAAGTGTAGACGACATTTGTTGAGAGAAGAGTAAGTGGTCTGCAGTTGCCGAGAGGAGAGAAATGGACTCGAGATAACGGGATCAGATTAAGTGAATTACAGTTGCTGAGAGGATAATAAGTTGAGTACAGAAGCTGAGAGAAGAGTAAGTGGACTACCGATGCTGAGAAGAGAGTAAGGGGACTACGGAGGCTGAGCGGAATGTAAGTAAACTACAAACGCTGAAAAGAGAGTAAGTGAATTACAGATGCTGAGTGGGGAGTAAGTAGACTATAGATGCTGAAAAGGGAGCAAGTCGACTGCAAATGCTGAGAGGGGAGTCAATGGACTACAGATGCTGAAAGGGGAGTAAGTTGACTGCAGATGCTGAGAAAGGAGTAAAGGGACTATAGATGCTGAGTGGGGAGTAAGTTGACTGCAGACGCTGAGAGAAGTGTAAATGAACTACAGATGCTGAGACGGGATAAAGTTGACTGTAGATGCTGAGAGGGGAGTAGGTTGACTGCAGATGCTGAGAGGGGAGTAAATGGACTACAATTGGTGAAAGGAGAGTAAGTGAACCACAGTTTCTGGGAGGATAACATTCAATGCACATTGCTAGAAAAGCAAGAATAAAATCAATTCACTGAGACTAGGAATCAACCTTGTGAAAGATCATCGCTTACTTTTATTAACCAATTGATGGAAGATAGAAATCTATTAAGAATAACGGCAAATCAAAATGAAAGAACGGAGTCATAGATGTCCGACTGCATTCGTGATGCTGATGCTGATGCTGAATAATGTTTTGGTAAATGCAAATTTAAGGTGGTGGTGGTGGTTGTGGTCGTCGTCGTCGTCTTCGTTGTGGAGGTGGTGGTGGTGACGAATGTCAAAATTCTTCCACCCGTCTTCCGAAAATGCAAAGGGCAAAAGTGTTTCCGTTTACGGTTCTTTTTGAGATGAAACAGACAAAAAAGATCGGAGAGCTTACCAGTCGGCATGTAAGGATCAAGGCAACTAAGATAAAAATTAAAGAGTAAACAATAAAAAAATGAAACAATGTCAGTGCTCCATGAATAAGAATTGCGGAGAGAAATGTATAAAATAATTACTACTTGGTTATTTTTGTAAGCCTATTTTCTTACACGTTCTCTGGCAGTTGTATAATTCGGTGATAACGACAGGGATATAAATTAAATGAAGTTAAGTATCTCTTGCCAATACTGTTACCATTAGATTTCACACATTCCTTGTTGTTTGTAAATAAGATATCAATGTCGATGAAAGCGGAATAAACTAATTATTCAATTGGCCACTGGCAGTTCTATTAGAGGAAGAAATTAATTCGTTCGACGATAGCATTACCACTGGGCTACACATATTCGTCTTGTAAGTTGCTGTTGCAAAACTGCTAGTGGTGTTGGTGGGGTCCGCTTTTCAGGGTGTAATCATCAGTTACCCAGTTCATCGGCGCTGTTATTATAATTTCTGCCGGACGCCTTTCATGTTTTCATCTCTTTCTAAAACGGTTCGGGTAGGAAAATGGGACTCATTCTTTTAGGCAATTCCGAAAAGGTGTCCTTCGTTGAGTTGATTTATTTGAGTGCCAACAGATATAAATAATGGCAGCCACGTCCTTTTTCCGTCGTTCTCATCATCCAAAAACATTAATAATTATGTTTGCTTGAGATTTATTAGCGCGAACAAATCTTGACATATGAGCGAAGACACCACATGTGTCTAGATACGGACAGAAACAATAATATATACCTTTTCAACAAGAACACGTCTCAGTACCTACCTTTTTCTCACACTCTATCTGAGGCACACATTCATTCACACACATACACACGCCCAAGCAACACAGACATACACACACACACTTACAAACACACATACATTTACAAACACACATACATACATATATATATATTTATATTTATACATATACACATTTTACATTCCTATAAACGTTGTTTCCAGTCCATATACATTTTTGAATTACTGTTCCTGTTCTTAGTTTCTCAAACAGAAAAATTAATAACTGACACGTCCTCTTAAAAAAAAAATTGGACCTTGCGACCTTTTTCATCAAAGAAATTACCCCAATAGCTGAAATATATCGGTACCATTTAGGCAACAGGAGAACATCTCGATAGAGTAAAGTTCAGTTTACCTATTTATGGAACATCAACGCATTGGTTTTTAAAAAAAGTATTGTTAAGTATGTAAATGAAGCTAGCGGATATAGATTATGAAATGAACGAACGAGAGATGCGTGTAGTAATATATATATATATATATATATATATATATATATATATATATATATATATATTCATTTTTAAACGCGTTTTTTCGCTACTTTGTTTTCAACCATGAGTCGTATTATTATCGATTTTTAATAAGTTATTAAAAATCGCCTGAAGAAACCACTCATGGTGGAAATCAAGGTAGCGAAATAACTCGTTTACAAATGAAAAATATTCAAAAGTTCTACAATATAATTGTATAGAACATTTTTTAATACAAATGTGTACTGGTCTAACCTTATTAGGACCAAAAACTAAGTATTAAGCAATCAATCAATCAATCAATATATATATATATATATATATATATATATATATATATATATATATCCAGTTGAAGAGAACCAATAGTTTTAGAATTCCGAGTTCTTCGTCATTTACTAAAAAAAGTACTCAATACTTGCTATGGTACTCTATTTATTGGAATGGACTTTTCCTCCATCAATAAATAATAATCTGAGTGACTTCTGGGTCGCAGCTGTGAGGTAGTTTTTTGACAATCTAGACGCATCGTAACTATACCGTTCGGACATACTCTTCTAATTTGCTGACTACTAACACTCTTACTTGTATATATGTTCTTGTTATTCTAATACATTGTTTGAACTTGCCTTTGTATTTCCATGTCTTTCTTCCTGGCTCAACGGGCAACAATAACTCAGCGACAAATATTTCGCCCCAACAATACTACATATATCGCATAGCATAATATAATATATGTTAAAAATCATTTTAACAATAGTGAGCTAACATTGCGTGATGGCATGGTAAAATCTCGAAACATAGAAATTTACGTGTCGCAATGTAAACTATATTGATTTTAAATAAAAACAGTAATTATATATAATGAAAAATAAAATCATTATAATGCAAAGTAAGCAATTGTGAAAACAACGAAATATATTTTGAAAAAAGTGGAGCTTATGAAACTACAAAACATTTCCAACTGTTTCTGAATTTTGTTGTATAACCAAAGTCCAGATTTTTATTGTCAAAGTAGTTGTGCTTAGTTTCTATGGATTCTTTCCCACTTGAAGAAATATCATGCAATTTGAAACTTTTCTACCAGGCGAGTCATTGTTGATAGATCAAAAGGATCATATTTTAAAGTGATTCCTTCTTTTTATTAGCACCTATCGTTGCTGCTGCACTCCCATGAATCATGACAACAATTTGACCAAACCTGCAAACTTGGTTATATATATATATATATATATATATATATATATATATATATATATATATATATATAAAACCGCATCGCAAATTTAAGAACTGCGTTTATTATTTTTGGTAGCTATTGCCGTTGCCAAGCGGAGTTTTATGTCAACACAAAATAAAATCGTCGGTGATGGTGGATTTTATAATATTTCAGTTTAAACAACCTCTCTGAAGATGGCTCATGTGAGCCGAAAGCTTAGAAGAAAACCAATAAATAATTATCCAAATGTTGGAGAATTTTTGTCTTTATTTTCAACTGAAATTAAAGCAAAAATACGACGTTTAGAACGGCTCATGATTAAACATAATAGACATTCATTGTCTCTTATATTTAACAACATATGTTTAGAATATATATATATATATATATATATATATATATATATATATATATACACACTTTGTTAACGTTTAGGATACAAAAAATGAAGCTTTGAGAAGGTCTTCATGTAAATGTTTTAAAAATGTAATTGAGCTTTAATGGGCTGACACACTCGTAGTAACAGCATAGCGAATCAGACTTTTACAGAATATCCGCAAGTTAGAATCTTGCAGAAGAGCATGTATTCTTCATTAAGTCTATCCAAGGCAGAGGTCTGTGTAAGATGTAATATATATTTTTTTCTATATTTTCTAGTGGATATAGACGTTGGTTACTTCCTCTGACTTGATCCAAAGAGTTGTGCGTTAAAAACCAGACTACAGCAGTACTAAACAAGTAACTTACATGGTTAATGGGCGATAATTCATGACTACCAGAAGAGACTCTTCGCAAGGGCTGGAGATGATATACCCCACTGATTGTAATAAAAGGTTCTGTTCAAAATTCCTAGCACCTGAAGAAGGCCAGAGCGCACAACGGCCGAAACGTCGTATAAATGGCAACAAAGATAAGGACAATTGTCCGAAAAATGTAAATACTGTAATATATATATATATATATATATATCATCCTACGTCTATAGCACGACTCGGAGTTTCATCCACAATGAAATTTTCAGGTGCATAAACTGACCGTTCCCGGATTTGAAATTTTGGTTCTCACGTTGTTCATGGTCGTTATATATTACAATATTTGGATGCTATTTACTTTTTAATATTATAATCCAATCTGATTTTAAGTAAAACTTATACATTAAATTTGAAAGTAAAATTTAATAAATAAATTTAAAGTTTAAATTGATAGGTAAAATATTTTATACTTTTTTTTTGTCTATGGGCTAAGTGGCGGGGTTAATTATTTTTTTTATTCTAGAGGAAAACAAAAAACAATAATGAAAATAATGTAAAATGGTTTAAATAGACGAATCCGGATTTGTATCAATTTAAACATTTTTATTAATAGATACTCGTACTTGAGTCGGCGCTTCGATTTTATATCAAACAGTCTAGTCATTTATATTCACCTACCGGACAGAAATTTCAAGGAATCTTATCAAAGAAACAGAAAAAGAGCTTTTCAACAGGAATAAAATCTTCAATTCTTTTCTAAGTTTATCTCCCTACCCTGAGAGATGCAGGTTCTATTTTTCCCGAAGTGCATATGCTCCTCTTTAATAAGATTCCTGGAAATTTCAGTCCGGTATGTGAATATAAATAAATATAGTGTTTAATATATAAACAGAGCACACGACGCAAATACGATTATCCATTAATAATAAGGTATAAAGTGATATATATATATATATATATATATATATATGTGTGTGTGTGTGTGTGTGTGTGTGTGTGTGTGTGTGTGTATTGTGTGGCAATAGGTATCAATTCGGAATAGCAGCAATCTATTTCATGCTTAAACGTAATACTCAAGCCATGTCGCCATCTTTGACAATGGCTGATTTTCTCTTATAAATTGATTATACTTGAAAAATATATTGTACACACACGTGCACACACACACACACACACACATGCGCACACACACACATGCGCGCGCGCACACACACACACACACACACACACACATATATATATATATCTTAGAGCCGTTTGACATTGTAAGATTTTAAATCAGGTATTTTTTTGTTCTATTTGACGTCTTTCATTTTAACCCGAAGAAGTCAAAGCGAGCATACGCACTTCAGTGAAATGAATCGTTAATAAAAGGTTCAACTTTATTTCATCAACTTTAATTTTCTTTCGGATACAATTATGCAGAATGCACGTGAGCACACACACACACACACACAAATATATATATATATATATATATATATATATATATATATATATATATATATATATGGTTAAGTTCTTATGGTTAAGTTTTTATGTAATTTTTCATGTAATCTAATGATTTTCTCTGATGACATAAATTATACAAAAATTGTTCAAATATTTTGTTTATCCGAGCAATTTCGGCTGTACATTTAGCCATCTTCGAGGATGAATGTTATTTTACGTGTAACAGAATGTATGTTGTGTTATGTATGTTGTAGTAGCGTGTATGTGTTATGTACTAAACACGGTAAGCATGTTGTTAGCGTGTTCGTAGTTGATATTATTGAGTGTTAAGTTTGTTGTTTTTAATCTTTCCGTGTGGATGATACTACGATATTTGTTTTGTCAACATGTATATTGTGGATAAAGATTTGTTGTTCTTCGTGTGTGTTTAATTTTTTTTTTTTTTTTTATAAGCGTTTCACCCCGAGCAAGGCATGTCACTGCCACTACTGTGCAGGGGGCTACGTAGAGTGGAGAAAGGCTGGTTAAATATAGGAAATAACAGAGGGTGGGTGATAGGCGGGTGAATGAGAATACCGAGAATGAGGGTTGGGTAGATGAGAGTGTTGTGAGAATAGTTGGGAGTTAGTGTGATAGGAGGTGTCTATTGACCCTACATTTAAACACCTGGAGATTGTAACTGTCGGGAAAGCAGACTTGTGGAAGGGAGTTCCACAGGCGGGAAGCGCGAGAAAAGAAGCTGTTGGAGTAGAATTTACGGTTACATCTTATTTGTTTAACTGTAAAAGGGTGGGACCTAGTTGCTAATCTAGTATCTCGTGTAAATTCGTGCTTGGGCGGCACCAGTGATCTAAGCTCATCGGAGCAGAAGCCATGAAAGTACTTGTAGAAGAGGCACAGGGAAGCTACATCACGCCGGTGTGAGAGCGGCTGCAGCCGGTCTGCCAAGTCAGTATCAACCACGTTACAGATCCTCCTTTGTATTTTGTCAAGAAGCCCAAGGAGAGCAGCAGGGGCACCCGACCAGATATGGCAGCAATATTCAATACACGGGCGGATGGTAGATTTGTATATGTGCAAAATAGTTTCAGGTGGGAAAAATTTCCGGGCCCTGCACAGAGAGCCGACTTTCATAGCAGCAGATTTGGCAATGGATTCAATATATTCATTCCATTTGAGGTCCGCCGAGAGTGTAAGGCCAAGGAGGCGTAGTATTTTACTCTCTGGGAGGCTAGCCTGTCCCATGCTAATGGGAGGTAGATGCGATTGTCTATGGTGGTTAGTTGATAACAGCTTTGTTTTGGAGGCATTGAAATTTACCAACCATTTCCTACCCCAGGTCACTACGGATTGGAGGTCCCTTTCCAGTGCGGCAGCGAGGTTCACTTTGTCGTCCAGACCTGGTTTCTGATCGATGCGGGAGTAGATTGTTGTGTCGTCGGCATACATGCCAACTTGGGATCTAATGGTGTCGGGGAGATCATTAATGTAGATCAGAAATAGCGTGGGACCTAGGATAGAACCTTGAGGGACGCCCGCGTTCGTATGGTAGTTTTGGGAGGCATGCCCATTTAATACCACCTTTAATGTGCGGTTAGAGAGGAAGGACTGGATGAGGTCAAACAGATGTCCAGTTATCCCATAGCTTCGCAGTTTGCACAAGAGGCCAGCATGCCAGACCCTGTCGAATGCTTTGGAGATATCCAAGGCAACGGTTCGGGCTTCACCATTCTTGTCGAGTGCCTGGTATATGTACTCGGTAATGGTCGTTAGCATATCAGCAGTAGACCTGGTGAAGCGAAACCCATACTGTTTGTCAGAGAGAAGCCCGTTGGTCATAAGGTGCTGAATCACCTCGGCGTTGATAATGGCTTCGAAAACTTTGCCAAAGATTGGAAGGAGACTAATAGGATGGTAATTGGCGGGGTCTGAGGGTTCGCCAGAATTCTTAAATATAGGTACTACGCAGGAGGACTTCCAACAGATAATACACTTGGTATACAATCCAGGTAAACTCTGATAGAGACGAACTCGCGAGAACTTAATGTTAAATTCATTTATTTAATTTAACAGAGTAATATAATTTATAAATGATTTTAGAATATTACAATGGGTAATACATATTTCACCGTGTTCTGATGTTATTTTCGCGGCTGGTCATCCAAATGATACAACAGTTGGTCTTCAAAATATCCATCCCCCCCAAAAAAAATTTCTTTTCTTTTATTCAATTTTACATAGACATTTGTAACGGTTATTTACGAAAATTTCTCCCTCATTCGAAAAAGGACCCCCAAAAAAGAGGAAAGCAAGGATAAAGAAAAGATAGATGATTGATTAATGTAAAGAAGAGAAAAAAAGGGAAAAAAGAAAAAAGGGGAAACAGAAAAAACTGAAAGGGAAGCAAGAAGAAAAAAAGAAAGGAAAAAGAGATACAATAAAAGGAAATATTTTATCGTGAGAAATAAATGTTGACACCATTTCTCGTAATAGCAGCGTCTCAAACCACCTAACTTTTTTTATTTTTTAATCATATCACCCCAAGCAAGGCGAAAACGCCACTGATGCGCAGGGTGCTACTTAAGAGTGAAAAGATTGGAAAAGAGAAAAACCGGAAACCCCAACCTAAACAGGAAACAAGGGATGAGCCTCTTCACCTGTTCAATAGACATGGGTGGAGTGTGAACCGGGCGATAGTTTAGACTATCTACTCCAATTGAAAAAAAAATAAAAATAAAAACAAAGAGTGAAAAGTTTGGAGAAGAGAAAAACCGGAAACCACAGCCTGTACAGGAAACAAGGAATAAGCCTCTTCACCTGTTCAATAGACGTGGGTGGAGTGTGAACCGGGCGATAGTTTAGACTATCTACTCCAATTGAAAAAAAAATAAAAATAAAAAAGAGTGAAAAGTTTGGAGAAGAGAAAAACCGGAAAGCACAACCTGAACAGGAAACAAGGTATAAGCCTCTTCACCTGTTCAATAGACGTGGGTGGTTTGTGAACCGGGCGATCTCTCTTAATTACAAATATACTGGGATATATTTACGGTACAAAAAAAAATGTACATCATAATTTTAATACAATTTGAAAAATAACTACTCTTACTATTGTTTTAAAAATTAATGCTAATTTAAAAATATTGTTAAAATAATTAAAAATACTAAAGTTAATACAGAAACAAGAGAAATTTGATGAACCTAACAAAAAGGGGAAATACACAAAAAGAAGGAAAGAAAAAAGAAAGAACGAATTTTAAAATAATTAAAAATTATAAAAAACGCCTGATCGAAACCGACGTGTATAATTCATTCTTAGAAACGTGAAAATGGATTTTACCCTTAAATTAAAATATACCGACTATAGGGAATGTTTATGGTGAAAAATAAATCATATATCCTAATATAAATTACATTATAACACTAATATTAATTTATTCTAACTCTGGTTAAAATAATAACTCCCAATAAGAAAATATAATTTATTAAAATACAATCTTAAAAATAAAATTATCTAAAATACCAGCAATACTAATAATAGATAATAAAAAAAATAATGACAAATAAAACAATAAAGAGATAACAAATATATGTATACATACATATACACACATACACGCATATATATATATATATAATGATAATAATAATATTAACTACAGCAACAAAAAAAACAATAGTAAGAGAACTAACTCTAACATAACTAGTATTAATCAAGCTATAATTTAAATCGTCTTGTATAACCCACTGAGAACAAACTCGGAGGGAAAATAAGACGAAGCAAAAAAAGAAACAAACGAAGTACCTAAACAAAAAGTCAAGCACTCGTAAGAAAGAAAAAAAACCCAAGAGGAAAGCCCTAACACTAAAGCGCTCAATACGAAAGTAGAGCAAAGACAGAAAATCTAAGCAAGAGCCAACAACCGACAACCGTTACTCCTAACGGCTCGTCAGGGAAAAGGGCCAATTTCCCTCTTGCTTAGACTATATATATATATATATATATATATATATATATATATATATATATATATATATATGTATGCATTTACATACATATGCATTTTTATACCCATGTATGTATCAAACAAAATTTCTCTCAGACATAATGATAATTATATTCAAAATAAAAATAATAAATATAATAATAATAATATTCTTTCTATCACAAAAGATGACAAAGGAAATTACAAAAATACCTATAAATATAATAATTATAAAAAATAAAAGAAAATAAAAAATATAACAAGCTTTTGCTGTAGACTAATATTAACCTGACGTGTAAAATTTAGCTGTAATATGATACTAACATACATGCCAAAATTTAACATTGAAATTTAATTTAAAATATAATGGAATATTTTTACGTTACAAAATTAAATTATACAAACATAATTTCAATACAGTTTGAAAAAATAATTAATCTTACTAGTAACCCAAAATATCCTAATAAAAAAAATTCAGTTAAAATAATTAAATCATTTCAAAATAAAAATGAAACGTTAGAAAGATAAACATAAAAAGTGGCAGGAGAGAAAATAAAAAGAAAGGGATAAAAATTAGAACAATATAGAAAATAATTTAAATTAAATAAACTTCCTATATCAAACCAACGTCTATTATATTAATATTCATTCTTAGAAACGCGACATGGAATTTCCTCTTGAATTAAAATATACTGGTATATTTTCGGTGAAAAATAAATCATAAATCATACATCCTAATATAAATCACAATATAATCACTAGTAGTAATTTATTTAAAATAAAGTTAAAATAATAATTCCTAGTAAGAAAAACTTCATAAAAATTAAAATATAATCTTTAAAAAAAACTTAAATAATAATAATATTAATAATAGACAATAATAATAAAATAATTATGAAAAAATTATAATAATAGAAAATAGTAAATTCGTACTAATATATATATATATATATATATATGTGTGTGTGTGTGTGTGTGTGTGTGTGTGTGTGTCAAAGAAATTCCGAACAGTTTCTGCATCTTAATCCTCATCAAAAGTATAATTCAAGAACGCTGGTTAAACCGATTTTAAAAAATTATAAAATGCACTTTTTTGTAGAGTTCAAAGAAACATGTATAAAAGAAAGACTGTTGCTCCAAAATACAATATTTATAAAGTAGATATATGACGAGAGAATGGAAGATTCTCTTACAATGTAAACCTTTTTTTTAAATCATTCAATCTCCACCGAAGCAAGCAGCTATAAATAACCGGCACAGGCTTTGATTAATTTCGTTTGTTTTTGCAATAGACTCTGACAATCGATCGAAAGAAAAAACAACCAGCCATATTTCAAAGAATTTAAATGATGATTTGTAAGTCTTTTTTTTAGACAAAGAAATTTTATTACATGAAATAGCCATTTATCAAAGAAACCATGAGAAAGAAAACATGCCAGATATTGTGTAAATATTTCGAAACTCTACTGAATAAATCAAATTACATGGGATCATGAACAAAATAGGAAACGCTAATGTTTCCAAAATTTTTTCATTTTTTTTTTTGTGTTTTTTGTTTTGTTTTCTTAGGTTATTGTCAAATCATGGTGAAAGCATCTGTTGTCCTGATAAAGTCAAGTATTTTTCGGGAATTATAAGCCGTCTTGACGGAGCATCATAAATTCTTCAAATCAAGTCGAGGGTAAAAAGAGACAAAGCTGAACACAGAGTTAGCATCTCCTCTCCGTAAATTATTAAACCCTCTTTAGAAATCTGCTTAAAAATATCCGAAAGTGAAAATAACACACCGCGCACACACACACACACACACACACACACACACACACACACATATATATATATATATATATATATATATATATATATATATATATATAAACAAAAATTTCGATATTTAAATCCGTAGAATAGCCATTTCTACGAGGAAATCCTCGCTTCTTCAGCAACGGCGAAATTGGTTTTAACTACAACGCTCCCCCTTTAACTTACCTGCCACCTTTGTGATCATAGTTCAATTAAACAACATTTCTTCGAAAAAACATAGCCATGTAGGCTATCTAAGACAGACTTTAGTCGATAACACGATAATATTCACACATACACATAGTAAAAAAGACCTTCAGGTATTCGAGGACATCTACATTAGATCAAAACAACCCATTCTTTAATAAAATCACATTTTAATCTAATCACAACAAATTACATTTCATTTAGACATATGGTTCTGTTAACATTTCTGTCTCTCACGCGGTGTGACGTCATAGAACCGCATTACAACTTTACGAACTGCGTCTGATATTCGGCGATTGTTATCGCTGCATAGTAATGTTTTATGTCAACCCAAGATAAAATCATCTTTGATGGTGGATGCCTTTATGTTAACGTCGCTGTAACCTCTCTGAAGATGGCTCATGTGAGCCAAAAGCTTAGAACCAGCATAATAAAAAGAAAAATTCAAATATTGTACAATATTTGTCTTTATTTTCACCTGAAATTAAAGCCAAAATACGATGTTTAGAACGTCTCATGATTAAACATAATAGAGATTTATTGTGTGCTGTATTTATCAGTATATTTTTAGAAATTATCTGCTGCCTCGATACACTATATATATATATATATATATATATATATATATATATATATATATCATTAATTATTACTTTTATTACCATCATTGTTAACTACCTGATAAGACATTGTTATACATATCGTTATTATTACATATCACTCTCATTCCAAATGCCATCTTCCTTTAACACAACTCTCTATACAGTAGCCAGGTATTAAACTCACAACTCTTTGACTTAGAGAGATTAGATAAAGGAAGATGGCATCCGGAAGTGGCATCGCACATGGAATGAGAATGATATACCACAGTGATCGAAATAAAGTGCTCGGTTCAAAATGAAGAAGGCCGGAGCATACAACGTCTGAAACGTCGTAAACATGGCAATAAAGATGAGGACAACAGTCTGAACTGTGTAAATAATGCAATTTTCATCTATCATAACAATTCTCATAATTTGCGCTACATACTTCTTTTTTAGGTCTTTACAACATTATTCAGTAATCACTTTAGCCTTGTACTGCGTGAAAAATTGTATAATAAGATCGTCTTTAACTGAGGGTAGGATAAGTAGATGTAAACCCAGTGACAATAGAACATCACAGTTACTACACTCTGATCTTTTGCAAAAAAGCATAATATTCGCACATACTAACAAACAAAATCATTCTACAGATATTATAGCAGGACAGATTGAGTTGTATAGCCTTGGTTGGCAACCAATCTACCATAAAAAAAACAATGGCAATCTATTCCGGGAAAATCTCCTCCCATGTCAGTCATGTCTCTTTCGAGTCAGAAACGCCGAAGCGTGTATCACGTATGAGACTTAACTGACTGACTGATAGTTTTACAAATAAATTTTTAGCAATTCTTGTATTTTGGTTAATTTAATCTAAGGATTGGAGCACCTAGCTAGGATCAAATTCCTGCAGTAATAGTTGTTTCTTAAATTTAGTTTAGTCTGACACAAGGTTACCGGTATGAGGGACACCAAGTGAGAATCAAATTCAAGTTGTATTAATTGTTGTCAGGACTAATTTCTTAATCAGTTTCGATGAGCTACATTCATTAGCTTCACATGTTGAGACATTTTGAAGTTAAGACCCTTCATGCCACCTACGCAAAGTCAAATCATCCTCATCTGCTTTGTATTCCGTTAGTAATGAGAAAGTTCTACTCAAACAGCTTCTTCTACTCTATAGAACAAACGCCCATGGGGATGCTTCTCCAATCATTACAATCTTGAACTCTTCAAATCCAAGGTCAAGAATTATTTATATTACATCTAATCGGCACTTGGTTTCCCTTCTTGCGTCGATACCACAACCCCATTCAATATGCTTCTACGATTGAGTGACTCTTGTATTTTGCATTGGGTTAAAAGTATGGTAACAAAGAATTGTCTAAATGCAAGATAATTATCTTATTTGCACGTGTCATTTTTTGCAGTAGACATGAGTATCGTCATATTTATATCGTTCAACTGAAGTCGATGAGATTTATCACCATGAGCGCTGGCGAATACTCCCATGTTGGCGTCAGGGGTTGTTGCGCATATGATCACCTCGAACAGCTAATTAATTTATTTGACATTTATTTATATACTGATATATGAGAAAACCCGAAGCATTAAATTTAACTTTAAACATAATTTATCTGCACGTAACAGGTACGCATAATAGATATATGTTTTATCTATTTCTCTTATTGCTGGTTTCTCGTAAAATATAGGCACACATATTGGAATTCTATTATTTTACGAATGAATAATTCTTTTTTTCTTTTGCGCTATCTTCTTTCTTTGCGTTCTGATACGCTGAAAAATATAGGCATATACATGAACTCTTTATATTTTTACACGTACATACCACGTTATTAAAATCTTTATTATTGTTGCCAAGTTATGTTGACAAATCGTTCACGACTTTGAATTGGAGCATTTATTGGATTTATAAACAGTTGTACGATTTAAAAATAGTCATATGACAAGTTATCAAATATGTATTGAGTCCTGGGTATGAAGATAAACTGCATCCGGCAGCGAGTCCTCTTATCAGAAGATTGGAATGGTTTTGAGAAACGTGGAGCATTTACATTTGAAGGCACGTGTACCCATCATTATCGGTGCACCTTAGCAAGATCAGAATAACTGAAAACTAAGAGAAGAGATGTAACAATTCAGAGACACATTAAAATTGGCTTTTCTATTGTCATGTTATTCAGTAGAATTGGCTGAATAACCAAGATAAACTAAAATACTGAGGCGAGCTCTTCTTAAATTCATCTTTTCTTGAGCTCAAAACCCGTTAGTTGTCTAGTTCTGGGTACGACGACAGACTACAACTGGCAGCAATGGCTCTGTTCGAGAGATTGGAAGTTTTGAGGAGCATGGAAACACTTCTTAATTGCTGTTGTTCCCAGGACCGTCATGACCCAGGGTGGTAGCACCTGTGAGGGAAACTCATTTATGGGTAAATAATGAACTCCTAACCAAAAATCAAAATTAGAAATGTAAAAAATACATTTTTATAGAAAAAATACATATATTACATTTTAGTGCATAATTAACAGCAATGCATATTTATAAATAATATAACAAAGAATACATTTTATAAAGCCAAAAAAAAGACATTTTTATGGGGAAACGACAATCAATACAACCCTTAAAAACGTATAAAAATATATTTTTAGTTTAAAAATATCAACAATATACTTTCATAAAAAATTACCAAGATATTTTTGCAGTGAATTTACTAGCAATACATTTTTAACCACAATATAATTTATCCTATACAAACAACATATCGAATGAAAAACAACATACGCTATCACTGAAAGTATAAAATTATGTGCAAAATATCTGTAGCAGAAGCCATAAAATTGCGTTCAAAATATTTAGATTTCGGTATTAAATAACATATAGAGATGTTGATATGCTTCTAAAGACAAATAATGAATCATTCATGTACGTAGTCTATCCTGATATCAGCTGTTATATTTCTCAGTTGTATATCCATAGGTCTGCGACTCGACTTCGAGTAATATGATCGCTTGATACATCCTCAGATATAAGCAAAGCGGATGTACCATTTTAGTGATGGCATGGTTTTGTATTCTCTACAGCTTTGGCAAGTATTCGAAATGTTTAAGTACGTGAATGAGACGCTCAGCAATCTTGACATATTCGGGAAAGACCTTGGAGTAATCAAGAACTTTTATTGGCTGCAAACTGCCTGCATACGGACAGTAAACGAGTTCATTAGGGGCACAAACATAAAAAGCGGTGTAAGGCAAGTATGTCTCTTCTCATCAGATCTATTCAACATATACAACGAGAAAATTATGAGAGCTCTAGCGGTCCTGACAAGATTCGTCATTGGCGGCCGCAATCTGAACAATATAAAATACACTGATGCTACAGTGCCGATAGCAGATACAGGAAAGAAACTACAAGACCACATTCGGCAAGTAGTTAAAGAAAACGGAAAGAAAAGACTACATATAATCTACAAGAAAACTAAATGCGTGGTCATCAGAAAAAAGAAAAGCCAAAAATGCCAATTACAAATCAAACAAGTGCAGAAATGTAAATACCTTGGAAGTATTCTAACAGAAACCGGAAAGCGTGATACAGAGATCTGAAAGCCTATCGGTATGGCCAAAGATGCATTCCAGAAGCTGAGTAGTGTATCAAGAGACGGGGAAATTTCGCTGGAAACAAAGAGAGTACTGAAGTTAAGTGATATTTGTCTTTCAATATGGTAGTGAATGCAAGACAATGTCATCAAAGATGAAGGAAAAACTTGAAGCAACCGAAATGTGGTTCTACAGAAGGATGCTGAGGATATCATGTACGGAATAAATGGGCAAGGATGAGATTTTGGAGAGGAAAGACAAGAGAGGGAGACTGATATTTAACACCAGGAAAACAGACAAAGTTTTTGGAACGTGTATGGAGGAAGCAGGCTCAGAGAAGCTAATGCTCACGGGACGGATGGTGGTGAAGAGAAATAAGGGAAGGGGAACGCATGGTATACTTGATGGATTTGAGCAGATGGATGGTGGAGAGGGGATTGAGTGGGATAACAGGAGAAGAAGTTTTTACAGAGACAATGGATAGGGAGATGTGGAAGGCCATGATCGCCTACGTCCTGAAGGGAACCGGCACACAGAAAACAAGAAAAGAAATCAAGTGAAAATTTCAATGTTTTACGCTTCAAAAATAAAATTGATTTCATTTAACAACCACAGAGATCCTTTTCTGTCAGCCATTCGAATGGTTGGCAGTAAACTCCAGTAGTCAAAGTATTCGCGTTTTTCACTGAAATGAAGTGTTGTGATTTTATTGCTACGTCTACTGCAAAGAAGATTGGTTCAGTCTATCATGTCGGAACATTATTCTCGTCAGAATCTATCTTGTACATTCATAAATCAACTACACGTCCATGACGTGAATACTGCTGCCATATCTAGTCTGATATCCCTGCTATATATCTCGAGAATCTCGACAGAATTCAAAGATTTTATAATCGATCCTGATCTGATATCTCGACTTCAATCACTTGAAATGGTTTCACTCTGTCATTTCTGCAAATACTTTCCTACTTTGTTCTTTATTTAATTCTAGCATTGTGTCGGATTCCTAACCATATATTCAACACACACACACACACACACACACACACACACACACACACACACACACACACACACACACACACACAGAGATATATATATATACTATAGTCATCCACAGACAGATCTGTTTCGCTGTATTACAGCTCATGAGTACGGCTTAGACTCCGTTCGCTATTTATTTATTTACATTGTGTATACATTGTGTATAACAACACTTCGCCGTGCGCCGATCGCTTAGCGGTAGAATCTCCGACTTATGTCAGATCAGTCTGCTTTCAATCCCAGCTGGAAGCAATCGCATATCAAGCGATACTGATGAGTTGTTAAGCAGGACTCTCTAAAGATGACTATATATATATATATATATATATATATATATATATATATATATATATATTTCGTGTGTTTTTGCTCTGCGTGACTGCCTCTTTGTTAACCCTTTTTGGTTAGTTTAGTATCGAGCACTTTTCTTTCTTTGTGGTTCGTTCCGTTGGAGGGTTTTTTTTTCTTTGCTGTGAAGAACTGTATGTATTGTCGGTGCTACGCAGCTTTCTTTTTTTTTCCCTCTTTGTCCAAAGCTTTATAGCCGAGGACAATAACGGAGTTAGATTCTGCTGGTTATTCGTGGTCTTTAAAAATTACTTGTGTAACATTTTAAGATTTGAATACGTACAGAGTCGATTTTATTATTATTATTATTATTATTATTATATATATATATATATATATATATATATATATATATATATATGTATTACGGAAAGTTCCGAAGATTAACAAAATGGAATTAAAAACCGACATATTTACTTTAATTTGCTTGAACGTTATTTTTTACTTAACTTTTATTTCACACTAGTATTTCAGTAGATATTCTGTTTTTAATTAAACAGTATATATATATTTCTACCGGCCTGCATATTTATGCGAAATTTTATTGTAAAATGACACACATTTTTCTAGCAAAATTTCTCATAAATATTCAGGCCGGTAGAAATATATATATATATATATATATATATATATATATATATATATATATATAAAGTAGAAAACTTGGTACTTGGTAACGTAAATTCCACAGGAGATTAAATCTAATGAGAACTCAATGTTAAGATTTAACACAGTATTAAAATAAAGAACATGAGCTGGATGTTTTTATAAATTCATTGGTAATAAAATATTTCGCGGCTGTCTTATAGACAGCTCCTCAGACCAAATTCATACAATAATGAATGGGTAAAAATTATCCAGAACAAAAGTTAAGTAAAAAACAAAGATGAAAAAAGAAAAAGAAAAAGAGAAGAAAAATAGTGAAACGGAGGTTAACTTAACAGATTTAAATATTAGCGTCTATATTATATTTAGACGACAAGATGGCCTCGGCCTAGATTTACAAAAACAGTAGTTAAGGAGGTCAGTAAATCTTGATATGGACTTTTAGTTGTTTATTTTAACATGCCTGACATTAATTATTACAGGTTGAATTTTCACTAGAAAAATGAATTGTTATCTTTTCTTAATAATTCTAACCGGAATAATAATACTTTTATATTTTTACATAAAACTTATTGGTGATAATAACATGATCATAAAGAAACTTATATTTAAAAACCTTAAAGTATTAAAAATATTAAAAATGATAAAAATAATAATAATAATAATAATAATAATAATAATAATAATAATAATAATAGAGATATTAATAATAAAGACAAAATATAACAATAAAAGATAAAAATTACGAAAATACAAAATATTAATTCCTAAAACCTGCTTAAAAATACTTTTTTATTAAAATGCTATTATATGAAACTATAAGTAATAATAATAATAATAATAATAATAATAAAAAGAAGAAGAAGAACAACAGCAACAACAATAGTAAATACACATGATAACAATAATGATAATATATATATATATATATATATATATATATATGCTTTTGATTTAAAATAGTATCATTATATAATATTCTATAAATAAAAGTAAAAATAACAATAATAAAAAATCAATAATAGTAAAGTACACATGACAACATTAATAATGAATAACTTTAAGGGGAAATTCTATTTTTTTTTCAAAATCAAACTTTTAAGTTCAATTTCGATCTTGTTATGGAATCCTATACCGATTTTTATGTCTACATTTATAAAATTAGTTCATTCCTCTGGTGTAGAATTTCATTGGGATTTTTATATTTGATTATAGCTATTTTTTCCTCCAAGCATAGATTGCACCTGTCCCTGAAGTTGTTGGGAGTTTGGGCTTGTTTGATGATCTTCCATTTAACTTGTGGGGTGAGTCCTACGTCCTTTAATTTTCAGTAGTGTTTCGATAGATATGCGTCGTGGTGCAGTGGATATCGGCTCGGAGCGAGAAATCGGAAAGCCGAGTTCGAATTCCAGTCGAATACCTTGCATTCACTTACGCGCAAATACCCTTGAGAAAGGTATTAATCCGCCTCTTCCCTCCAGTTATGGGTTAAATAATAGGACATGTTGGGTTCTGTAGCCTTGGTCGGCAACCAGTCTACCGCAGAAAGCAATGGCAACCTACTGCGGGATAATCTTCTGCCCAGTCAGAAGAGACATGACCGCCAAAGCGTGTATCACGTATGGCACTTAACTGACTGACTGAGTGTTTCGATAGGGCTGTTTGGTGTTTTAATGAGGTGTTGAAAAATGAGTGCCGGGAATTATAAAATTTTTGTTTCCAACTTCATGCGGATATCCCTATGTATGTTCATTTTTGTTAAGGGTCCTCTTCCGGAAAAATAATGGCTTCATATATTGCTTTTTCAGAATTATATATGCCTTCAACGGGGCAGTTGGTTCTGTTAATGCACTTGCAAGGAGGTTTGTGTTCTTGTGACTTATTGTGGAAATTTTTAAGTAATTTATTTTTGTGTGAATTAATTATACTTTGAATATTTTTGGTTGTTGAATAACTTATTTTAGAGTTTTTCTGTTAAAAATTTTATTTAGGGGGTTATTTTGGTGGAAGTGTTTAACTACTAGGTTGAGAAAGTATCTACCGAATTTTATATTGGATAACTTGGAGAATGGTGGGTTGAACCATCTTTTTTTTCTTTTTCTATTTTTGTTATTGCTTCCATTTTTAGTTTTTTCTTTCGAATTTTCCTGGTATATTATTAACCTTTCTGAGAGCTTCATTGTATAATGATTTGTTCTCATTAAATATTTATTTGTTGGATGATAATCTATTAATTCTTGTATTTTCTGTGTTAGGGATTTGCTTAATGATTGATTTAAGGTGATTGGAATTGACATTAATATAAATCGAGGATTGATTTCCTTTATAGTATGGTTTAGATTTGTTGTTGGAAAGGCAGAAACTGATGTCTGAAACGTTAACAATTTTGAGGTTAGATGTTACTTGATTTTGAAACCTAGAAAATGGAAGGCTCTTATTATTTTTTTCTGAAATTTGATGATAGAAGGCCATTGCTATTTGGTATGTACATAAATCCATCATCTCAGTAAATACCTACTTGACTTGGATCAACAATTCTACTCAGAATATATAATATTCTTATAAGATCTGCAATTTGGGCTGAATTATACGCTCCCATTGAAACGTCAAAGCTATTGTTGAGATTTTTAGCTCAAGTGGAATCGTTACATACTAGTAAAGATTGTCTAGGTTCTAAAATAATTTCAGTTTCATTATTCGAAATGTTTATGAAGTTTTAAGGATAATTTTAACTTATAATAGGTTGTAAGAAAGAGAGGGGTAAAAATGAATAAAATCAAATTGTATAAATGAAGCCTTATTTTTCTTTTGAATTTGTTGGAACCATTTAATGGTATCTGGGAAATCTTTCTATAGATTATTATGGTGGGCTTCTTGTATAGTTAGTACTAATTTCTTAAGTATGTTGCTAGAAATTAAGCTTAGTTCTGTTTTAGAAGGATTGATTAATCTAGCTTGAAGGTTATTTTCAAAGTTATGTTTATGGTCTTTAATAAATAAGTATGCGTTTTTAATATGGGACTTTCTCATTCTATCAGCAATGTCACATTTATTGGCAAATTTGACGGTTTCTCTCATTAATTGATGAAATCGTGTTATTATTAGTATCTTTTTATAAGTGCTAGTCATTTTATTGAGAATGAGTTTGTGATACTCCAACGGTTCGATTTTATAAATGTTTTTAGATTTATCTGCATTAATCCACATCTTGTTGGAGTTTTTAATCTTATTAATATCCTTTTTGAGAATAAGTTGGAACCGATTAGATGGGTTCTTAAATTTGATTTTTTTTTTATTAAATTAAACATATCAGTTTTGAAAGGTTCTGTAAGTTTATTGCTTGGCGGGTTTTTGTTCAGATTTCAGACTATATTTTTCTTTTCTGGCGTATTTTGTGGATTTTGATGAATGTAAGTTTTACATCTTAGTCTTTTAATGAATTCAGTTATTTTTTCATTAAGTTCTAGAGTTAAGGAATGTAAGGAGGGGTAAGGAATGTTATTATTTTTATTATTATTACTTTAAGGTTTTTGAATATTAGTTTCTTTATTATCATGCTATTATTACAACTAATAAGTTTTATTTAATAATATAATAGTATTATTATTACGCTTAGAATAAGGCATCTTAAAATAAACAACTAAACATCAACATCAATATTTACAGACCTCCTTAACTACTGTTTTTGTAAATCTAGGCCGAGGCCGTCTTGTCGTCTAGATATAATTTAGATGCTAATATTCAACACTGCTAAGTTAACTTCCTTTCCCCTATTTTACTTCTTTTTCTTTTTCTTTTTCTTTTTTCTTCTTTACTTGACTTTTTTTTAATTTTTTACCCATTCTTTGTTGTACGTATTTGGTCTGAGGAGCGGTTTATAAGAGAGCCACGAAATATTATATTACCAATGGGTTTATAAAAACATCCAACTTATGTTCTTTGTTTTATATATATATATATATATATATATATATATATATATATATATATCTGTGATACACCGCTAGAAAAGATAGAGCACCTCAGAAAAGGACGTTTAGCACAGAATTGTTTTTTCTACAAGTATTTTCATGGAAACTGTTCGTTTGATCTTTTTACCATGGTGCCTCGATTATATTAATTTTCGTACATTACTAGATTGGCAACTAGGTCTCACCGTTTTAATGCTGAAATAATTAGATGCATCAGATATTTTGATTTTAATTGTTTCTTTTCTCGCACTTCCGATATTTGCTTCCCTGCGACCTATAATTTTTGAAAAATTATATTCTGTGTCTATCGCTATCTCTGTAACTTTTTAGTCTTTTTCCTCATTTCTTCTCGCTAAAGTCGTCTTCTCTCTCTTTCACATTGCGCCTTCGTGGCAAAATTGACTTACTTGTGTAAAATGATTAAAACCAAACTTATTCAGCAATTTTTTTACGCAATGAAAGGCTTTGCACAGAATCATAATATCATTTCATTAACTCCGAAGATATTCGGTCAGAAAGCAAACTGCTGTGTATCATGGAGTGTCAAAAAAGTCGCAGATATTTGATCAGAGTTATCCTTCCCTTAGAGATATGTCTTAAACAAAGATTAGATGTCTCTCACTTCCGGTAGGATTCCATCGCGCCTGAATACTAGCATGGGTATTTCTACGTCACTGTGCATGAGCACACACACACACACACACACACACACACACACACACACACACACACACACACACACACACACACACACACACACACAATGTATCTTACCCAGACAAAATAATTATATTTTAAATAAAAACTACAATGTTTCATTTATAAAATGTGCTCTAATATAACTTAAAAATGTAAAATTATTTTACTAAAATAAATGACCCACACAAAACTTAATTAGTTTTCTTAACAACAATATATTTTTATATACTATAATTATATAATCTTAATTCTAGCATAAACATTCCAGCCCCTTTACTCATTAAGTAGTTTTTAAAAAACCCAATCTGCTGTTAAAACTATTTACCTATTTAAGTATTGTGTGGTCTCACTAGGTACAAAATAATTTTCTTTAAAATTTAATTAATTACAATATTTCATTTATAAATTATACTCCAACATAATTTTAAAAAATAAAAATTATTTTACTGGAATAAATGACCCACACAATACTTAATTGTTATTCTAAATACAATATACATAAGTATACCATAATTAATCAATTCTAATACTAACCTAAATATTCAAGCCCCTTTACTCATGAGATATTAAAAAAAAATTATTGTTCAATAAAAAATAAATAAATAAAATCTAACCTCCTGTTAAAATTATTGTCTAAAATCTAAGGCCCCACTATGTATCTTATCCAGACAAAATTAAACATGTCTAGACACTAAGACATCCTGCTTTCTTTCATAACCGAAATGTTAAAACTCCATGATCACATAATTCTCATTTTTCATTGAACAATATTGTCACACCTAAAACATTTTTTCACACTACTACTTCCTAATTTTCTAAATAACCATGAATTCATCTTATATTTTAGAGATAAATCATTTGCACAATTTATTTTAACATAACACCTGAAGAACAACAGTAATTATTGTGTAGTGATATTATGCTTTAATAAGCCATTATAATAACAAAATTACAACATATATATATATATATATATATATATATATATATATATATATATATATATAACACATTTTTACAACGTCATTAGTAGTCTTTGGAGCCAAAATTGAGGGATACGCTGCTTCATTATTTAGTAAGCAACAGCTTAGCATCGTTTAGCATCCTCTCGCACTAATTACGAACAGAGGTAAAAAGGTGCCTATTATGGTCAGACGCGTAGCTCCAATGAAGCCGGAAGAAGTGATTTCTGTGGGCAATAGCGGCCGACCAAACAGGGGTGAAACAGGGGAACGAATGGGGTTTAAGTCTTAACTGGATGGGATGAAAGCATTGATGCTAGATTGAACCCAAGAGGAGACTTCGGATACACCGTTTTCAACTGGAAGACTAAAAACTTTGTTCCAAGGTACGTCACACAGGAAATCGTGGAAAGACTTCCAGTCAGCTCTATAGTAGCAGTAAGATATTCTACTAGTCGGAGGTTCCTGATGGGAGGGGAAGCGAAAGCAGATATTAACGAAAACCGCAACATGATCAGCATTGCCAAGAGGGAAAAGCTGCACAGTTTGGCAAGAGTCAGGCATAGAAGTCAAATAGAGATCTAGCAGAGAGTCAGTTTCATTAGGGTTATTAGAGAAACGCGTAGAGAAATCCACCACTTGCGTAAAGGATTGAGTGGTTGAAAAAGTTCATGGTATGGACACCAGCAAGATCTGTGACAGACGTTTTCAGCCACTTGACGTGGTGGGCATTAGCATACTTTAAAACTATTAATGTTTATGTTCAACCATACTTTGTGTTTTATTATTGTTTCCAATATACATCCTTGTACACATTAATTGAAACAAATTGAATAATGTCTTTTTAGGATCTTACACACATTCCCTGATAATATATATGTCGTCAATTAGCGTTTTTTTTTCTTCCGACCACGTTTTCCTTTACATTTTAAACTTATGAATCCAGTTTGTTTCTTCACTTTGATGAAATGACTGAGAGTTGAAAGGCTGACACCAACAATATCTACAATCTCTTTGCAAGGTTTGCCAGTGAGTTCGTGCAGCGTTACAATTTTCGTACGATCTCTTGGAGTAAAGTCCATCGCTGACAATGGCCATAGAACAACTAATCGCCAGCTGAGCCAGTAGTGTCTAGGCGTGATAAATGCTGATGCAGTCACGCATGGCGCAATAATTTTCAAAGCCAGACAAATTTCATCATATATCTGAAAATAGATTCATACTATTGCACACCACTGCAAATGACCTAATCCGAGGAAAAAAAAAGAAATCGATAACCCATTCCAGTGGATCTAAAACTGATTGTATAGTGAAAGAAAGGATACTAAATCTGTTTCAATAAATTTGCACAAGGGTATAAACGGTACAATGAAGCAGACATTTCTAGATGGGAATTTGTAAAAAAAATTTAAAAAATCTCAAAAGATTTTTTTTTAATTATGAGAGTCGGGTAGAATTTCTACTGCTGTTATAATTTAGTCCATTAATGAGGAAAACAGAGAAACGGCAAAGCCTTTGCGACAAAGGGACACTGTTTGAAGAGAGCTATCACATTCATGAGAATAGCTTTATATCAAAGTAAAAATTGCTGGCTATCTAATAAAAGGCGTGAAATTCACCAAAACCTTGCATTCAAAACAGTCTAATAAAGATTCATTTATAAAATGAGAAAAGATAGGACGGCATTAGCATAAAAGAAAAACACACACACACACACACACATACTTGCACAACTGGTCTTAAATGGAGAGAAAAAGCCACGCCTATAGTTTCATTTTTATTCTTTAGATATTTTTTACATTTTTTATAATGATTTCACACACCCCCACCGTAGGGCAGAACCAACAATGGGGTGAGGGGGCTACAATGAGAAATGAAAATGAGTTCTGTCTCAGTAATAATCAAAATGAACTTTCATAAAAACATGTAAAAAAAAAAAATTCTTAGAATTTGTATGTGTGAGTGGGAGTTCGAATTCCAGTTAAATTCTTTGCATTCACTTTCGCGCAAATGCTTTTGGAAAAAATATAAATACATCTCTTTTTCCTCCAAAGTAACAGAACTGATTCAATTCTATAGCCTAGGTTGGTTACAGCAGAAAGTAATGAAAACCTATTTCGGGAAAATATTCTGCCCATTCAGTTATGTCTCTTTCGAGATATGATCGACCAAGCATGTATCACGTATGACACTTGACTCAATATGTGACTGTGTGAATGTACACATGTATTTATGTGCGTATCTATACGTTTGAGTGTGTTTTTCAGGGCTGTTTAATTTTAGGGAAAGAAAGAAAGAAAAAGTAAGAAAGAAATAGAAGAAAGGAGTTTATAAGACTCTCGAGTAATTAACGTCTGCTTCAGTGAAATGGAAGACCTTTTCAGTTTTCAATCTTTTCATTTGTACTCTCTTCTTTAAATAATGACCCACATTCATATGTATGATAGTTACTGTAATATGTTATTAAAGTTGTTAAGCGAAAATATTTAAAGAAATTTCAATAATTTTTTACAGAGGTAAAACTCGCAATAAAGGTACTCAGCCATAACTGTGAATAATCAGATTGATAGTATACCTGAATTGGAAAACTTCTATTTAGTCAGGTTTTGCTGATGTATGTGGCTTAGGATATTCGTTGTAGTGTAGTGCATATTGGCTCAGAATGAGAAACTCTCACGCAACGTTCACACCAGTATTCTCATCCTTCTCTTTCCCATTATCTAATACCCTCGGTATCTGGTTTCTCTTCGCTCTTCTCTTATGTAAATATTCACTCTCGCGCAATATCCGCGATCTCTCTGTGAGGCTTACCAGTGTGTTCGTGCAGCGTTACAATTTTCGTTCGCTTCCATGGAGTAACGTTCATAACAGACAATGGCCGGAAAAAAACTCACCAACAGTCGAGGCAATAGTGTATGGGCGTGATAAAAATCTGATGCAATCATTGATGACGCAATATTTTTCAAGGCCAAAGAAATTTCATCATCCAAACCGAAGATAGATTCATATTGGTGCACACCACTGCAAATGACCTAATCTGAGGAGAAAAGAGAAATCGATTACATCCTGTCTCTCCAGTGGATCTAAAAGTGTTTGTATGGTGAAAGAAAGGAACTTAAAGCACTTGTTTCAATTAATTTGTACATTGATTTAGATATTCATTTTCGTTCATGTCGTCTGTAGATCGCGTGAAACTCAAATCCCGACTAGAGTCATTCTTTAATAAGATTTAACGGTAGTAAGTGTTGTTGTTTTTTTTTACTCAGTCTAGGCTTCAAGAACTTTGCTGAGTAGGTAAGTTTGATTTCAGCATTCTTTCCCTTTCTTTTGTTCAGTATGTATTGTTGTTTTATTCGAGGCTTTATCTGTAGAAGATTTTAAGTTTTGGCATCTTGTCTGTTGCTTCCACCAAAGGTTTTTGTTTTTCTTTAATATCTATATATATTCATATATATATATATACAAAACTATATTTTAAAATATGCTATATTTACAGTGTAAAGGTGCTTAATATCAAGGACAGATCGTGGCGAAATATAATCCTCGACTTGAATGGTTTGGTTCGTTTTGTTTTACGGCATATCAATCTCAATGGAGTATTTAATGCCGATAAAATTTTTACGATAGATTCGTATAAATAAAATATGTATTCTTTGTAAGAAATCAGTTGTAGATGAAGTTTCATTGACGTATTTTGTGAAAAAGTTTTATCAAGAATCAAATGTATTACTGGCATATATCTTTTTTCTTCAAAAATACATTCTTGTTAATTTTTTTTTTTCAAAAATGTATTGTTGGTAATAATTTCTCTTTATATATACATTACTGTTAATATTTTAATTTTTAAAAAATTATTGTTGACAATATTTTCTTCTCTAAAATGTATTGGTGGAATTTTCGCTATAAAAATTTATTTTTTATACTTTCGTCATATTTTGGCTCCAGTGTGAGGGGGAGGTAAACAATTTTTCCATAGCTGAAACTCTAACAGGTGCTATCACCCTACGTCAGGGTGGACCCGGGAACAACAGCAACTAAGAGGTGGTTCCATGTTCCTTAAAACTTCCCATTTACAGACCTTGCTGTTGGGTGCATTTTATCGTCATACCCAGGGCGCCTCATTGGTGCGGAAGAGGGTACATCTTTATATTTTAAAGCCCCAGCCAACAAGGTAGGACGAAACTCATGTCAATATTTATATATCCACAAGTGTTTTTTTAATTCTTTTAACAGCGAATTCTATAAAAATTTTCATTTCATTTGGAACTAAATTCTGTGTAGTTCTTTTCCTAAACTGGTTGCCAACATCAGGTAGAAACCCAAATCTACACTGATTAAGATTGTTCAAAATATAATGCACGATTTTAGAATAAATATTTTCTTCTAGTATATTATTATAATCAGTTAAGTGGCATAAGTGACAGACGCGCGGATGGTCATGTCTCTTTCGATACATAGCTAACCGGGCAGAAAATTTAACTGTACTAGGTTGCCATTACTTTCTGTTGTAGACTGGTTGCCTGCCAAGGCTGTAGAACCTAATCTGTCCTGCTATTTAACTGATAGCTGGAGGGAGAAGAGACGCATTAATACCTTTCCCACGAGTATTTGCGCGTAAGAGAATGCAATAAATTCAAATGGAATTCGAACTCGGCTCTCTGATTTCTCGTTCCAAGCCGATATCCACTACACTACAAAGCACATCCTTATTATTATAATACTTTTCTCCAAAATATAATACACATTCCTAATAAATAGAGTCTCCGCTTTGTTCATTTTATATCTATCCCTTTACGTATTTAAGTTAAAACATTATATACCCCACCTCTTGAACATAGAAAAGGAGAGATTCGTTTACATGAGCTGAGGCTTAGTATCACAATGCTTCTCAAACTGATGCCACACCTTGCAGAGCAAGTAGTGAAGGATCCACCTACGACAGGACAGTACAGTAGTGGTTTCCGCTGTTTCTCGGTGGTACAGGACGTTCCTCTGCAACTGACGAGCAAGATCTGAAAATATTAGTGAAACAAAACCCTGATAAACTTTCAAAGAAATGTTTCAAATATTGTTTTTCATCAATATCTGACCATCTCAAGAAAATTTAGTAAGTAAAGAAACTCGATAAATGGGTCCCACATTAATTCAATGAGTTTGATTCTGACGAAAGACCGAAACATTTTCCCAAACCGAAATTGCACCAACAGAATATTATAGTAACTATCTGGTGATCCACCCTAAATTTTATGCATTACAACATTCTGAAATCTAAACCAAGCATCAATGCCGTAGAGTCAACAAATGGATAAAATGTACATTCAATTAAGCAAAATTCGACCGGAACTGGTTAATCAACCAATTCTGCTCCATGACGATTCTCAGACGCATGTTGCCAAGATGTCTTTGCTGAATTCCGCTAAGTTGGGACACGAGACTATTCTACACTCGCCATTTTCCCCTGAGCTTCTACACGCTAACTACCACTTTTTCCAGCAAACGTGGCAATTACTTAAGTCATAAGATATTTCCTTGCAATATTATAATCTTCCTAAAACCAGATCTTTTGATTTATGTTACACAAACTTCCAGCATTGGCCGGATGTGAACACTTCGAAACACATGATTGAATTAAAAAATTCGTCAACTGCACATAGGCTCCACACATAGGTTCTTTTTCACTTACGTACTCAAAAAAATCTAGAATTTCTACCCAGTAGCACTCACTCCCGCCTAAAGAAACACATTAAAATTGAAGCCGATGTATGCTTAAGAAAGGATATAAAACTCATCAAAAAACTTTTTCGGCAGTCGGTCGATATAACACTCAGAGTTCACGACGCTCGTCGGGACGCGAACTCTCATCGCCCAAAGGCACCCGCTAAAGGCCGTCGTTGCAGTAAATCACAACTCGCCCTCCTTCTTTTACCGTATGCCTCCCCGGACGACTTTTATGACTACTTATCTCTTTCTTTTAAGAAGAGACATTCACACCAATTTACCATATGCTGCATTTTTTCGTTAATACAATTATTTATTTACTAAAGCTCCGTCGTTTCTTCTTTGTTCTACCAGCAGACGCTTAATATAACACAAAGAAAAACTGAATTCAAAGAATTATAGACGTTTTGGAGTTATATGGTAAAGGCATACATAATTTTGTAACTCGAAAGCAGAAATATATACATATACGGTGTTCCTTTTACTTTTCAGATTTTAGTACGGTTTAAATACATTAATAGATGATCATCCCTTGTTCCCTGTTTAGGATGTGGTTTCCGGCTTTCTCTTTTCCAATCTTTTCACTTTTCTTTTCTTTTTTTTTTTCAATTGGAGTAGATAGACTAAACTATCGCCCGGTTCACACTCCACCCATTTCTATTGAACAGGTTAAGAGGCTCATCCCTTGTTCCCTGTTTAGGATGTGGTTTCCGGCTTTCTGTTTTCCAATCTTTTCACTCTTACGTAGCCCCCTGCACATCAGTGGCGTTACCGCCTTGCTCGGGGTGATAAGATTAAAAAAAAAAAATTCAGAAATTCAGACATTATTTTCCCGACTACCTAATATTTAACACATAGTTGTGGGAAGATTGATTCATAACTTTTCCAAAGCTATATTTGCCCAAGTGAATTTCACAGACTCGATCGGAATTCGAACTTGGTGAACCAAATTCTCATTTCCAGCCGGTCATCATTAAACTACCTGAACGTTTAAACTAATGTTTATTATATTAAATTTTGATCATCGCTGGATGCATCAAACTTGCGATCTTGTACCAGACAAATCAACGGTTTGGTTTATTTTAGTTTATATCCAATCAAACTTTTCAAACAAATCTAAACTGTTTAAATATCTGTATATAGTCATAATATTTTTCTGTGATTTATTGAATATCATACTAGTGAATTCAATCCTCACTGGGTGTTTCCCTCCATCTTCTTCTATATGCCATATTCCTTCAGGATGTGAGTTATCGTGGCACTCCATAGTCTTTGTAGCTCTTAGTAAATTATGAACCAACAAAGTGACGCTGGGCTACAAATATAAGAAGCCCAATATACTCACCATTACAAGCAGTCTGATAAGAGTCTACTAGACACATGCAAATCTGCGTGATATGGTCACTTTTTTTAGTTTCGTTGCTAATTATTTCACTCCAAGCAAAACAATAAAACCACAAAGATTCAAGGAGTTACTGATTGTTAGAGAACATGGGAAAACTCCCACTACTGAGAAGAGATAACGTTAAAAGAAAAAGAATTAAGCTGATCTTTGATAAAAGCAAAACGTAACCTTGCAGTTGTTTGGTCATTGAGAAATACCTTCAGGTCAGATAATACAATCAATTCAAACGATCTCTGATTGAGCTTGTTCCCAATTATTTTGATGTGACTCCCAAATCGTCTTGGCTGCCTCATTCACCTAAATTAAATTCTCGACACATGATTAAAATGCTCATGAACAGAGATGCACATTGCGCTAAAAGCCGAGGTTATATTTCCAACTGGTTATGTGATACTAAACAGGATATGTACTATAGCCGATCTAAAATCAAGTCAAAACATAAACATCTTATTAACTTTCATTACTTAAAATCAAAAATCCAGAGAACTATGCTTGCTGCGACATCAGAACATTTTGGTTGAATATTTGTCTATATTTCTGAGACGAGGTATTTACATTATTTACATTGTTCGGACTGTTCTCCATACTTTTATTGTCATATACACAACGTTTCGACCTTTGTACGTTCCAACCTTCTTCTGGTGACTAAAATTTTGAACCGAACCATTTATTTTTATCTCTGGGGTAGGTTTTTCTCGTTCCATGAGTCATACTACTTCCAGATGTCTTAGTTATCACCATTTAACTCATCTTAAGACAAAGCTGCAAGAACACTGGAAGGCCGTAACACGAGGGGGAATAGAAAATAATCAGGCGTAGCTGACAAAATATGGAGGGAAAAAAGAGATCAATGTCGCCTGTGAGATGAAGTTGAATTGATAGAAATCACCAATGGCAAATACGAAAACTTAAGGATCCAGCGCATATTCTAGGTCACAACAATCATCTAAGCCGGCCAAGCACAGAAATGAATACAATAAGAGAACTAGCAATATGGAGTCCTAGAGAAAACCAATAAGAAACACCAAGATTGTAATATGAGTTATGGTAAAAATAATTGGTTACTGAGACAGTAGGTCTATAAATCTCCAAAATTCATTTCTCAGGGACACAATCTCGTGGATAAAAGTGTTGGATGGATCTAGGGATTTATCCAAAGAGTTGTGAGTTCAATACCTGGTGGCAGTAGTGGTAAACAAATACTTAAAGAGTTGAGTTGAACAGAGATCACTAAGGCATCCAGAAGTAGCATGACTCATGGAATAAGAACAATCTACCCCAGTGATTGAAAAAAAAAAGGTTCAATCGACCGGAAGAAGCTCGGACATTACTAATTGTCGATGACAAAAAGATGAGGACATTAGTCCAAAAAATGTAAATAATTATTATTTCCTTTGTGTTCTGTTGTATATGCATTTTATTCCGGCTCCCAAACAGAAATCTAAGGTAAAAATTAGGTTTATGACATATTCCAGTGGAAAAATAAAAATGGAACGCCCTAAGATCATCCATATTGAACATAGGTAAACTCCCTCGGAAAGTGGGAGCTGATCTCTGTGAAAACAAATTTTTGTATTTATTTAAGGCATAAACTGCCATGGATCACTTCAATAGCTCTATCAGATCCTTTTTCAATCAAATCCAGTGTGCCAATCACAACTAGCATTACTGGTGACACATTTTTTAGGAACTGCCATTGTGGTGCATTAAATATCGACTCGGAACGAGAAATCGGGGAGCCGAGTTCGAATTCCAGCCGAATTCATTGCATTCACTTACGCGCAAATACCCTTGGGAAAGATATTAATTCGTCTATTCCTTCCAGTTATGGGTTAAATAACAGGACAGATTGGGTTCTATAGCCTTGGTCGGCAACCAGTCTACCGCAGAAAGCAATGGCAACCTACTGCGGGATAATCTTCTGCCCAGTCAGTCATGTCTTTTTCGAGACATGATCGCCGAAGCGTGTATCACGTATGGCACTTAACTGTGTGATTAACTTTGATTGTTCTGTGTATAGTGAAATAATAATTATTATTATTAGTAGTAGTAGTATTGAAAGCATAATGTTGTTAATATATTGGATATGTCGACAAATTACAAGACGAACAAAGATGTATGAATCGGCAAAGTGTTTGGCTAGGTTGTGAATGAGTGTCGGGTTTGAGCGAAGCCGGGTAGCCTGCATGTATTGGGAACGGGGAGCAAGTTGGTGATAAACGAATTTGTCAGAGTTTCTCAAGGCAGAGTGATGGCGAAATTTTGTGACGAACGCCTGCCGTCCGCTGATAACGAGCGGATAGATTTCCTCCTATCAAGTGACGCGCCTCGGCCTATTAATCAAGCAGTGATGACTTGTTATACTCGAGCCACTCCGTTCCCAGCAGGCCTCTACAATCAAACCAGCACCTCCAACCACCGACGCTGTTGCGAACGTTTTCGCCATCAACAGCTCTGTATAAGTGCCGATCCGGTACAAGTACATTTGTCTCCCATGTCGCTAGTAATCTGCCGCCTTTTAGACCGTTACGTGCTTACTACCTGACGTAGACACACGTTCTAGCAATTATTCTCATTTACTATCTAACACGGGAAATATACTTAACCAGAGATGAAACCGTACAATCAACTAGTCGTTTATCTATGTGTGTGTGTGTGTGTGTGTGTGTGTGTGTGTGTGTGTGTGTGTGTGTGTGTGTGTGTGTGTGTGTGTGTGCAGGATGTACTAACGTATCGAAAACTAAAGTGAAGACAAGGAGACGAAGTGGAAGATTTTATTAACGACGCGTATACTTTCTGTTTTCTTCGGGTTAAAATGAATCATAGAATATATATGAAAAATACCAGATTTAAAATCCTACAATACCAACTTGCTTTAAATATCAATAAAACAAAAAAAACAGGCGGACAGAAACACTCTAAAGTCTGAAAATTAGGAGGTGATAAGCTACGGCGTTTAATTTGATTTATGATATCTACTTATCCTCAAAGATCTCGAGACATTTTCATCGCACACAGTTTGATCTTTCTTTTATTTTAACCTGAGCAGGCAAAAGTATATATATATATATATATATATATTAATGCAGGTTTCATTGAATAATATAGACAAGTTTTGTCTATTAATTTTGTGTAGGATCCGTTCATACCGTCTGATCAATTTGCCTTTTCACAAGGCTCCATTTATATTTCAAGGTGGTGATGGTGTGTTGGGCTGCTGGATCATGTAATTTAAATTGTGTGTATTTTGGCAGCATTTTTTCATTAATGCAGGTTTCATTGAATAATATAGACAAGTTTTATCGATTAATTTTGTGTAGGATCCGTTCATACCGTCTGATCAATTTGCCTTTTCACAAGGCTCCATTTGAAATATAATGGAGCCTTGTGAAAATACAAAACAATTAAGCGGTCACCTACTCATGCGTGCATTCAAAACAATAAATAAAGCATTTTAAAAAATCAAACACGTCTATTGAACAGGTGAAGAGGCTCATCCCTTGTTCCTTGTTTAGGATGTGGTTTCCGGCTTTCTCTTTTCCAATCTTTTCACTCCTACGTAGCCCCCTGCGCTTCAGTGGCGTTACCGCCTTGCTCGGGGTGATATGATTAAAAAAGAAAAAAACATACACAATGAAAATAAAGAAAAAAAGCAAAGGAATATAAACCCACACAAGCGGGACGGCTCCTAGAAAATTAAACCAGGCTCTTTATAAATATTAATTGGGATAAGGACACAACAGCAAAAACACCAGCCCTGACGAATGAAGACATCATAACAGTGTCCTCAAGAAACTTTGAACTCGTCATAAACCTGCTAATTTAAAGTGACAAATTCTTTGTATTATATATATATATATATATATATATATATATATATATAAATTAAATCCAAATAAGGAAGTGTATATTGGTTGTGCGTTGTGATGCAGTGGATATTAACTCGGAACGAGAAATCGGGGATCCGAGTTCGAATTCTAGTTGCATTCCTTGCATTCACTTACGCACAAATACCCTTGGGAAAGGGATTAATCCGTCTTTTTTCTCCAGTTATGGGTTAAATAACAAAACAGATTGGGTTCTATAGCCGTGGTAGGCAACCAGTCTACCGCAGAAAGCAATGGCAACCTACTGCGGGATAATCTTCTGCCCAGTCAGTCATGACTCGTTCGAGACATGATCGCCGAAGCGTGTATCAAGTATGGCACTTATCTGACTGATATTGGTAAAATTCCAAAATCCAGATTCTATTAATAATAATTTTATCAATATTAAAAATGATCCAGGTGGAGGTCTCGATGTAAATAGTATTATCTATTTTACAGAGCTAAATATGTATATTATATCAATAAATTTTGAAAATAGCTATTCAACGAAATGTAATTATCGGAATTTATTGAAATTATATATATATGTGTGTGTGTGTGCACGCGCGTGTGTGTGATCGAATTAATTAATAATACATTATTCTTTCTTTCTTTATAAGCAGATATGAAATTTCGAGAATCTATGGCAAGAATGGTTTTGTTTTATAGCTACTATTCAGCCTTTGATGGATCGGCAATGCTCCTATGTGACCAAGTCAGAATTAAAGAGGACTTTCCCTGAAACGGGTAACGCAGATTCCAATCCTGCCGGATTATTCCCGCTTATGATTTCTCGCATATTCTAGTCGGTAGAAGATAATAATCGTTTTTATAATATTACCGTTTTTATTTTTAAACGATATATTCGTCTGAGAATAAAAAGGATAATAAGTATATTGTTTAAAATAAAGACACCTAGCTAGATGCAAATCAGTTTTATTCTAATTGTTTCTTTACTTGCACATAGCGTCACTTATCTATTGTTCGGTTTTCTTTCTTTTTTACCATCTATAATCTTCAAAGATGTGAATGCATGCCAATCCTCATTACTGAAGTCTGATCATTCTCTTTCACCACAATATTCACTTCAACTCCACTCAAGGCAAGGGTGCACCTAAGACGCATGGACATAATAGAAGTGAAAAAGAATGATCAGACTTTAGTAAGTAGTTTAGTATATATATATATATATATATATATATATATATATATATATATATATATATATATATGTGTGTATGAAATCGTACTTTCTCTTTTCTCTGACGTTGCACCAATGGCCTGGTGCGTGAATATTCGACTTCTGTCAAATCAGTCGGGTTTCATCTCAGATTGAGGCATAACGGTTTATCTATCTGCACTGAAGAGCAGTGATGCTGCGAAACAGGCCTATTGGTGAATAGTTTATATATATATATATATATATATATATATATATATAAATATCTATTCACTAGGCCTGTTGGTGAATAGTTTATATATATATATATATATAAACTATTCACCAACAGGCCTAACAGACAAGGTGCTATGTTTGAACGTTTTATAAAATTTTCATGTGATCTTACAATTTTTTTCAGAACATAAATTATATAAAAAATATCCGAATGTTTTATTTCCCCAAGCGTTTTCAGCTATACTTTTAGCCATTATTAAAGATGAATTATTATTTTACTTATAACTGAATGTATTCACCCGAAAGCACTTGGATAATTAAAAACATTCTGACAATTTTTATGTCATTTATCTACTGAAAGATCACATGAAAAATTATTTAAAACCTTAACCATAGTAGCTTATCTGCGATTTTTAACGTAACTTGCATATATGCAAGTTTCGTTAAATATCACAGACAACCTACAATAGCAAAGGTTTTTAAAAGTTATATATATATATATATATATATATATATATATATATATATATATATATATATATATGCAGTAATCTTTCATTTAAACATGTTTCGTTAAAACCGACCGACAATAATTTTTTATTTAATATTTCCAGTATTCTTTCATGTTTCCTTTTTGCTGCAGATGAGGAATATAAAAATGTTTCCAAAATGTTTTACTTACCATGCAATTTCAACCTCTTCACAGGCCATTTAAGGATGTTTTTTCGGTCGTTTTTATGTGCTGATGTTTGACTAATAAAATTTTTCGTCAGATTTAGATTAGATTTAGATAAATCTAGTAAATAGTTCTTTTCGAAAGTAAATGTTTGAAGGGAAATAAAGCTTTAACATGAGGAGATTTTATATATTTAAGTTGGGGTCATCAGCCGATTACGCACAAATGGTTTTCGACATATTCGGTATCGTCAGAGGGTTTGTATTGACTGATTGCTTAATTGTTTACGCTTTTATAAGTTCATAACCGGAAGAGGAAAATAAGGGAGTGGTTTGCTATTGGAAATTTTTTCATCCGGATTTTTGTACGAAAACAAACTACTCTGTTATTTTGAACTTCCGATTATGAACTTATAAAAGCGTTAACAGTTTAACAGTCAAACCGAAAAGATTGAAACCTTGATAGCATAATCGGCATATCTCCACGACATCGAGAGAGAAAGAAAGTATAATGCGTTTGCAAAAATGTGTCATTTTTTGGGAACATTCTCAAGATTTCAGGACAGGGCTATTCTTTTTAACTCCCTTAAAATATGTATTCCGCTGCTTTCCCTTATCACATGTCCCAAGAACTTCAGCTTTTTTATGGGACAGAGGAATTTATTTTTTGCACCGAAAATTCCCGAAAACTTAGTGCAAATTGGATAAATGCCAAATTTAATCTCTTTCAGAAAAGTTGTCTTTTCATTGCAGATCAGGATAACTAGAACTTGAGTCCCTATTTTTAAACAAGAAAATCAGTAGCTTTGTTTCCACCTACCTCTTAGGTACAAATAACATTAATGCAGTTCATTTAACCACCAAAGATAATCTTTTTGCCTGCCATCAGCATGGTTGATGCTAGACTCCACGAGAACAGCACACTTCGCTTTCTTGGCCTTTACTTTTTCACTGACACGAAGTAAAGCGACTATATCGAATCAATTTCTTCGTCTGCTGCAAGAAACGTTGGGTCACTGTGTCGTGCCAGAAAATTGTTTTCATCAGAATCCATTCTAGTTGAACTTGTATTCACTTACGCACAGATACACTCGGGAGAGGTATTCATCTTTTTTCTCTCCAGTTATGGGTTAAATAACAGAACAGATTGGGTTCTTTAGCCTTAAGTGGTAACCAGTCTACCACAGGAAGTAATGACAACCTACTGCAGGATAATCTTCTGCCCAGTCAATCATGTCTCTTTCGAGACTTTATCGCCCAATCGTGTATCACGTATGACACTTAACTGACTGACTGACTAGATTAGCATTTAGTTTCCACCCGTTTTACTACTGAAATAACTAAATACAACCGGCATTCCTACTCCAGCAGTTTCTTTTCTCGCACTTCCCATCTGTAGAAATCCCTTCTTTACTTCTTTGATGACTACAATTTTTTAATTTATTTTGTCGAATGCACAGTACAGTAGGGTAGTGGGCACCGTCAATGGCAAAAATTGCACCATGACGCAATTCACTTCGCTTTAAATTTGGAAACGACAGGCTGTATTGCTTGGAATTCGCGTCGGAAGCCCTAATATGCATATTTCAGAACGTTTGAGTGTCAATCTGAGGACTGTGCAAAGTATCTGGGAAGAATTGGATGAGTCTAATAGTGATTACGAATATGTTTTGAGGGATCATTAGAGATGGCGGCCTTATGGCTATCTATCTTTCTAAATTTTGTTATTTCTCTGTTTAAATATTTCTTTAAATATTTTCAGTCAGTACAACTCTCCATGTTCTAACTCTATTGATCTGAATGTACGCATTTCAGATCAATTCACTCCCTTTTCTTTTCTTTTACTTAATTTTGTTCATTATCTATCTATGTCTAATTTTGTTCAATATCTATCTGTATATATATATATATATATATATATATATGCAAAGAAGAAAAGTGCGAGAAGCCTTGAACGCTTTATTTAAAGTGTACATTCATTGTTGCTATTATTATTATTATTAATATTACCTGCTTTTTTATGATATATTAAGTGAAACAAAAAAAATCAAACGGATCTCGATGTGTGAAGTCACAAGTTTATTTACCTGACGAGAATGAACTTTAGACTTGAAACAACAATTAATCTACACTTTAAACAAAATGTTAAAGGCTTCTCGCACTTTTATCTTCTATACTAATTTCTCTCGTTGGAACGCCCCCTATATCTGTTTCTAAAATATATATATATATATATATTATCTCTCTCTCTCTCTCTCTCTCTCTCTATATATATATATATATATATATATATATATATATAATTTTGATCCTTATCTATCCAATTTTGTTCAATATCTATCTATCTACCCATCGTTTCTTTATATCTATATATCTATCGGCAGATCATATTATCTTAATCAACACTTTAACTGCACTTCGTAAATATCAATTAAATGGGCTTGACCCAGGAATAACATCCAAATCTAGTCATTATCGTTATTATTATACTGAGACCAATCTTCATTTGATATATCACAAATTTAACTTTCCAACGTCCTTACACTAATCTCAGTAAATACGAATAGGGAAGGCTACGCGGTAGAATAAATGTTAATCATCTCGACTTTCAAATCATTATTTATCGACTGATTCCGATCTCCATCTAGTAGCACCCAGCTGTAGCCTTTTGCTGTCCTTAAGCTGAACTTATTAAATAAGTGGTAATAAATCTTCCAAAGAAATAAAAGTAGTTATGGAAAAAAGAATACTGTAGAGAGCCGAGTACGAATTCCAATTGAATTCGTTGTATTCACTTACGCGCAAATACCTCTGGGAAAGGTACTAATCCGTCGCTTCTTTCTCCAGCTATGGATCAAATAGCAGGATAAATTAGGCTCTATTGCCTTGGTTAGCAATTAAGGGATGATCGCAAGCATGTATCACGTATGACCTTTGATTGATTGATTGAACGCAACAAAGCAAGAAACAGAAAATAAATAAAGAATAAGAGAGAGAGAGAAAAAAAGTTTTTATGAAGCAATCAAGAAGGCCACAATGTGTATCACAGAAAAGAAGGAAAATTAAATTAAGTACAAAAGGAAGAAAGAAAGTAAGAAAGAAAGAACGAAAGAAAGAAAGAAAAAAAAACAATCAAGAAAACACACAAACAAATAAATATAAAGGAGAGAAAATATAATGAATAAAAGAGAGAATGCATACGAAAAAGAAACATATACTTAACATCAGGAAGAAGCAGCTGAAATTTCTGGGACATGTAATGAGGAAGGAGGGCTTGGAGAAACAAATACTCACGGGACGAATAGAGAAAAAGGGAGACAGGGGAAAGCTAAGAGATACATACTTGATGGTTTGTGTTTGAGTTTGGTTTAACGGCATATCAACTTCTGTAAATTATTTAAGCCCCAAAAGCTGGGGTTGTAAGGTTTTTTAATGTTCGATTATAGTGATAAGATCTATTAAGTCAGACTTTGATGAAATTTTATTTTTATTTTAGAAAACTGAAAATGTCTTCTACTTTTGTATTAAAAAATATATTACTGGCAATAAATATTTTCTTTAAAAATGTATATCTTTTTTTTATAAAAGTCTATTTTTATATATACATTTCTATAAAAGTCTTTTTATACTTTCAGAGAGTCTGACCCAAGTTTGTGGGTTAAATATTTGCTCATATCTGGGACCCTAACTGGTGCTACCACTCCTTGGAACAACAGCAATTAAGATGTGGTTCCACGTTCGTCGCAACCTCCCAATCAGAGACTTTGCTGCCGGATGCAGTTTACCGTCATACCTAGGAGAAAATACTTGATGGGCGTGAGCAAATGGATGGTGGAGCAGGGTTTGGAAGGTATACCAAGAGGGAAAGTGTTAAGACCAACAAGGGATAGGGAGTAAGTGGAAGTCCGTGATCGCCTACGTTCTAAAACGACACTGCAAGAAAAAGAAAATTAAATCTGAAAGCAGAAAAAAGAAAGAAAGGTAGAAAACGTCATGTAGAAAGAAAGAAAGAAAGAAAGAAAGAAAGAAAGAAAGAAATCGAACTTTAAGAAAGACGTTTAATGACAGGAAGACAGAAATTGGAAAAGAAAGAAAGAAAGAAAGAAAGAAAGAAAGAAAGAAAGAATCGGCGAACGAACAAATGAAAGAAAGAACGAAAGAAAGAAGGAAGGAAAAGAGAAAGAAAATCAAAGTTTGAGGATGATGTTTAAAGACAGGAACACAGCTACTGGGTAAGAAAGAAAAAAGAAAGGAGAAAAGAAAAAGAAAGATAAAGAAAGAAAGGTGGAAAACGTCATCTAGAAAGAAAGAAAGAAAGAAAGAAAGAAAGAAAGAAACTAGTGCAGTTAAAGATTTTTAAAGAGCGTAATCAAAGAATCGTCATTAGAAATTGAAGTTTCCGAAAGGTTATCGGCAGGAGATGGAAAATTGTGAAAGAGGAAGTCCGACTCGAATTTGGAATTTGGTTTCATTACGCCATCTTAGCTGTCTCATTTCGAATCATTTATTTTCCCCGGCGCCGTCTAACGTCGAATAAATCAACGGCCGCAACGTCAGAGCCCGTCGCTTTTAGATTTAGCGAGCGGCAAATGATGGAGTATTTGGTTTCTTGCTCGGATTACCACTGGCATCTCGTGCCTCCGAGGCTCGTTGCGAGTATACTTCTCGCCGGTTTTCGTGCCGCTCGGATAATATACCTGGGCTGCCTCCTCGCATCTCTCGCTCTTTTCCTTACTTTTTCTCTCTCTCTATTTCTGTTAGTTTCTTTCTTTCTTTCTCTCTCTCTCTCTCTCTCTCTCTCTCTCTCTCTCTTTCTCTCACTCGCTTTCTTTTCCTTACACTCTCTCAGTGTCTTTCCCTCTTACCCTTGAACATGCCATCGTCACCTGACTTAAAAGACACTTGGAGAATTGTTGGCCAGTCATTGTGAGACTGAAAGAGACTTCTTGCAGCTCGCCGTCAACTATATACTTATAGGAACGGTATATATCATCAAACGTGTGAGATCTTTCCTGTCTGACTGTCTTTTTTAACATGTTTTTTTAATAATTTTTTATCACTTTCGTTAGTTGCTTTTTAAAATATCACTTAGTCTATTTCTTTTTTCATTTACATTTATGATATATTCAGCATGGATAAAAAAAATGTATTGATTATATTGTCGGTGACATTTTAGATAAAATCTAGAATTTCGAATTTTGAATTTAAAAACTGAAACGCTTTTTCTTAAATCTCAATGCGATTTCTTTTATCTCCGTAGCTGTATAATGTGACACAATATATATATATATATATATATATATATATATATATATATATATATATATATATATTATTTAAATGGGTAGACAATACTTTTTAGTATCAGGATAAATTTTCAGTTTTTCTGAAATTTAATTTTGTAAACCTCATCTGTTAAAGGGGCTGGATTGTTTGGGTTAAGATTAGTATTAAGTATTTATGCTATACTAAGATATATTAGAGTTATAAAAACCAAATTGTGTGGGTTATTAATTTTAGTAAAATATTTTTAAAGTAATATTATAGCATAAGTTAAAATGAACATTATAATTAATTAAATTTTAAAGAGAAATATTTGCGGTGTTTATATAAAACTGTCAATTCATTTCTACGATTTAGTAGTACTTTATTTTTAAGGAATTTTATAAGGAATTCAGGCACAGAGAGCAGGTGTCATAAAAGAATTTACAGATTCTTGTTTTTTCCAGAATTTTTCATTTTACTTTAGTGCTTTGTTTTTGTATTTTTGGGATAGCAATCTCTCTTTTATGCAGATTTCATTTAAAAAGAAAGGTGTCATGATTAATTTCTTAATGAAATTTTTAATGTGATCGTATAATATTTTTTCTTTTGAGAACATAAATATATAAAAATTATCCAAATTCTTTATTTATTCGAGTAATTTTGGCTATACCTTTAGCCATTTTCGTGGATGAATGTTATTTTACGTGTAACAGAATGTAAATGGTGTTATGTATGATATAGAGTAGTGTGTATATGTTATGTACTGAACACAGTTATGTGCTCAAAAGAAAAAAATCGTAAGATCACATGAAAAAGACATTAAAAACTTAACCGTCACACCTAGTACAGACTAGGTTCTATAGCATTAGATGGAACTGGTCTAAGAGAAGGAAAATCTCTGTCACATTACCAAAGTATCGACGATCCCTCACCATCAACGAGTTGGTCCTCAATTCTTTTGTAAATTGTCTTTGTTTATAGGTAGTGTTGCTGATCCTACGCAAAGCCTCTTATCCTCAAGGATAACAGTCAGGTGGTTTACGGAGGTGGTTTTTACTTCTCCTAGACCGGTTGCCATTCAAGGCTATAGAAATCAGTCTGTCCTGCTATTTTATCCATAAGTGGGGGAGAAGTGATGGATTCATTCATTTCCCATAGTGAGAGAATGTAATAAATTCGACTGTAATTCGAACTCGGCTCTCCATTTTCTCAATTCAAGCCGCTATCCACCGTGCTTTCTAAATAGTGTTGGAAGTATTAAAATTATAGGTCCTTTCAAAATTCATAATATATCTAGAGCTCTAATTCAAATTTATGTAAAAACTTCCTGATTGATTCAGAATAAAAGCGAAAAAATGAAGCTAGAAATATATATGTATCCTAAACAATTATGGTATTGCTTAGTCTATATTTCATAAACTATGCAAAAGCATTTGATAGGTAGGACACAAATGCCTGTTTAAATTGCTTGGGAAACTATTCATTTGGCAAAGATATTTGAATACATATAGAATATATCAGTTAAATACCATACGTGATACATGCTTAAGCGATGATGTTTCGAAAGAAACATGACTGACTGGGCAGAAGATTTTTCCGCAGTAGGTTGCCATTATTTTCTGTGGTAGATTCAAAAGAAGTGTGAAATGGTGACTAAACTACTGAATTTGTGAAAATTTATAGCAGAACAGGATGTTGGATGAATATTAAAAGCTGTGGAAAAGCATGAACGCCAATGTCCTGGAAAGATACGGTACACATAGGAAGTAAATCTCAAACTTTCGATTTGACTTTCATTAATGACGTTTCCGATGGCATCAGCTTTTAACTTGATGTCTACGCCGATGAGGCAACCATTTACTCCAGTATCAGTAGTAAGTCAGATCATCGGTTTCATAAGGCAAGATTGTAGCAGATCCAAAACGACTTACAGATTAACATTTTTAACAAGTTTGAAACAAAACCACTCTCTGTCAATCATCTGAGAGAACCGTCCCTACTTTCAATGCGTATGGCTGTGGCTGACTTCAAAGAGAGAGACTCGCTGCGCATTCTTGGGCTAATATTATCTACTGATATGTAGTGAAAAGACAATATTGAATCTATTGCTAGGTCAGCTGTCAGCAAGGTTGGTTTACTGTGTCGTGCTAGACGGTTTTTCCCTTCAGCGCCTCCTTCTTCTTCTTCTTCTTCTTCTTCTTCTTCTTCTTCTTCTTCTTTGTGCCGTGTTCCTTTTGTTTGTATCTTTTAACACCTTTTCTTCTTGTTATCCCTCTCAAACCGTGCTTTGCTATTCATTTGCTAAAGACCATCACATAGCTATCCTGTACTATCTTTGTTTTCAGCGAAATTTTCTGGTCTCTCAATAATGTACTCAGCTTTTGGAATACATCCTTAAACATGCCAATAAACCTGTTACATTTTCCGTCCTCTGAGAGAACAAATGCAAGATATTTAAATTTTTGTACCGGCTTGATTTTAGTATGCCCAGCATGTAGTTGACACTTTCAGATCTTCTTTTTACTTATGTCCATGCATTCAGTTTTCTTGTAGTGCTCAGCTATGTGAGAAACTTATCTACATTAATCCTATTAATGAGCTACCTTTATCTCGATATCGAGCACTTTATGACAAAAAAACCTGCTTGCCAAAATATCCGTTTATTAGTAAACTACTGAAAAAGCAGCAATCTTAGCACTAATCATAATCACAACACCACACTATATATATATATATATATATATATATATATATATATATATATATATGTATGTATGTGTGTGTGCGTGTATGTGTGTTTGTTTTGTTTAATATTGGTATTTATGTATATACACATATTGTTTAAAATTTGTTATTTCTATTATAGAAAGTGACGACTGATATTATATAGCAGTCAGGTAATATTTTCTAAGATTTTAATGAACTTTGTTGTCAGGTAATATTTTCTAAGATTTTAATGAACTTTGCTTAGCTGTTGAAATGCATCATTCACCCTTCTAATACACCTTCAGATTTCAGTGTCAAATGAAAAAGAAAAACAATGGTTTGGGATCGGCATAAAAGTAATGATGGCACATCACCTGAATCTGTCATAAAAATTCAGACCTTGGTGTATAGATTAGTTATAACAAATGTAGTATAGAAGATAGAGAAATTGAACATAGAATATACTGCGCTAGGGGTAGTTTCGTCTAACACTACGTATTGTAAATAGTTGGCTAAAAAAAACAAAAAAAAACGAAAAAGTAGGTTGAAAATTGGAGTTTTGCTTTTAGTTTCGTCAGGTCGAGACTTGCATATGGATGCCAAGATCTGTAATTTGCCAGCTGTATAGAACTGCTTTCTAAGATCAATGATCAAAAACAGATTTTTAGTAAAGCCTGTATGTCTTGGCAAAGATCACATTTCTGTAAACAATGTGAATTGACGCTACAGATTCATAAACAAAGATCTGTATCAAATAACAAAAAACACATCACTTGCGGACTACCAACAGCAGCAACAGGTAAAAGCGATAGATGTAACTGGAAGAATAAGTAATAGCAAATTCAAGATGTGAGCATTCCACTCTACTTTAAATGAAAAGATAGGAAGGAAACTCCCATCACTACTGGAAAGAATAATTAGATCTTGATAGACTTTTTTCCTGAAAAATCGTTTCAAGAGAAAGATATGAATTTCAACTGACAGTAGTACAAGCTGTTTGATCAATGAATTCCAAATGTTTCTTTTTAACCCGAGAACACTCATGGGTATATAGTATCCAGTGCAATTACAATTTAATTACGATTTTCAGTACCTGATTTTCTTACCTAAATAATGTTTTTCAGTTCCTATTAATGTTAACTCAAAGTACAAAGTTTGAAGTGCCTGCATGTAAAATATTTAAAATAAAGATTTATATTTAATTTTTTTTACATTTTCCAAATCATGATATAACACTGGTTAGTAGTGGTTAACTTTAATTGATGGTTAATGTTCCAGGGTTAAGGAAACGATTATATTACAATACCATTAACATTTCGTAGTTAGAAATAGAAGTCTTCCCAGGATTCATTATTAGCGGTCACAATATCAACATAAGATATGCAGATGAAAAAGTGATGATAGCATACACGAAAAGGAAACTAAAGGCGCTCCTACAGAGGGTAGTAAAGGAAAGCGAGAAGAAAAGACTAACCATCAATTGTAAGAAAAAAATGTATGGCTGTTAAAATTCTGTTTCTGCATAATGATTTTGGGAATATCTTTGACTGGACAAGTGAGCAACGACAAAGTTTTAAATAAAATGCAAAACAAAAAGTCACTTTTAGTTAGACTCAAGACAAGTCAATTGATGTTTCTAGAGGGCTCGGTAAATTTAACACTCAAAAGTCATGTTGAAAGAAACATGGAGATAAGAAAGTAGAAACTTGTGTAAATTGTTGCTTGAACAGAGATTAGGAGAGATAACAAAAAGACAAGCATTTCAAAGAGTTACAAGAAACGGGAATTCGTGGAGAACCATGATTATACACGTCTAAAGGGACACAACATATGGAAGAAAAATCTCACATCGTCGGTTGTTCCTCTGGACGACAACAACATATTCAGTCTTCTTAGAATTGATTGTTCTTTCTTTTCTCTTTATTTAAAGGTTAGTTGTTTAAATACTGACTTAATTTTTGAAACAATCAAACACTGTCCATGCTTTTCTTACGTATTGTAAATATCTCTGGATGCACATTAGAGTAATAGATCTCGTTTCGTATTGGGGATTGGGAGAGCCGAGTTCGAATTCCAGTCGAAGCCATTACATTCACTTACGTGATAATACCCTTCAAAACGATATAAATCCATCTCTTCTCTTCCCAGCTATGGATAACCAGCAGGGCAGAATGAGTAGTATAGTCTTGGTATAGCAACCAGTCTACCGCAATAAGAATTGGTAACCTACAGCGGGAAAAACTCCGTACCACATGGGGCCCGCTTTTGGAGCCAAAAATGTCCTGTGAATCTTTCAGGGAAGAAACCGACTCAACTCGCCAATGGTGAATGCCGCCACGAGTACAACTAAGTAATATCTCTGCATTTCTTTTCGTTATTTTCTATTTTATTTTTACCTAATTCCTTAGCAGTAACAACTGTTCTCTGCAATCCGTTCTCTTTGTCTTTCTGATCATTTGTCTTTCTGTTGTAATTATATCTAAAACGATGTATCGTTGTTTCCGTTATGATTCTTATCGAATATTTTCTTTGGATTCTTCGTACTAACTCATTATCTTGATGCAAAACCACGCTAGCTGAGATTCTTACGAAAATTGCCTTTGTATCTGATTAGACACGACTTAAATATAGAAAATCGGTATTTGTTAATGCGTGCCATGTGTTCACAATACGTCGCTTTACGAGTTTTACTAGTACCATGTACCCAAATACTACTTACCACTTGGTGAAAATCATCGGCAACTAAACCTGTTCCCACACCAAGATTTTCCTTCTAGTAAGGAAGGGGACTTGAAACTCGGCAGTATTAAAAGCAGGACCTGGTAATAGACGGAATAGAGGAACCTTCTTTTAGCGTGAACGGTAAGACTACCGCCTGGTAACCTTGTGTCATCAGCGCACTATTGCGCCCCAATGACACGGCATTGCTAGGCGGAGGGCTTACTAGTCATGTGTCCGTGACTAAGGTGATCCATGAAATTGAATTTTGACCTGAAGAGGGATGGGCTCGCCTGGTCTAGTGGCCCAAAACACGCTACACGTGAATGAATACCTCTCAGGCTTTCAATTCAGGTGTATAGAAGGATATTGCGTAGTGAGCTTACGACCCCAACCGCTCATGTGACACTACTATTATTAAATGAGGAAGTTGTAACTGTTTATTCTGAACCAGTAGATTGTAACATTTTCATCTCCAGTTTAAGACGATCTCTGTATATATCAATCTGGATGGCCATTCTTATTCAAGGGTGCCCGGCTGCTAGGTTGGTTAGCTAATCCCCGTTGTAGACGCCGGCTAAGTCACATTTTTGTTTCAGCCTACTTGTGGTTTTTACTGCAACTATACTTAGTGGACCTTATATAGGAGACCTCAGGGGAGAATGTGTTATCTAGCTAAAACGGCAGTTTGGACAAGGCCAGAACGCTCCAAGTGACTTGTAGCTTCGTGCTAGTACAATCATCGATTTGTGACAACCAAAATTCACTTTCCAAATTATTTCCAAAGGTGCCGTGAGTTTGAATTGCATCATTCTGACCGATAACATCAAGTCGACCATAGTGAGATTCGAACCCTGAACTCATGGTCAGAACGTGAGCTTTTTAACCATTCGGCCATTCTGTACTAATATTATACTGGTAAATAGAGCATAGTTAATGCAATGTAATTAATGACACTTGTTTTACAGCATTATATCAGTAGTAATGGCACGAACAACCGAGACAATAGGCACTGAATTACTCCATGCAAGCTGCCAAAATCTTATAGAGTTTTTACTTGCCTCACATATTGTAATCAAAGCTATTTTTTACAAATGTAAAACCGTTTTAATGCCAGTTTGTTATAAACGCTTTTCTTTCTCGTATGGCCTTTTATCCGCTTCCGGTTTTCTGTAATGTTTTTGCAAGAGGGAGCATTCTCTTTGTAAGGACTTAATAAGTTAATCGAATGTAACATACATTAAAATATCTTAAGAAAAAAAAAACAAATTTATATATAACATATGCCTTTAAAACACCTAGGTTTCATACCGTCACTATCACTATCTACCATGCGTGATACACTCTTGGAAAGAGACATGACTTGAAAGTGACATAACTGAATGTGCAGAGGATTTTCCCGCATTAGTCTGCCAATACTTTCCGCGATAGACTGGTTGCCAACCAGGGATATATAGCCTAATCTGTCCTGCTATTTAATCCATAGGTGGAGAAATTAGTGTCTTTCCCATTGGTATTTGCATGTAAGTGAATGAAACGAATTCAACAGGAATTCGAACTCGGCTCTCTGATTTCTTATTCCGAGCCGATATTATCCTCCCCACAATCCACGTCGTACTATACAGTCCCCATAACTACACTTGAAAACGTGTGTCTTCAAGTCGATGTTAACATCCACGTTGGGAATCACTGCGTTAAGCGGACAAAATTACTGCAAGCTGTTAAGTAAGCAAGCAAAGAAAGAACTTGCTTTATAGCAGCGTTAATTACTGACCAATTATTTTTTTTTTTTTTTTGCTATGCGTACATTTTAAACGGTGATTCGAGATTTAAAACAATTTACTGTTTATTATGAAAGGTAATTTATTGATACACATATTTTATCATATATTAGGAAGGTAAAACTTATATATTTATGCTCTGAAGAAAACAATCAATGGCGTAAATATTATTCTTAACAACAGTGACAGCCACACAAAGATTGGTATGTTAAACCATTCCAGACGCTGTTCGCAAAAAGGGTGAATGCTGACCAATCGGCGCTGACAGTAAGATAATTGGATGCCTGCCTAATTGTGCATTGCGTTGTGACGCAGTGTATACTGGCTCGAAACGAGAAATCGGAGAGCCGAGTTCGAATTCCAGTTAAATTCGTTGCATTCACTTACGTGCAAATACCCTTGGGAAAGGTATTAATTTATCTCATCTTCCTCTAGCTACGGGTTAAATAGCAGGACAGACTAGATTCTATAGCCTTGGTTGACTACCGCGGAAAGAAATGGCAATCTACTGTAGGAAAATCTTCTGCCTTCTCAATCATGGATTGAAAAAGACATAATTGCCCAAGCGTGAATCACGTATAGCAAATAAGTGACTGATTGACTTAAATCTTATTTCAACCAACAGTATTACTGTCAGGTCAGTAATATGAGGACTCAATTTTTTCTTGAATTCTAAACACTTTATGTTTTTTTAATATAACGAGTTGCATGACATATTAAAACGTACATCTTGAAAACCTTTCAGCTCTTGTGTTTTTCTATCAAATGTCTTCATCACCTGTAAAAAAAAAAAAGAAATTATCCCAAAAAATTCCTGAAAATTTCAAATGACTGGGAAATTTGAATCGTTTGCATGGGGTACGTGCCGGGCATATCACTCAGTTATGCTGCTTAAACTCGCTTAATTATACAAGGTGAGGTAGAAACACTTCCCACATATACGTTTCAGACATGCCTCCCACATAACAGTAAGTATTTCTGAAAGGTATATGTGGCGGGGAGGGTTCTGTCTCTCCCTGTACTATTAAATTTTGAATTATCCAGGTGAAGAAGTGTAAGTTAGGCTGATAGGGTAATGAATGCCAACTGTTTCCTTGTAGGGAAAACGGCTAATATTACTATTGCCATTCAGTCAGTTAACTGCCATTCGTGATACACGCTTAAGAGATCACGTCTCGAAAGAGACATGACTGGCTAAGCAGAAGGTTTTCCCGCAGTAGTTTGCCATTATTTTTGCGCTAGACTGGTTGCCTACCAAGGCTATAGAATTTAATTTGTCTTGCTATTTAAATCATGGGTGGATCGAGAAGCGACGAATTAGTATTTTCTATAACGGTATTTGCGTGTAAATGAATACAACGAATTAAAGTGGAATTCGAACTCGGCTCTCCGATTTCACGTTCAGAGCTGAAATCCACTGCACCACAACGCACATCCGCCCGTTAACATTAGCACCAGTTTGTAGCTGATATTTACTAGTGTCTAGATGATGAATATATTTCATTTTCTTTTAGATTCTGTGAAATGTATTTGAAGATATACTTTCAAATCGACCCTACTATGTTTGATCTAGTTAAAGGAAACCTTCATTATTCAATTCGCTATGAATTCCACGGAGTGAATCAGGCAAATGCTATAGCAAAATACATCTAAAATACAAACAGGTAACTTGAACGTTAGTCATATGACTCTCTATGGTGAAATGAGAAGTCTTTGGAAAGTGTCAAATGATGGAGAGAATGACTGCCACATGACCTCTCTACAGAGAATCACAAACTACGCATCTTCGCATCACCAATAACTTCAAGTTTCTTTTACCGATTGTCATTACAGTCGGGGAGGAGTGGATAATTTACAATAATATTAATCGAAGGCGTTAGCGGCTTAGATGTTGTACAGTGGCTTACATCCAAGAAAGTTTGTTTTTAATTTAGTCTAGGATATGCAGAATTTTTTTTTATTACAAAACTTATCTCAAGAAAAACTCAAGACTTTATTAGACGGAAAATATTTTATTACGAGCTGTTAAATGATAATCAATTACAGCCGATGTTTATTGTTAAGGCGATTAAAAACAGCTTTAGACAGCGACAAAAACGTCCGTCTTAGCAATTAGAAAAGCGACCGTCCTTCCCGATAATAACGCATGACTCCAAACTGTCTAAATGACGAAAGGTCAGGAATAACTTGACTGAGGACAATGCTTTCTCTAACATATTCCCACGAGATCACTCTTGTCGATTATAAGCTTGCAACCAAAAAGGAATTAATGTCTTATTTTAGTTTGCAATCTAAAGAATTTAGCAGACAGAGCTTTAATATGGATTATGGTCACTGAAAAACATTATTTGTTTGAACGTTATTTTTAATCGATACTCGTATTTGAGTAAGTATTGTGTGTTTAATCATCCGTGGTTGAATATATTCTTAATTCCGACATTGAGTGAATCTAGGCAGTTTTCAACTTCATCACTAATTCAGTTTTCAAACAAATTTCAAAGAGTTTACAGAGTTAGATAGAACACCTCCTTAACTAAATTTTGAAAAAAAATAATTTTAGTTCAGTAGAAAAAAGTGACATCAAAATATGTGAAGTCTGAAAAGAGAGACTAACTACATAAGTACATAAGTGAGTGAGTAACTAACGATTCTAATAATAAATTTTATTCTTTATAACTTTATTCTGTTTTATATTATTGCATGAGGTTTTCAACATTTAAATTCTGATGGTACCTTTCACCATTTTTGTCAATCAAACTTTGTTTATCACTTATCATTTTATCATAACTGATTATCAAAATTAATTATAAATAATCAGTTTTTTATTGTTATTTAATCAATCACATATTTTTTTCTTATTAATATTTTTGAATGCGGTTTTCAAAAGTAAACTTATATTAAATTAATAGCAATGCCTGGAACAATCATGGATTACGTGGAAAAATGCGTGCATTAAAAGTAATTTTCTTAAGATTATATTAAAACTAAAAAAGAACAGGGCAAGTAATTAAACCTGGAAAAGTAAAGAACAAGATATTCCTGTGAAGTAAAATAAAAAAGAAATTACTTACTTAAAATATTGCAGCTAAAAATAAAATTTGAATGCAATATTTTAAGTAAGAAATTTCTTTTTTTTATAGAGGAAGCCATGATGTTAGAAAGAATTTTGACAAAGTAAGATGGCTGAAAAGCAAGAAAGGATGAAGAAAGAATTAAATATGAATGCCGTCGAATGACAGAGAAAATTCACGGACGTGTTAATGAAGCATGAAGTCACAGAATTACTAATTAAATAACACGTATATAAAATGCGTAAGTACACTTTAAAAAAGTATCCATTTGGTTCGCAACTTTTGTCGCACCTTTTATATATATATATATATATATATTGTGTGTATTTTTGCAGCACTTTTTCATTAATACAGGTTTCATTGAATGTTATAGACAAGTTCTGTCTATTTATTTTGTGTAAGATCCTTTCGTATGATCTGATTAGCTTGATAGTGTTGTTATGAAAAGACGACAAGAAATCGCAATAATTATTGATTTTTTTATCAGGTCTGAGCTTTCGGCTTACATAAGCTATTATCAAAGGATGAGCATTTAATATACAGTGAACATAGAACATTTAAATTGTTAACAGAGTGGAGTTATACAGAGAAAATTAAACAGGTTATTTTTTTGCGTCGCACTTGGCCGCAGGCCGAGAAGGAATGGTGGTAGTGGGTTTTTGGTCAAGTGAGAGTATAGTGGCATGAGAGGATTAGTCTGGGAACTGCTACTACTATGGGTGTAGGGGGGTAAGTATAATAACTATGACTTCTCCCGTCCATTTTTTCAGTGGCTTACTAGTAGAAAGGAATTTTGGCAAGAGTTTTTTGTCATAAAGTGCTTGATATCGAGATGGAGAGAGAGCGTTAATAGAATTAATTGTGAAGAAATTTGTCACTTAGCAAACACTTCCTTGAAGAATGAAAACAACATAGTGATGCCTTCACAAAACTTAAAAATCAGCACAAACTTTTCCACATTAATTATATATATATAATAAAGCAAAATAATCACCAATATATATATATATATTGGTGATTATTTTGCTTTATTTGTTAAACAAAAATTGGCCAGAAATTTCATGACAAACTGATATTTATTAAATATACCTATCATTCCTTTTAGCACGTTATGAATTCTCACGCAATTTGATATCTGAAAACATACGCAAAATAGTAGAAAGAGAAATTGCGTCATGAAAAGGCTTTTTTTTATTTATTTGTTATAAACAATTTGTCAGCCATCTTGTCATGGGAAAGTATAAAACATTCATAGTCGAAAAAACAGAGAAACATGTAACTGTATACTCGAGGCATACATACATTTTGATGTATAACACTTTCTATTAAGATTTGCTTGATCCGGTAAGAAAAGCAAAACTATGAATTTAAACTTCCGCTGACATTTGGCTATATCCAAGACTTTGGGAAACGCTTCGAGTGTAACCCTGAGGATAAATCCAGAGCCGTTGTCCCTAATACACACCACTGTTATTATGAAATTCCTTCTGGCACGTCATTCGGCGATTCCGGAGCCAAGCAGTATTGGCGTGTCTATCTTTCCCTTGGACAATATCTTTGGCGTGGACAGGGAAGATGTACTGCATGGACAACAGCCGATCTGTTATAAAAGCCTGCGTCCTAGAAACGACACTCTAATATCGCCTCAACGCTACAGCCAAACATGAGAAGCAAACTAATGGAAGAATTCCGAATTTCATTCTATATGGAAACTAGCCACCGACAAGAAAGCACGAGAGCGAACTCATCTTCGCTTTAAGGATTTATGCAAAGTGATATAAAGTTGATTGACATGGACAAAGAGAGATGGGAAGACGTCGCCAACGATCGCTTACGCTGGACAAGTGATTTACATTGAACGTTGGAGCGAGGAGAGAAGAAACAGGGACTTGCCGCCTGGGTGAAGCGTGCCCAAAGGAAAGAAAACAACACAGCGATATCGGGGGAGAGCTTCCTCACTTTGATGGGTTGCAGTCGGGACTGTCCACTTGTGATGGTTTGCATAACCATAACAGGTCGATAACTGAGAAATAATCTTGGTAAACTCTGAATTTAAACCTTCACTGGCTTGTGAACAGACCAAGTCTTGGAAAACGGATGAAACTCTGATGACACATCTAAAGCCGGAGTCCCTGTTATGATCAACATTGTTCTGGCAACTTCTGCAACGAAGCCGGCTGAAAGTTGTCTTGGCATCACTTTTTCCTTTAGTCAACATTAGTAGTGCCGATTTTTCATAAAACCCTGGAGAGGTTAACATTTGAGTGAAGTTCAATGCTTACTCGAGACCGTCGAATGCTACATACAAATATCACATGATCTGAAAAGAAAAGAAAGATATACATTTGATAATTGCACACACACACACACACACACACACACACACACACACACACACACACATATATATTATATATATATATATATATATATATATATATATATATGTTAGTCATCCACATACAAGCCTGTTTCGCTGTATCACAGCTCATCAGTGTGGCTAAACACATCCACTTGTTTCTGGCCGGGATCGAAACTCGAAAGATTTGTGTCAGTCGGAGTCGCTACCCCCTAAACGATAGGCGCATGGAATCAGAGAAGGCGAATTTTATACTACGTTCACTCAGTAATGATTTTGAACAGTCTCGGCTACTGATGTCAATTCGGTCGGGCTTCAATCCTGACTAGATACAATCGGATATCCAACCGTACTGTTAGCTGTGATTCAGCGAAACAGATCTGTCTGCGGATAACTATATATATATATATATATATATATATATATATATATATATATATATGCACACAAAGAATCTCAAGCTAGCCAAAACCTACCGCGGTTTCACACTACGGCTCGTCAGGGCAAAGGCAAAACCAAAGATTAACCAAATAAATAGACAACCACCAAGACAGTATTTTGAAGTATTTTGAAGTATTTTGAATATATATATAGTATTGGAAGACAAGAAGAAAACAACTCATTATAAAGTAATTAAGCGGACACATATTCACCCGGACAATAGGAAGCAAACGTTTCGGCCTTTGTATGCTCTGGCCATCTTCGGGCCTTAAGGACACATGGCCCAGTGGACAGAGACGTTGTTTAGTTCCTGTGACTTGACTGAAAGAGTTAAATACCAGGCTACAGCAGTGATGAACAAATAACTTGCAGGGTTAGAAAGAGATAACACATGACTTCAATCGAGGCATTACTACGCAAGGGAAAAGAATGATATACTCCAGTGATTGTAATAAAGGGTTCAGTTCGAAATTCGTAGTACTTGAAGAAGGCCGGGGTATACAACGGCCGAAACGTCGTACAAATAACAACAAAATATGAGTACAATCGTCTGAATAATGTAAATACTATATATATATATATATATATATATATATATATATGAGGTCTGATCAGGAAATATTGAGACTGTTGTTATGGTAATGGATCTAAAGCACACCGAATGAATCCACTTGGCACAGATTGATTTGATCTCTGTCATTAATATAAACTAAGCTATAACGTTCTCGCACACTTCCATTTTTCATAGCAATGTTTGGAAGGAATGTATGTAGAGTGTGGCCGCCCCACTAAAAACCACGGATGTTCCATCAGTGATCATGGAAAGGGCAGAAATATTTGGCCAAGCACGGAACATCTTGTAACGATGCAACGTAGGAACAGAACACAGTCGTAATTAAAAACTTCCTGTAAAGTTCCCCATGAGCAAAGATCTACTCGAGGTAGGGGTTACAGAGTAAGAGGCACAGTTGACGTTAATATTGAAAAAAGGCCAAACCTTACAACGGTGGCAATGTCTGCAGATTGTGCCAGGGAGAGAAGTTAGCCATAATATTATTTCCAGAACGACAAATGTTACTACATGAAAGGACCGAAGTAATACCCAGATGTAAACGTATCATAAAAATATATTTTAAGATCATACAAACGCGGATGAACATGTTTATAATTCTTCCGAAACTCCGCCACTTTGAACTTCCAGTTATTTCAAACCGGCAGTTGTAGGTTCTGATACTTCCTGTTGTATGAAAAGTAAAAATTAAAATTTAAAATAACGTTGAAGTATCAGTTGATATAAAACGCCTGAAGATGCCGAAAGGATTAAACCAAGGTTGCGTATTCAACTGACTTCCGAATGACTATATATATATATATATATAAAATGTTGCACACCGTGTGCGTGTACTAATAAAATAATGATCGATAGGTATAATTTATATTAATAATAAATATGAATGTTTCCACATTTCACAACTCATTCATACATAACTCAGTCGTCAGTGTGCAAAACATATATATATATATATATGTGTGTGTGTGTGTGTGTGTGTGTGTGTGTGGTTTTATATTTATTTGCACATAATTGTTTTATATAAGAAATATGTATGCTCTCTTCAATCTCTCTCTCTCTCTCTCTCTCTCTCCCTTTCTCTCACTCCCCTTCAGTCACACACACGCGCGCACATTCATAAAAGCGGAGGGCAAGGCTATAAGGTGTCTAGTTTTTGATGGCTCGCAGGGTGTATATTGCCAAACCTGTCACTCACAAATGAATTGCTTTCTTTTCGCTCGGGTTTGGCGGTGAACGCAGATTGAGAAGCAAAAAGAAAAAAAAATGATTAAAAAATGAAACGATAAAAAAAACACTCTGTAACTCGTCAAGATATGGCACATCAAACGAAAGTATTTATTTCGTTTGTGTGTGTGTGTGTGTGTGTGTGTGTGTGTGTGTGTGTGATTTTGCTATTTTTCACAGAAATGCTCATTCTTCTCACTCATCGCTTATCTTTCTATCTTTCTGTTTTTGTTTTGTTTTGTTTTCTTCTTTGACAGACTTTTTGTACCAAGCTCCAACTCTTCGTTTAGATTTCATATTTCATTTGCCTGAGCGCATTTTTTTTTGTTTTTGTTCATTTTGTTTTTCTTCGTTCCTTATTTTTATTTTTTTATCTTACATTCGTTCCAAATCTTTATTTATGAGTTTCCGTTACATTTATAGAGTTCTTCGTTTTCATTTTTCCTGACTTTATTTCTTTGCATCTTACTTTTTTTGCTTGACTTGAGTGTTCAAATTCCCGTCTTCATATTTTTTCGGTCGAAAATCAACTATTTTAGACCTGCACATTTAATTAAATAAGCTACGATATATTTACACCTTAAGTTCGATTCAAATCTTCAATGTCTTTTATCAAACATAAGCTTTCTTCGTAAGTGAGTCGGTGATTTGAAGCAACGGAAATGTGGTTCTACAGATTGATACCAAGAATGCCATGGACTAAACATGTGAGTAACGAGGAACGCATATAGAGAACTGGAAATGAAACTAAAATGCACACTTAGAACAATAACAAAAACAGTTGACTTTTCTCAGGCGCATAATGAAGAAAGATGGCTATGAATATTACTTGGAGAATAAAACCTTTAAATTACTTTTAACCTAAAGCGAAAAGAAATCTTTAACCACAAATTTTGTTTAGACAGAATATATGTTAAATATGCGCTGTAGTGGATATCGAAGAAAAATCGGAGAGCCGAGTTCGAATTTCAGTCGACTTTCTTTCATTGACTAACGTAAAAATACAGTTGGGAAAGTTATTAATCACTCTCTTTTCTCTCCATTTATGGGTGGAATGGCAGGACAGATTGGGTTCTGTAACCTTGGTTGACAATCAGTCAACTGCAGAAAGAAAATGGCACTCTAGTGTGGGAAAATCTTGTCTAGTCAGTCATGTCTCTTTCGAGACATGATCACCCAAACATGTATCACGTCCGGCAATTAGTTGACTGAATGATATGTTAGTCAGAAAAAGACAAAAATTAAAAGCGCAAGACGAGATCTACAAATTGCATACGCCAAATTCAAGCAGATACAAAAATTTATAAGAAGTCATCGCTGATCAGACACCGAACTACGTACCGCCAGTTAATAAACAGATGTCCCCCTCGAGAAAAGGCTGCTGGGCCTTAAACTCATCCCTAACCTCAAATGAAATTCTTACATGCGATCCATCGCCAAAGATGCAGGGAAAATGGCTGACCCCTGCAACGCTCTAGTATCTACTAACTGACTCCTCATGCTATTCTATACGTTTCAATCAGTTAAGTGCCATACGTAATACACGCTTTAGGTGATCATGTCTCGAAAGAGACATGACTGAGTGGGCAGAAGATTATTCCGCATGTAAATTGCTTCTTTAAGTAATCTTCTTCCATGAGTCCCCCCCCCCGGGCCTTGTACAAGGTGGATTTTAATGTAAAAAAAGAACAAGTGTTTTAAATCGAGACGGCTAATATAAAGCAAAGTTGTATTATACGTTGTGATGCAGTGGAGATCGGCTCGAAACAAAAAATCGGTGAGCCGAGTTTGAATTCCATTTGAATTCGTCGTATTCACATACACTCAAATACCCTTGGGAAAGGCATGAATCCGTTGCTTCTCCCTCCAGTTATGTATTAAATATCAGGACAGATAGGGTTCTATAGTCTTGACTGGGAACCAGTTTGCCACATAAAGTAATGGCAACCTAACGCGAGAAAATCTTGTGCCCAATCCGTCATGTCTCATTCGAGACGTGATCGCCCAATCATGTATCCTAAATGGCACTTAACTGAATGACTGAAAGGTTCTGAAAAAAGTAATAAGAAACAGAAAAGAAATCATTCGAAACAAAAAATAGCTGAAGTGATCAATATTATCAATTCCCCAATATTGCAATGAATTCTGGAAATGTTCCTTACAGATGAATTTTGGAAATGTTATTTACAGATGAATTCTGGAAATGTTCTTTACAGATGAATTCTGGAAATGTTCCTTACAGATGAATTTTGGAAATGTTCTTTACAGATGAATTCTGGAAATGTTCCTTACAGATGAATTTTGGAAATGTTCCTTACAGATGAATTCTGGAAATGTTCCTTACAGATGAATTCTGGAAATGTTCATTACAGATGAATTTTGGAAATGTTCTTTACAGATGAATTCTGGAAATGTTCCTTACAGATGATTTCCGTAAATGTTCCTAACAGACGACTTGAGATTAGAGATTTAGTTTTTAAAAAGTTTGCTGAGAATACCACTGACGGAAAATGTAAGCAACAAAATTTTAAGAAAATGGCGATCAAAAAGAAGACATATCATAAAAAAGTTTCTAGAGCACATAATGTAAAAAGAGGGTAAGGAAAATTTGACACTCTCAGGACATACAAATGATAACACTGACAGACTGAACAGGAAGTAACCTACTTAACAAGCTTTGCAGATAGACACGAGAATAGTTATTAGGAAGAATAGTAAAATAGCAAGCATGCCTACAAACTTCAAAGGATATAAATTTATAGAGAGCCATGAATACCCTTGCCATTAATAGACACAACATATAAAAGAAGTTTGCGCAACCTAAAGTGTTTTCATTCATAGAGCCGGAGAAATAATTACATATACAGAATATGGAAATGGTTCTTCTTCTCTGTTCCATATCCCTTCAGGACGTGGGTGATCATGGCTACCCACAATTTCCTATTTTTTGTAGCACTTAGTAAATTTTATCTGTTTGCTATCTTCCCAATTCTTCTGTCCTTCTTGCCTTTAATATGACATTTGAGTGTCACATTTTCTAAGCTTTCTTTCCTCATTATATAACCAATAAATTCCAACTCTATATTTCTTATATTAAGTGTCCTTTTTGTTTCCATTTTATGTAAAATTTTATCGTTGCTCACATGTTTCATCCATAGTCTTCTCATTATCTTTCGATAGAACAACATTTCTGCTGTTTCAAACTTTTTTCCTTATCTGCGTTGACATTGTGCAACATTCAATGCCATATAGGTGGACTAATATTACTATTAAGTACCATTTTTTGTTTCTTATGAAATGTTACTATATATATTGCTTAGTTTTTGGAAGTCAACTTTCGCAGTCAAAATACGCTTTCGAATTTCGGTGTGCGTTCTTTCTTCAGACAATTCCTAGATATTTACATTTTTGTTCCCACTGATTTTGGTATTTCCAGTTTGTAATTTTCATGCTGGGCTTTTCTTCTTCCTGATAACCATACATTCTGTACTCTTACAATTAACGTTTCGTCCTTTCTTCTACCTTTCTTTTACTGTCTTCTGTAGGTATTCCTGTATTTAGGTTCGAGTTTAGTTGTGTTTATTTCGCAGTTATCACTTGAAAAAGATATAGATTTATTACTTCCCTTACAACTATTCTCTTAGTAGACTAATTCGTTATGCATGGGTAAATAAAAAAAGAGAAAGGATTGAAATAAAAACCAGCATGAAATGGGAATTTTGTACCTTGGCACACCCATTGCTGTTTCTCCAATAATGAGTTACTCGATATATACAGGCTTATAAAACCGAAACGGTACGAATATTGTATTTTTCTCATGCACTTTCTTCTTTCAAAATTAACGTTAAAAATCTTGGCTTTTAACTAGGATCGATCCCTAGACATTCTCCTTATTAGAATAGTTTTTGTTTTCTTCTTAATTCTAATATCGAATTAATAACAGTTTAATTGATTTTTATTTTTGTTTTTTCCCTCCCTTTATTTATCAGTTGATCTATTTTCAATTATTGTTTTGCAGTTGTCTAATACTCCCTTCCCAACTCTAACAGAGTTCAAAATCGTTTACGTACCCCCCCCGAAGGCGAGATTACATTTTTCACTTTACTTTCTCTTTCCCGCAGTCACAAAGTTGCGAGCCTGTCACCATTCTATTGCTATTTCCATGGCAAATGTTTAGAGGATGTTCATTCTTGAATTCTTTCAATTGAAACTTTTACAGCTGAGACTCGCCATTGCCACAAAGTCAAACCGCTTTTCCTACTTATTCTTCTTACAAGAAGAAAGAACTTTTTCCTCAAGAACTTCTAAGTTGTGGGAAATAAATCTATCAAAACGATGCTTCCATTAATACTACAATCTTAATGTTTCAAGTCAAGGTTCAATCATTATCTATCCTTCTTATCATAATTTTACTTTCTTCTACCTCATATCTCATACCTGATTCAATAAAACGCTACCACTAGTGGATCTTAAACCTTCTATTTGGTGAAGTTTATTATATGAAAAAATGTTATTTTACTTTTTTAAAAATGCTTCAGGCAATTTTTTAAAAATTTATTCATTTCCGCCTTTTGTTTTTAGATAATCTTTAATTTTTTCCTTTTATTATTCTTTATGTGTCTACCAAGTATTAACCAATTTCTTAGCATAATACTGGTCAAATGTGTTGGGGTCATATACGAATAGATTGATGATTATTCTGAGGACCCTCAAAAATCAAAATATATGTGTCTTTGGACGTAATCCGCCTGTCTTCGGACTTAAGTCTTTGGACTTAATCACAACTTTGTTCTGTGACACCAGAGATTTGATATTTATTTCTTTGAACTCTGAAAAAGTGTTTATGATGCTCTAAAATGAGATGGTGCTGTGTTGATCTTCATTATCCTATTAAGCACATAATTGGACCCCACCGCTTGAATAATTTTCCTTTCACCAAAACTGCACTAACGCCATTATATATTTTTGTATGGCTCTTAGTAAAGATAATGAGAAAAGGAAAGTTTATTAACGACGCCTTTCGCCGAGAGCACCTACTCTCTTTGGCTTCTTCAGGTTAGAATGAAAGAAGCATGTAAAACTATGTGAAGAAAAAAGCCTTATGATCCGTGAGGATCAGTGGGGACCATAAATCAAATTAAATTACATAACACTATCCCCTTCAACAGCCAGGCTCAAGAGTGTATCTGTCGACATATTTGTTTGTTTGTTTCTTTCTTTTATTTTATTTTATTAAACCAAGTTGATGTTGCTGGATTTTAAATCAGTTCACCGAAACTATCTGCTCAAGCAGTTGGTATTCTATAATTCTCTCCAGTCGTGTAAGTCTATCATCGGTACGTTTATGTGTGCAGCTCTTCCGAGTGGTAACATCTCTCCACTTCTGTTTTCCATTGCGTTTAGTAAATGCACGGGGTAACCGTACGAGTATTTGTATTTCGGTAACTTTGCGTCCGTTCCTCTCATCGGTTGTATCTGCCTGAATGTTTTGTTTGGTATGTTCATAATAGCTTGTAAGTTCCCGTAACCTATGTAATTGACCTTGTCTACGTAAAGCTCGAAATACGGTAGCGGGTTCGGAACGAATACTTCTTCGTTGTTCTTCGTCATCCATTCTCCTGCTATGATGTTGTCTATTTTGAATACCTGCTTTGTTATTCTGTATGATGTCGCGTAGCTTATTGTGGCCTCCCACTTCGGAGGGGTAACTCATGTTGTTAGAAAGTACGGCACTATGTAATCTGCCGATTCTGGCTGTGCCCATGCGTAGTGGTCTAGTACATTTAGCTTTTGGTAATGTGTCGAATCTGTGTAACTATCGGAATTTGTGAATGTTCCCTTTATGCTGTTCATATCTGTAGTTTTTATCATGTTTTTGAAAGTTCTGTTGAAGCAGTGTTGCTGTACGAAATTGCTGCTCGACCTGGTAAAGCCTGTGCTATAACTGTTCCTGTACATCCGTTACCGTCGCCCCACTCCGACGAATTCTTCTAGCCAGCGTCAGAAGTGTCCATGTTTTGTAAACTACCAGCAAAATCAGTACAATCAATACCACCGTGTTGGTTACTGTCGATATCACCTCTGAAGTAGTCGTCCAATTCAAGTGTCCACTTAGCTCTAATCGCCGCTCTTGCGAGACCGCCGACGAATCCTGTACCCTTAATGACTTCGGGAATTGTTCATCGTCTTCCTCTGTTGTTATGTTCAGATTCGCGTAACGTAAGTCGTGCTCCTTTACTGCTTCATCTAGTTTGTTTAATGCAGGCGACTATTTGTCTTTTCAAGTCTCTTCCCGGACCCAGGAACGAGTAGCCTGACTCGACGAGCTTACGTTTCTTACCTCTTTGTTCTCTCTGTTTTGGTGGGGCCATTTATTTCCGCTTCCGTTAGAGAGTTACCAATTTTGATTATCTCACCCTCATCTGTGAAAATCTTTTCTCTTCAATGGCAGATGTATCTTTTATTATGAATTAGTATGGGCACCTTTTTCTTTTTGTCAAAGGCAATGTGATGGAATGTAATCCGAAACTAGAGAGAAAAGATTTTGGGCGCGGACGCACGTATTTTTCCTTCGGTTCAAAGGAGATAATTGAATTCGCTTTCATTTTCATAAGTTTGAGAATTTTGTGTTCGTAGAGCTGAAAGATTAAGGTTTCTAATAATATTATTGTGTCACTCTAAAAATAGGCATTCTATATTTTCATCGCAATATGCGAGTCTGTCCTTTTCTATTTTTCCTGTAATCTGCCTATTTTCATCTATGTAAATTCATTTTCGATCCATTTTTTTTTATTAAATACATATTTGCATATATGTGTACATACATACACACACACTGAGGTATATGCATATATTCCAGCCTTTTTTGTATACGTGTATATATATGTACATATATACATGTCTACATGGTAACTTTTAGCAACACAGTTTTGGGGCTATTGTTTGATACCATAACTCACACTCCTGAAGATGATCTCGGAAGAAGATTGAAAGTACTTGGGAACATTGAGAAATGACTGACAATAACATCAGCTCATTTCTGACATATTTCAATTATAAAACGAGAAAGATTATCCGTAAGTATGAACGGATTTTATTAAAAATATGCAGCCACAATGTTTGCAATTTATTTCTTCTGATATATATATATATATATATATATATATATATATATATATATATATTCTAACTATAACCTGTCAATAGTTTTTTTGTCATTTATGCAATAAGATAAACGACTAGCAGCCGTTAAAACGTAGACGAGTAATCTCTCGATTTATCTTTGTCTTGTCGAATACAGACTTATTTTGTAAGCATATATAAAAGTCATTACAGCAATTCTTATTTCTTTCTTTCTTTTTAATAAATAAATACGTAGCGATCTTCGTCGGTTGATAACGACCCAAAGGAAAAATATACTGACATGAGATGCGCAAAAACAGTCGAACTCTTGACTGTTTAGGAACGAGACAAAGCAATGATTAATTGTTACGTGCAATGAAAACCATTTTTACAGTTTTCTTTTACGTCGCATGAATCAGACGTTAAGAGGAGGAGGAGGAGGAATGACACTGACATGTGTCCGAGGCCGAGCGAAAATCAACCAAAATCTAAATAAGGCTAACAAGACGAGGACAATAGTCCGCATAATGTAAATACTACCTCATCTCAGAAATATACACAAATACTAAAGGCTAACAAGACTGTTTTGCCCCAGTCTACCCAAATAGGTTGAGCAAGCCTACCAAGAAATCTGCTTTTGCCTGGACTAGAACAACTGCATCTGACGTGGGTGAGAAATTAACAGCTTATTTTATCCAATTGTAGCTGGGTTTTGATTGAATCGAAGGGCCGAGTTGGAATTTTTGTTGAATTCGTTGTATTCCCTTATTCGCAAATACCCCTGTAAAAGGAATCCATCTCTTCTTCCTCCTGCTGTAAGTTGAATAGCAGGACAGATTGGATTCCATGGCTTTGGTTGGTAATTAGCCTAGCGTAGAAAGTAATGGCAACATACTGCGGGAAAATCTTCTCTCTAATCAATCATGTCTCTTTCAAGACATGATCGCTCAAGAGTGTATCACATGTAGCACTTAACTGACTGACTGTAAGAAGAAGAGGAGGATTAATACCTTTCCCAACTCGGCTCCATTATCAAATCTGTACATCGAAGCTTACAGCACCAGGTGTGACACTATCTCCCGCGGGAATACTTTCTTTTGTTTAGTTTCTGATTATTTTCTACAAAAAGCCCGCACTGCTATGAAAATAATTTTTATCAGTTAATCGGGAGCGAGCTTCCAGACGACAAGGAAACCAACCCCACACGCGGAGAGCGAGGAATTAATATTAGTAGTATTATTGGTCGTATTATTGGTTGTGCTTTATTGTAATTCGCGTGTGAGCTGATGTAAAAAATTATCTTAATCCAATCATGTAATTGTAAAATCCGGGGAATAGAAAAATTAAGTATTTTAATACTATCATGTACTTCTAAAATCCGGGGAATATAACGATTAACTATTTCTAGGAAAGAAAAGTTAAAAATATAATTTTTCTTCTTTCATGTTCGAAGCGGATATTTTTTTGGTAAAGCTAAAATTTTCGTAGCCAAAACAAAGTGTCAGAATTGGTTTGATGGGATCAGGCGGGGTTAAAGTCCCTCAACAGATATTTCCTGAGAACAGAAATTTGTGGGAAATTGGAAAATGTGAATATGATGTGAGCTGGCGATATTTCATTCCGCAGATAGGGTGGGTGGAAAATGATCTCATTGGCCAAAAGCTTTGAATCGGCCAAGTCTTCTGAGAGGATTGGGGATGGTTATAAAAATCCGGACTAGGCGAGAAAAATGTTTTTCAGTTGTTGTCAGTAGCTGTGAGAAGCATTGAGTTGTTCTCAGAGTTGAGTAGCTATCAGTCGAAATGTAAGGACTGTGGAAAAAGGTTCCCAACTGGGGAGCCATGACCCACGGCTGGTTGCCTACCATAGAACTTATGGCTAAAGAGTTAATATCGAATGAAGCCTGCCGCCGATTAACTTAAAGAGTTAATGTTGAATAATGCGCCTCCGATAGGAATCCCGAAAGATTGTTTTAAAACTTATTTGGGAGAATTACAATTTCTGATTATTCTCGACAAAAAGCCCGCACTGCTATGAAAATAATTTTTGTCAGTTAGCCGGGAGCGAGCTTCTAGACGACAAGGAAACCAACCCCGCACCGCGGCCGCCATCGCCGCCATTGGCCGCCTCTGATTCGGTAAACTCCGTTAAACTCCGATAAGGACCCGAAAGGACTTTGTTATTTTAGAAGTTGCATAGAAATTGCCAGCCCTAATTATAGAGAATATATGAAAAGACTTCAGTGAAAATTTGAAGAGTTCTGTTTACTTTAACGAAACTTAGAAAACACATTTTTATTTAAGGATTGAAAGCTCTGATATTTTTAAACGAACTCTCTCTCTGTTGTTAACCGGCATTCCGACAACTGTATTCTGACAAATGTATTGTCTGCTCCTGTGGAAAAAAGAAAACATTGTTTTTTTTTATATAAGGACATTCTTCGTAACTTTCCAGGCGTATTCGAACTTATTCATTTATTTTATTAATTTTTTTTTTTTTTTTTTTGGTGCCGTATTTATTTTTTAAATCACAAGTGTGCACCAGTGTCCGGATTGGCTTTGATAGCAAGGCGACTACTAAAATAGCACGACGCACCTCTGGGATCAATTCACAACGTGGGACAGTAGCGCGTTGTTGCAATAGACGTCTTGTAAACCAGCTTTTGTGACGACATCATCGGACGAGATCATCACGACCAACAACAGCGACCGAACCAACCGGACAGCTGGGTGGCAGTGTCACAACTGGTATCGTCACGACCGACGACGAGAACAAGCGTCACAATCAACGAGCAGCACCAAGCATAACGTGTCACACACGTATTATCAAACGGTCATCCATCTAGATACCAGACTCGATTTTGCTTAATTTTAGTGATCGTACGGCAACCGGGTTTTTTTTAACGTGATGTGACCTGAAGCCTTTGAAAGACGGGAAACCGTAGTATTTGCTAAGCTATGTATGACAAATTATTTTTACGCCAATATTCCCTGTAAAGAAGACATGCTAACGTTGAATTTTTTAATCGTATTACTGGCTTTTTTACGGGGAATCGAACAACGTCTGCAGGCTATGATAGAAAATATCCCCGGTCATCTACCAGACAGCTCGATACCTATTTTCTAATTAAAATTGATAACAGTGTCAATCAGCTTTCAACAATCAAAAAGCCTGTTTGAATTTCTGGGGGGAAGAATCAATCATGTCTTTGTTTTATTCAACACCTTCGTTGGTGTTTGTCGAATTTCGAACTGAGCTCATTAGTTAATCAGAAGCTGGCTATCTCTGTTCACAATTACTATGTTAACAAATTCAAGAACAAACGCGGTAATTCACTTGTGGGACAATTCTTAGTGGAGAAATTGGAGCATTAAACCTAACTTGAGTATTGCTGCTTCTGTTATTACTACTGCCTGGCTGCACTCATCGAAGGCTCTCTTTTCTAATTGCTACACCGGCTTCTGTCAAAACCTTGCTGTCATTTCTCTTTCTTAATTTATTAACGGCTCCCATATCGTATTTATTTCTATGCTTGGCCTACTAATGAGATTTTTATAGGCTAGCATATGCATTGAATCATTCAGACGTCTGACTCTCCAGGGTTTCTCCCTGTCCAGAATATGTAGTCTTTTCAGAGATTCATTTCTTTCTATTTTATGATCAGTCATGCCTGATTTCATTATCTACGATTTCTTTTCCTCACAGAACAAAGTGAGTAAAAAGAAAATTATCTGTCGTTGATACCAGTCTATGACATAGCGTTAGAGTTTGAACAATTGAAACCGGAGATGATCACGAAATGTAACATCAAAAAGACATAAACTGTATCTCCTCATTGGGTGTTAGCTCTCTCGTGTGCATACAATCATACAGAAAGCAAATACCATCTTACCCTACATTATTCAACGCCTCTTGCACCTGCTCACGCAATAAAACATAAAATATAGGTAAACTCACTCAAAATATCTGGTTTTATCCATTCATGTTCCGCATCTATTCAACGGAGTCAGGTTAGACAATCCTGTTAGCTACCAAAATCGTCAAGTATTTTGATTAGCACACACACGTGATACAAGCATCTTGGCTGGTGGTAACCTCCAGGAGAATAATACTTTTCACTTTCTTGATCTCACAATTTCTACTGACAGAAAATGGAATAATTATATTGGATCAGTTGCTAGATCTGCTGCTAGAAAAGTTGGTTCACTGTGTCGGGCCAGACAATCTTTCTCGCCAGAATCCATCCTGCTCATTTATAAATCTACCGTTCGTCTCTGCACTGTATATTGCTGCCATGTTTGGTTTGTTTCTTCGGCTATATATCTTGGAACTCTTAAAAAATCTAAAGACATGGCATGTGATGTTATCAGTCGTGACCTGGCATCTCTGCATCAGTCATTTTCACTGCCGTGACTTGGCTTCCTTCTGTCTTTTCTATAGATATTTTCATAGTAATTGTTTTCATGTGTTCTCCTCCTTTGTATCCCGTCTAAATGAATTTATGTCTATTACAGATTGACAAATTAGTTTCATCGGTTTACTGTTTGACTAGCTAGATGTAAACGTAAGTTCTATTCTAATAGTTTCTTTTCTCGAACACCTCATCTGTGCAACTTGCTTCCGATTTCTGGCTTCTCTGTCACAATCTCCAAACATTTAAATGCAACCTCAATCAACATCTTCTGTCTTCCTAAATCTATTCTTTTAATGTCTTTTCATGGTAAGAGAGAGAGAGAGAGAGAGAGGGGGGGGGAAATGCTTCTTCTTACTTGCCTTGTTTGGAGTTAATATTTTCGCATATTTACAGGTCTAACATTTAGCTTGATAATTTGAATTATTTTATTTTATTTTATTTATCTATTTGACATAATCAGGTGAAACTATGACGGAGTATTAAAACTATTCACTGCACACACTAAGATAATTAACAACAATAAAAGAACTCCATAAAGACGACAGGTCATAACCAACCCATAAAAAAGATATTATAAAGCTTCAAAGATATTATAAAACTTCAAAGAAATAGGGTTCAAAATCGACCTCGTTGTAGACTACTTAGGTATAACTTTCAACCTCCAAACCTGTATATATCGACCGTTCAAAAAATCAAACAACTTTACATACTTTACATGCACACTTTCTTTACCCATAAACTATGATCAAACAAGTTCTATAATCCATTAGCCTCAAATTGTCGAAAGCGTTAAATGAAAAAAGAAAATCAATGAAGCCGCCAAGTATGAAATGAGATTTAAAACTATGTGATTCTTTTCGGGCAGGGCGTTGGAGCGACAACTACTTTTTCACTTAAGAGAGCAAAAAACTATAACAGAAGAAACACGAAATGGTTTAACCCACAGAATGATAAAAATGCAAATTGAAATATTGTGAAAATATTCTTCAAACTTATCGACAATCAGTTCTCAAAATTAAACTACGCAAAATATTCAACAGAAATATTCTAACAGCTATTTAGATACGTCCATTTATTCACCCAAAAAAACAGCAAAGCATGAAGTTTTATCATCAAAATGTTTATTGTAATATGAAGAAAAAAGATCAATTTTTTGTCATTATTTTTTAATTTTTTTAAGCCTAACATGTTCGAAATTTTGGTTAATTCTTTTTAATTCACCTGATGTTTACGAGAGGTTACTACTAGGGCAAATATATTATTACGGAAGTCATTCTTTTTGGCATTGAAAGACATAATTTGGAAATTCTTTCAAAATTAAACAATTGTCTAATTTTAATGAAACTTTCAGAACTTATTTACAAATAAATGAAGTTATTTATGCAATTATTATTTTTTGAAAATCTTAATATTAGGTACTTCCACTCAAATTTTCGATACCTCAATTTAAATTGAATTTTTAAAAATAAAATTTTATCTTAAAGCTATAATTTTAACTTTAATTGAAACCCAAGTGATTCTTCTTCTTCTATGTGCCTTGTCCCTTCAGGACGTAGGCGATCATGGCCTTCAACTTTTCCCTATCCCTAGTGGCTCTAAGCACGCCTTCTCCCGTTACACCATGCAATCCTCGTTCCATCATCCACCTGATTAGGTCCGTCAAATATGTTATCCACTGCTTTCCTCTGTCTCTTTTCTTTTCTCTATCTGGCCTGTTAGTATCAGATTCTCCAAGCTCTCCTTCCTCATTGCGTGTCTCAGGAACTTCAGCTGTCTCTTCCTGATGATCAGTATTAATTTACTTTTTGTTTCCATCATTTCCAAGACCTCATCATTGCTCACATGCTCGATCCATATTATTCGCAGCATCCTTCTGTAAAACCACATTTCAGTTGCTTCAAGTTTTTCTTTCATCTTTGATGGTATTGTTCAGCATTCACTGCCATATTGAAGGACAGGCAGCACGTAGCAATCCAGTACTCTCTTCCTAATTACAGTAAGCAAAATACCCTGGTGTATTTCAAACCGAAATTATATTGATCAGAATCAAAAACTTTTAGATTTAATTTTTCCGCCATTTTTCATCGATTGTAAACAATAGCCAATTCTAGGTTTTTAAAAATCTTACAAAAATAAAATACATTTTGCTGACACATTATTTTATTCAAATTACCGAATTTAAACTTACCTGAACTTCCCTTGAAGCAAGTTTTTTTGCTTACTGCCTCTAATTTTTCAAAAGAACGTTTCTCAGTTACGGTAGCCTCGTTATCACAGCTGTCAACACCTTATCAGATGCGTTATTGATGATTTACAGTCGCGGGCCAAAAGTATGGAAGACGAAATTGGTACAAAAAGATTTATATACGGATTTTTTTTTTCATGTAAGGGAGGACAGCCCTTGAATCACGTGACCTTTTAATGATAAAGATCGCGTACGGCCACTCGTATAAACAAAATACGGGTAATCAACATGCATAAAATTAAAATGTTTTAGTTATTTAACAAAAAATGAGCACCCATGTTTATAGTAAGCTTTTCGATTTTTCATTTAGTAAATATATTCGCCACACATTAATTTCGAAATATCTGAGAGACCTATGAGGAAAAAAAATTTTGAAATTTTGAAACTTTTTCGAAATTACTTAATAAAGAATAATAAAAACGAAAAAAATTCTTGAAAAATTCATTATTAATGGAAAAAAAATTCTATTCAGACAAATGATTTTAATTTATTTTTGTAAAAGCAATTAAAAGTTTATTTAAATAAAAAATGGCATAGTTTTATTGCATTTTTGTTTTTACAATTCGGAGCAGATTTTCTAAAAATGAGCAGGTTTTAAAGAAAAACAGACAGTTGATTAGCATTGCCCAATGACTCCTGAATTTAATTAAAATTATCTATATGTTGAGACCTAGCCTCATTTTTCGACATTTCTGTAAATTAATTGGTAAGGAGTAACATATGTAAAATAAAAAAAATGTTTTTACCAATATTTTCTAAAAATAATTATTTCGAAACTGATTTCAGTCAATTATGACTAAGTCCTGAAACATTTATCAAGATCTACCTATTATTTTATTTTTGCAAGAATTTCCAAATTAGTGTGTCTTTCACAGTCAAAAATTGCCTTTGCGTAATATTACGTTTTGATGTAAATTTATGCCTCAATTTATGCCTCGCACTGATTTTCTCCCGCTAAATGAACCTGTTAGAAACAATTACAATTTTGTAAAAATAATTAAAAAATACTTTGATCTATCCTTTTCATGAAAGCATAAACATTTTGCCGAGAAAACTTTGTTTTTATTTAGTTTGAGGCCTTTTCTTTCAGACTATGCTGTTTTTCAGCGATTTTGTTAAATATGACTACTTTATATATATATATATATATATATATATATATATATATGTGTGTGTGTGTGTGTGTGTGTGTGTGTGTGTGTGTGTGTGTGTGTGTGTGTGTCTGTGTCTGTTTGTGTCTGTCTGTGTCTGTGTGTGTGTTACCCTCCCATCCAATTAAATTCATGAAATTTTAAGGAAATTCAGTACCCATCCACACTATTTTTTTATCAGTTAAATGTAGGACTCCTTAGGAAATGTAAATCACGTAATTTTTTTAGTAATGAAACACTTCTCCAAAAATTTGCTCCGAATAAAAACAATTAATTAAAATTACATCATTTTAAATTTAGACAAACTTTTAATTGATATGAAAAATAATATATTTTAAAGATATCATATTCTGAATAAAAAAATTTCGGTGAATAATGAATTTTTATAATAATTGTTTTCCTTTTTTTCCTTGCTATTTATGATGATTTATAAAGTTCCAAACATAATTTAAATTTCTTCCAGTCATTTTTTTGTCTTGAGTTATTAATTTATTCAGTAAAGGCTATTCAAAAATCCAAAATTGAAAAGCTTAATGCAAATCATTTAGAATTAGGATTTTAAAAATAATTTTAAAATCTTTTTTTAGTATGGAAACTTATCAGAGACTTATAATTAAAACTTCACGTGTTTAAACGCTTGTTCCCGTTACAAAACTTTTACTTACGCATATGTTAATTCTAGTAACATACTTCCAGATGTGTAAACTGATTGATGACAGGGGTTGTCATCGGCTACTTGAAAGGTCTGCGAGTCAAACATTGGTGATTAAGAAATACATTTATTTTAAATTTTGTACCATGAACAAGTAATATTTGTTTCAAATCAGATTAATTTAAATTTGCTAATTTGCCGAAAATAACGTGTGAAAGATTTTTTTTTTGCAAGTTTTTAAAACCAAGAATTAACTTTTGTTTACAAATGTGTCGATCGCTCAAAAAATGGCCGAAAATTAAAAAATTGTTAAACAATTTAGAATTTTAGATTCCAATGAATAGTAAATTTAATCATTTAGCTTTCAAGTACACTAAAACTAAAGCTACAAGAAACTGATTTTTATGTTTTTAAATTCAGTTTAAAACTTAGGTTTCGAATACGAGAAGAATATAAATAAACTAAAATTATATACAAAAAAAATACAAACAGAAAAACCTTACCGGCATACCGAAAGCGCAAGTAACAGCAGAAAAAAGGAAAATGAACACTAACGAGTGTTGTAGAGTGGTTGACACCCCTGCAGCACTCTCAGTGATGGAATAGCCCTTAGTCTGAAATGGTTTATTTAAGTAAAGAATAGTAGCATTAGAGGCACAATATTCGAGTGTCATTCGAGTAATATTTTAACTGATTACTTCGGCTGTTATAGAGATCTAAAAACCTCCCCTCTGTGCTGTAAGTTCTACCCTGTCTGTCATTGCAACTATTAAACTTTTCTGTGTAAATCCGTTTAGTCCCAAACAATTATTATTAGATAAATATGGCAAACATGCAGATTTAAAAATAAAAATAAAAATATTAAGATAATAAAATGTAGAAAGAAGAAACCGCATTTCTTAACACTTCTTCATTATACATCCGACCTCCGAGGAGGATGTCACACACACACACACACACACACACACACACACACACACACACACACATATATATATATATATATATAAACAAAACATACAAATAATATAAATACGTAAAAAATACAAACACCCAGAAGGTCAGAGCGTACAACGGCTGAAACGTCGTAATCATGAAAATAGAGATGAAGACATCAGACCGAACAGTGTAAATAATACTTCAGCTTAAAATTAAATATTAGTTGTGCTTATTGTGTATAGTGTAAATAATGTAAATACTACTCTCAGAAGTATAGTCAAATATCGTAGGCTGAAGTGTAAACACGTTTAATATTTACTTACTTATTCAAGTATATATACAGTGAAGATTTACGGATAGTCTTAAGCAGAAACATGAACATAGCTTATAAATACCCTCAAGTATTAATAATGTACATTCGTAAGTCTGATCAGTTTGATAAGCTCAAAATAGCAGCTGAGATCCTAAACGACCTTTAGCCTTTTGTTAACTGGTGCAAAGGGTGACCTGTTAATTTTAACACCTCTAAAATTAAACTGCTGTCCATTAATCACCTCACAGGACCCTCTGTAACTTTCAACAGTAAGGCTGATTCTGACCTCCAAGAAATTGACTCGTTCTGGCTTCTTGGGCTAACGTTCTCGGCTGACATTAAGTGGAAAGACTATATTGAATTTCTTGCTAGGTCAGCTACTGAAATGTTCACGCACTGTGTCGTGCTAGACAATTTTTTTACAGAGTCTATCTTCGATTTACAGTTGAGTTGGATGTAAGCTCAAGTTCTATGCTAGCAGTTTCTTCTTTCGCACTTATCGATTGTTGAAATCCCTTTTGTCCGCATGCTTTTCGGCCAACTTTAATCTTTAATAAAATTTAAATGCAGTATCAATCGCTATCTACTCTCCTCTTGATTAGTCTTCGTTTGCACTCACCCCGTGGCAATCTTTCTATTTTTTCTTCTTTCACACGCAGTAGAACTTTTTGTTTCAATGGCTTTACTGCTTTTTATGATGTGAATTCGAGGAAAAAAATAAAAATAAAATTAATACGAACAATATTTGCCTATAAACTCAAATATAAACAGATTTTAGCTACAGACTCAGTACCACGTGAATATAAGCCTGCTCCTAGATTGGCATCTAGTCCCCACCCTTGTACAGTTGAAATCGTTAAATGTAACCATCTCTTCTACTCTAATAGTTTCTTTTCTGGCTCTCTCGCCTTGTGGAACTGCCTTCCGTTTACTTGCTTCCTGATACCTACAATCTATAAAAATTTAAATGCAATGTCAATTGCAGTTTTCTACTTCTTGAATCCCATTCATCTTTTAACATTTCTTCAATACCCTCTGTAGCTACTCATTTCTTTCACTGCAACCTCTTATGCACTAGTGGCGGTCCCGTTTTGCTTGGGGTGAATTGAATAAAAAAGAAATGTATATTAAAATGCGTTGTGGTGCAGTGGATATCGACTCAGAACGTTTGGAAAGGTATTAATCCGTCTCTTCTCCCTCCAGCTATGGGTTAAATACGATTTGGAAAGATATTAACTCCTCTCTTTTCCCTCTAACTATGGGTTAAATAGCTGAACAGAGTGGGTTTATAGTCTTGGTTGGCAACCAGTCTACCGCAGAAAATAATAGCAACCTACTGCGGGAATATCTTCTGCCCAATCACTCATGTTTCTTTCGAGACATGATTGCTCAAGCGTGTATCACGTATGGCACTTAACTGACTGGTATTAAAAAATCAGCTTACATCATTAAACAACCAAATGGGCGTTGACAATCCATCTTAACCTAACGCAATCCAAAAACGCTGTTACCAACATTGTTATTTTGTGAGGATTAGCTTTCAACTTTGATCTTAGAATACATGAATTATTAAAAAGAAAACAAAACTCTATTTATAATATTCCAAAATGTCAAATTATTTTTCTTAAATTGTCCGGTAATTACTGTATTTTTCTTTGAAATTGGGACTGAGAAATCTGTCAGTGAGAAAATTGTCATGGAATAATTGTATTTATTTGCTTGGCCTATTTGGTTGGGTTAGAATTACCGATTCTCTCAGAGCGGATACGTTAAGGTCGAGACGTTGTGAAAGCCTTAATCACAGCTGTTGTGTGAAACGAGTAGAGTTACAGAGAAGATTTCAAGAAATAACTTTCTGTCAGTGTCTCATACGTAATATTCAAAAAACAAATTACAAAACATCCTGCTACGGAATAAAAAGAATTGATTTTATTTTTCCAATTATATAACAACTCCGTAATCGTCATCTAGAATCATCCTGATCAAATAAAATCGACAAGTATGTAAAGATTTTTACTTAGTAACATAACAGGTGAGCTGAAAGTGATTCGTGACTTTCCAAAGGCAATATAACGAACTCGACCGGAATTCGAACTCAGCTCGCTGATGTTTCGTAATGAACTGTTATCCATTACAAGTTTTACCCTAGTAATGTGGAAATATATTAATCTTACTCTACTCCTTTGCTATTGGATAAATAGTATTACATATATCTGGAAAAATAATTATTATTTTTCAAAAAAGATATAATGAAATAGTCACTCGCAGAAAATTTTTAAAATATCAAAATACTTTATAAATTACAAAGGATCGATAAGCTGAAAAAAACATATCAATCAATCCAAATGTAAATGAATTATTTGTGCTTCATATTTCATTCAATAGCAAATAATACATTCTTGACAGGCTATTTCAGCATTTCAACATTCAGTACAGTAGAATAGATCGTCAGACATTGCTCCACGGCGGGTTCCCTTGTCCATTAGTTATATAACCTTTTGTTTGTGACCCATAGATATAGCATTGTATGCCAAAGATAAAAGATGGTTGATCATCAAAGAGTACAAAAACTTAATATTCCTTCATATTAATAAATCCAAGATATTGCTATGTGTTTTAACGATTAGAAAGATCATCACCAATAATATTGCAAAGTTAGTAAGTTTGTGCTGGGGTTTGTTTGGTTCGGTTCGTTTTGTTTTACGGCCTATCAACACCTCAATGAGTCATTTAATGCCGACAAGATTTTTACAATAGATTCGTATAAAAAGAGTATGCATTCCTTGTAAGACATCAGTTTGTAGATCAGGATTCATTGAAGTATTTTTGTAAAGAGAGTTTTGTCAAGAGTCATATATATTACTCGTACATATATTTATTCTTCAAAAATATATTGCTGTTAAAATTTCTTTTCTTTCTTTTAAAATGTATTGTTGGTAATATATATATATATATATATATATATATATATATATATATATATATTGCTGGTAACATTTTTCCTTCAAAAAATGTATTATTGGTAATATTTTTTCTCCAAAAAGTATTGTTGGAATTTTCACTATAAAAATGTATTTTCAAACATTCACAGTGCTTTAACCGAGGTTTAGGGGTCAACTATTTGCCCATAGCTGGGACCCTAACAGGTGCCACCATCCCGGGTCAGGATGGACCTCGGAACAACAGCCATTAGGAGTTGGTTCTATTCTCCTCAAAACTTCCCAATTATAAACCTTGTTGCTGGATGCAGGATACCCACGACCAAGATGCAATTTATCGTAATACACAGGGTACCTCATTGGGGTAGGGGGTTACACCTCTGCAGAGGTGCAGTAGGCGTATTCTGAAGCCTTAACCGACATAGCCAACGTTGGAGTCTCCACAGCTGTTCAAAGTTCTCTTTCAGGTGGAGGTTTAAGTTAGTGTATGGGGAAGATTGTATAAGAATATAGGTCTAGTAAGTTAGTTGCAAATGCTATCAAGTAATTAGTGGCTTTATAATAGTATGATGCATTTTTTGACGTTATCATGGACCACAACTGTAACTGTAGTCGGTCTGTTTTATAAAATTTTCACCGTTATGCCCACTGTGTTCCCAGTGGTAAGTCCATCAAAACTCTCCCTTGGTCGACTCTTTGCATCCGAGAGAGACCTAGACGAGGCTCCATCGAAAGATAGACTCGTCTTGGGTAAACAGTGCCCGACCCTGCCCTAAGCAAGGTCTACGGAAAATTTTTATTTGAGCTTAAGGGCTCAGATTTTCCACGATAAAATGACCTTGTGCCACATTCCACTTTAGTGGGGAGGCAGATGAATACTGTGTTCCTAGTTGTAATAGTCTGTTTCAGCAAGGTAAACCAATCCATCGTGTGCGTATAACACGAAACTAATTCAAGGAGTATTTAGTTGATTTTCAAGGAATAATAATAGCTTTTGCTGCACCAGATTAAAAGCCTCATTAAACATGTATGAAGCATAGTTGTAAAATTCACTAAATTTCTCGCAGCTGACACTACCCAATTACGGGAAGAAGTAAGGATAAGCACAAGCAACTACATCAGTATCTCCTAGGGTTCATGTCAGTAGCAATCACATCTGTAATATGTCGTTGAATAAAGTAAATGTTACATTTTTATAGTTACGCATAACCAGGCATCGCTGTAAAGTCACCGTTAGATTTTTTTAACATGGATGTTGAAATTGTTAAAAATCACCAAAATACTGATCTCGAATATAAGCCTACTGCCACATTTTATCATCAATCTTTTGTTGCATTGCTGCCGTTATTCACACTGAATGAAAAAGTTACACGTTGCTTTTAATTTTACTGTTACTACTGCAGTGAGTTGTTGATGTATAGCTTCATGTAAGACTAAGCTACAGGATTTACATAGCATCACTTCAGTTAGTTTTATTACGATTAATTAAAATATAATAATTATCGTATTGTTTAATAGTTGATGTCATGATTGTTAATGAGAGAAGTAGATTTTATTTTACTAACAGTATGGATAAAATAGTTCTTTCTGTGGTTTGTTTTTGCGAAAAGAAAATATTACATGCTAATATTTACGCAGTTATAACTTTTCTCGTTAGAATACATCTTGCATATTTATAAATCTATTATTTGTCTGAGTATTGAATATTGCTGACATATCTGTTTTGGTGATCCCGTTGTAAATCTCCTGATATTTGAAAATATTTAAAAAGAATGGTTTGTAATGGAATCCATCCTGATCTGGTATCTCAAGTTCTGTCACTTTCTCACCGACGTAACGTGGTTTCCATTTGTCTTTTCTAAAAAGTATTTTTACTGCAATTTTTCTAAAGAATTTCCTCCCTAGTGTATCGACTGCATGAATTTAAATGAGCTACTAGATTGACACCTCAGTCTTACTATTTTGCTATTGAACTAGCTCGATGCAACCGTATCTTCTATTCTGATTCTTTTCTCGCCTGTGGAACCCTCTTTTCGATTTCTTGCTTCTCTGTCACTTATAATTTCCAAAAATTTAAATGCAACGCCAATCACCATCTGTCTTTCTGTGAACACTGTTCCTTTATTGTCTTTTCTCTTCACTTATCGGTCCTGGGTATGACGGTAAACTGCATCCTTCTGATTGGAAGGTTGTGAGGAATATGAAGCCACCTCTTAATTGCTGTTGTTCCCAGGTCTACCCTGACCCAGAGTCACCTGTTAGGGTCCCAGCTATGGGTAAATAGTTAACTCCCAAACTGGGGTTAAACATTATGAAAGTATAAAAATACACTTTTATAGAAGTATGTACATAGAAACAGACTTTTATAGAAAAATATACATTTTTGAAGAAAAAAGTTATTCCAATAAATATTACCAATAATACATTTTCGAAGGAAAAAAAAAGGAAAAATTATTGTCATAATGAATTTTTGAAGGAAAAAAATTAATGTCAGTAGTACATTTTTTAATACAAAACTAGAAGACATTTCATTACAATTTGACTAAATCAACCGTCTTACTATAACTGAACATTAAAAAATACCTTAAAACCCTACCTTTTTGGCATTAAATAACCCACAGAGGTGTTGATATGCCGTTAAACAAAACTCAAACTCAAACTCATCACTTCTCCTCAATAAGGTCTTCTCATTCTCTTTATTTCAAAGTAACCTTGCGTCTTAGTGACTGTATGATCTTTTGGGGAGTGAAAAAAAAACTGATCACACATCAAATAGGGGACATCATATATTTAGATCGGTTTATATAGAAGTATATACAATCCCTTCATGAAAGAGTCGATCATGGTTCTCCATATATTCCTTTTCTTTTGTATCTGTGAGATGTCACGCATTTTGGGGAAATATTGTGGATAAGTTTACCGTCACCTACAACACGATTTAGAAGTCCAAGTTTTCCTTCTCCTTGGGTTGGTTGTCACCCAATGTTTAAGAGCTTAGTCTACTGAATTTGTCTATGTTTCTGAGGTGAGGTATTTACATTATTTACATTGTTCGGAATCGAACCCTTTTTTTAAGGGTTCTGTTCAAAATTTCAATTACCTGAAGAAGGTCGGGGCGTACAACGGCCGAAATGTTCTGAATATGGCAATAAAGATTAAAAAAACATCCCGAACAATGTAAATAATTAGTCTACCCTGTTATCGGCTGGCAGAAAAAAATTGCATGTCATGTCTTCTCTAATCTAAGATATCGGCTGGGAACGAGAAATCAAAGAGCTGAGCTCGAATTCCAGTTGAGTTCATTGCATTCACTTACGCGCAAATACCTTTGGGAAAGGTTATTAATCCGTCTCTTCTCCCTCCAGCTATGGGTTAAATAGCAGGACACATGGTGTTTTACAGCCTTGGTCTTCCGCAACCTACTGTGGGAAAAATATTCTGCTCAGTCATATCTCGAAGGAGACATTATCGCCCAAACTTTTTCCGCGTACGGCACTTGACTGAAGAGCGATTAGTTCAAAAAACAATTCAACAAACTCGTAATTTGAACTCGTCTCTCCGATACGGCTTTCTGCACCGTTATCCTAAGCACACTCTTCGTATATTCTATGCGTCTTAGTGAACGCAAAACAGCGTCGGCCTGAATGCAAACACATATCGCCGATGTGCTCTTTATCTTCTGTTTCACCAGCACGTCATCGTTTCGGCTTCAACAGAACGTACAGCGCATCAAGACGGTTTTAGTAACGGGTCGCTTTATGATAAATTACACCAAAGGGAAAACTATCTTCATACTCTAAGAAATTTCACAGAACTATGGGAATGATGTATGCAGAAATGCAGCCGGCAAAACATATCAATAATAACGTTCACAAGAACGTTAACTAATATGGTTGAAACGAAAAGAAAATAGTGCTGCCATTGCGATGACAGAACGCCAGATGACATATGTCGGCTGCACCTTACGAGAAATTATTTTGCTAAAGGATAAATATTTTTCTCTGAGGTTTTCGTCTCCTTTCTGCTATTTTTTACTTTTTTCCGTATCTTTCTTCTTCATCTCGTTTTTTTTTTTTGTTTTTTTTAATGATTTCCTTCTTTTTGTTCATATCTGCTGAATTGACCAAGAAACCATTCCATAAAAATTTGAGATTTGATCCCGTGGGTTGGACCAAGATCTATTCAATATTGCCTCGTGTCTGTCTGCCTCAGTTTGCTCATATATATATATATATATATATATATATATATATATTCCTATTTAAAATGGGATTACACACACACACACACACACACACACACACACACACTTACATATATATATATATATATATATACTTATCTAAAATAGGAATATATTTTTCTTAGTTTCACAGTGACTTGCCTTATTTTTTCTTTTTTAATTGCTTTGCTTTAATTCTAGTTTGCTTGACTTATTTTCAAATTTTAACTTATTTTTTACTTCTTCTCTTGTTAATTTAATTGCCGTATTTTTAATAATGTTTACCTTGCATTATAATTTGTTTGCTTTAATTATTTAATTTGCTTGCTTTATTTCAAATCTTTATCGTGTTCATAAGATTACAACCCTTGTTAAATTGTTTGCCTTATGTATTTGCTTGCCTTATGTTTGCTTTACGTTTTAATTTATTTGCTTCATTTTTATATTTTCCTTTCTTTAATTTTAATGTTAATCATATTTTTTAAAAATTTCTTTGCTTCTTAATTTTTTGCCTTATTTTCAAATTATTTTTGGGCTTACTTTTTAATTTATTTATTTAACTTTTAAAACTATTTGCTTTATTTCAAACTTTAATTTGTTTACCGTATTTTTTAATTTACTAGCTGCATTTATTTGTTTAAATTGTTTTATTTTATTTAAGGTTCGTAAAATATTTTCTGTGAACTTTAATTAGCTTTTTATTTAAAAAAACTTCTTATCTTAATTTTAATGTGCTTGCCTTATTTTTATAACTAAATCGGGAAAATGTAATTTATTTATGTGGTAATAGGTAACGATTCGGATAGAGAAATCGGAGAGCCGGGTTCAAATTCCAGTCGAGTTCATTACATTTACTTACACTTGGGAAAGTTATGAATCCATCTCTTCTCCCACCACCGCTACGGGCAAATAGCAGGACATACTGGTTTCTGTGATTCTATGTGAAGGATAAACTCCGCATTCAAATTTAGCCTGGGAGTGGACCCCCTTCGTCCGGAAGATAAAGAGGTTTGCATTACAGAATCACCGACGGCAACAAACCAGCCCAGAGAATAGAGTGATATAGATAGCGAGGGTGTTGTAGATGATCATTGTTCCACTGGGAGCGATGGACTTAAAAATCGAAACTGGGCCAGTCGAATCACAATGGAATGACGGTTTTCTGTCTGGCAACTTATAAGGGAAGAAATAACAAATTTTTCGAATAAAGAGAAACTATGATCAAAATTTATTCTCAAAAATATTTTCATCAATCCTTATTCCATAAAAGAAGACATTCCCAAACCTATACCTAATACACACTTTGACTCTATATAACATTGATTTAATTATTAATTTTGCATTTTAGCCTAACATTCATATATAATCACCATAAAGCGTGATTTGGTTTGTTGACGAGCAGACATGCCTGGGAAAATCGTCACTTTATGGCAGTCCTGATGTTTACGTCAAAAACAGGTTCTTTTATACGTAGACCAAAAATGTTTTTATAATTAATATTCTTTTCATAAATGCTAGGATTGTATCTATCTGAATCACTAATAACTGTCTTTGGTACAGAAATATCACAGTTTTTATGTCGGGTATTTTTCAGTTTATTATGGGCGGACTCAAAATTAAAGGCGTTGCCCATTTAGTGCCTGCTCTGTTGGTTTCTATAGAACGGAGACCTGCAAATTAGACGGGAAATACATAAGACGACACCGAGATCTGAAATACATTGGAATAATAATAAAAAATATTGCAAAACTTAGGTTGATAAATAAAAAGTATTCGTTAGAAACAAAGAAAATAGTGTTGAGTTGCGATATGATATCCATCGTCTTATATGATGTCCATCGTCTTATATGGTAGCAAACTTTGGATAATTTCCCCACGGATGAGTAGAAAACTGAAGTCAACATAATATGGTTCTACAGAAGAATTTCATGAACGGAGCGAGCAAACAACGAGGAAGTCTTAAAGAAAACGTCATCAAAAATTAAGATATGCCCAGAATTAAAAAGGAACAGCTGAAATTTCCTAAACAGGAAAGGAAGGATTAGACAACAGGGAATATCGAGGGCATGAGAAATCGAGGAAGGCAGCCAGCAACCTACTAAATGATAGGAAGTTGTGAAAAGCTATGGTATCAGCACGTAGAAAAAAGCATAATAAGTTACAATTACAGAGCAAACACTAAGGACTCACTACAGTAGGATTAACCTGCTAGACTGATTTGTAACCGTTGAACCACCTACAGAGGTATATACTATCAAATAAGTCAGCTACGTCTGGCAAAAGTTTGCAACTATGGAGCACCCAGACAGGATAGTATTTACTATAGAGTAATTTTTCCCTGCTAGACTAATTCGCTGAAGTTTGCCTCAACGTAAATTACCCACAGGTATTTACTAAATTTAGGTTGATCTGACACACGGATAATGCACTAGAGCATAGTGCGGCACAGCCTCATAACATTCTGTTAATTGTCTGCTAAACCAACTTGTTCACCATTACTCTTCTCTAGACGATCAAGATTTAGTGGATCTAGGGGAGTTGCGGCGTGCATCTGCGTTGGGATGGCTCACTGGAGGATGGTGTGCCTAATAGAAGTTAACCATACAATACGAATCTCTGCTAGTCGAAGGTAGTCGGCAAATAGACAAACTTTTTCGCTATGTTGTAATATGTGAAAAAATAAGTTGAAGCTCGAAATATTTTGACGGAAGGATCAGTATTTGCTGGCTGACATCTATTTAGCACGGGGCAGACAACATTTTTGATCTTTCAACAATATTTATGAGTTTCTGTTTTTCATTTAGCTGTTCTTTCTATTTAACAGGGGGCGTTCTGATATTTTCTTTCCGTCCACTTCTTTCTTTTTTTTCTTTCTTCATCTTTTATTTTTTTCTTCATCTTTTCTTTCTTTCTTTACTTTCTTTGTTTCGTTTTTCTCTCTTTCTTTTTCTTTCGATTTTTACTTTGATTTCTTTATTCGTTCTTTCATTACTTTCTTTCTTTTTACCTTTTTTCTTTTATTTCATTCTTTGCTGCCTTTTCTGTTTCTTTGTTTTCTTTCTTTTTTCTTTGTGTTTTTCTTTAATTTCTTTCTCCGTTTCTCTGTTCATGCTTTTTTTCGTCTATTTCATTTTCTTTTCTTTTTTTTTTTAAATATTTTGCCTTTTTCATTTCTTCTTTTTTCTTTCTTTTTCTAATTGTCTTTTTTTCTTTCTTTTATTTAGTTCTTTTTTCTTTATTTTTATTTCAACCATTATTTCTTTCTCTTTTTCCTTTCGTTTACTTTATGAATTCTGTCCTTTAATTTAATATTTCTTTCTATTTTCTTTTTCATTTATTTCATGTTTTCTATGTCTTCTTCTCTTTTTCTTTTCTACTATCTTTCTTTTATCTTAATCTTTTTCTTTCTTTCTTTCTTTCTTTCTTTCTTATGTTAAGGATTGTGATAACACATTCCAGTATTCAACCTTTGAGAAAAACATGGTACTATTACTCAGGAAACAAATTCCATTGAAGAGGAGGTGGTACCCGACTACTGGTGGTATAACGTTTCGTTATAAATCAAGTAGAATGTTTTGTAATTGATAGTCAAGTCGATTGTGCAGCGTCTGGCAAAGCAGGCGGTGGTCCATGCAATATATTCTAGCCTTTATTGCTTAAAATCATATTATTCCATTAGTGACGACAGTTGGCTGTGCTGGAATATGATCATGATGATAAAAAAGAAAGATTGAGGGCGTCATAACTTTTGACTGGAGATGGTGGCGTATTTGTAACAGTATGAAAGATGTAGAAACGAAGAAGTGAAAGAAAAATGAATAAAAAAGAAGACAAAACGATAAAACAATTCCTTTTACATTTGATTTTTTGTTTTTGTTGTATTAGTTTTGATATATTTATCTTCTTTCCGTTATTACATCTTGATTTTACAAAACAGCAAGATTTGTTGCGTTACTTAATGTCGAATATTGCATAGAGCAACCCAGTGAGTATCAAACCCACTATTGACTTAACCAGACTTACCCCTGTAACATTCACTCCAGATAGAAAATGCTATTTTTGTTGATTTTACTCGTCAACACTTGTTCGGTTATGTAATGTCGGATATTGTAGCGGGCACCCAGTGATTATCAGACGCAGTATTCACTTGTAAGTCTTAACCAGATTTATCTCCCTAACCATCAAGCCATGCTGGAAAACTATATTTGTTGATTTTACATGTCAACGTTTGTTTGGTTCTGTAATGTCGGGTATTGTATAAGTCACCCAGTGAGTATCAAACCCACTATTCATTTTCAAGGCTTAACCAGACTTACCGCCGTAACTATCACACCAGGCCAGAAATTATATATTTGCTGATTTCACATGTCAACACTTGGTTGCATATTGTATAAGGCACCTAGTGAGTATCAAACTCACTAATTATTAGTAATGATCATCCAGACTATCCGAGCTAACCTAGCATTTAACGTTCAATTCAACGCTTTGAGATACAATACTCTATTTCTAACTTGTCAAGATTCGGATGACCACGAACAGCCCGAAATGAAACTGTTAAGAGACTATTCAATAAGAAACTTCTTGATTTCCTTCCACTTCTTCGGTGACATTAATGGCTCTTCCCAACTTCCTATACTTTGTAGTTTTTAATAAAGTTAGTCCTATTCCAATTCCTCCCATCTATTCATACATGCTCATCTCGTAGACGACCGCTACCTCCTCCTGTCATTTTTTGTCTCCAATATGTCCTCTAAGACAAAACATTCATTCCACGTTATGTGTCCCAGAATTCTCTGTTGTGATTTCGGAGAAGTGTCTTTTTTGTTTCTATTTTCCTTGAGACTTCTTCGTTGCTTACAAGCGCCATCCATGATATTCTCATCCTCCTTCTGTAGAACAATATGTTTGCTTCCAGTCTTCTCTTCATCTGTGAGAAGAGTGTTCAGAGGATTGATATTAGATAGCATTCAGAACTTATTTATCCGTGTAACTAAATTTCCGCGTTCCCTTTTATTTGCTTCTTTCTTAGAAACTATGAACTTCGATTCGATTATCTGTTGCGCAAGACTTACGGCCACATCACGTTAAAATACCGGTTCCAGTACGATCACCAGTGTCGCACCAGGTCACTACAATGATGGGTAACCGCTTCAGTCTACCAGATGCTGTAAGCTTGAAGGTGCAAATGGTGTAATGGATAATGTCTCAGAATTTTTAATAAGAGAGCCAAGTTCCAATACCCGTTGGTTTCGTTATATTACCTTACGGGCAAATACCCTTGGGGAAGGTATGAATCTTACCTCTTCTCTCCAATCTTTTTTTTATAATCATATCGCCCCAAGGAAGGCAGTTTACTGCCACTGGTGCGCAGGGGATTATATAGGAGGAAAATTATGAGAAAAAGTGACAGGTTATAGGGGATGTCAGGAAGTGAGTAAGAGAAGGATGAGAATACTGATGAGAGTGGAGTGGACGGAAAAAGGAGCATGAGAGAGAGGATGCAGGTTAGTGAGATAGATGACTATTGACTTTACATTTAAATTCTTGGAGATTGTAGCTGTCGGGGAAGCAAGTCAATGGAAGGGAACTCCACATGCAGGAAGTGCGAGAAAAAAAGCTGGTGAAGTAGATTTTGCGTTTACATTTTATTGGTTTCACAGTAAAAGGGTGGGATCTAGTTGCTAATTTGCCGCTCGAGTAAATTCATATATTGGGGGCAACAGTGAGCTCAGTTCATCGGAGCAGAGGCCGTGAAAGTATTTGTAGAAGAGACACAGGGAAGCCACAATGCGCCGGTGAGAATGTGACTCTATCTGAGCTGCCAAATCGGGAAATTCCCATTAAAAATTCTCCGTTCTATTTTATCAAGGACCCCTAGATGGATAGCAGTAGCACCCGACCAGATATGACAGCAGTATTCAATGCATGAGCGGATGGTAGATTTATATATGTGCAGGATGGTATCAGACGGGAAACACTCCACAGAGATTCGACCTACTTAGCAGCGGATTTAGCTATTGATTCTATATAATCATTCCACTTGAGGTCTGTTGTGAGAGTTAACCCGAGGAGGGGCAGTGTTTGCTTTCAGGGAGACTAGCCTGACCCATGCTAATGTGGGATAGGAGCGATTGTCTATGATGGTTAAATGGATTAATTAGCAAAATCTGTATCACTATAAAAAAAATTTACAATCTAAAATATTTCTTGACTTTAAATAATCTACAAAAAGGTTGATAAGCCACGGAAAACGAACCAATCAGTCATAAGGCTTTTGCGCAGTTAGGTACTTTTTGATCACTGCCAATGATACTGAAATGAAATATTTTTGATCACTGCCAATGATACTGAAATGAAATATTTTTGATCACTGCCAATGATACTAAAATGAAATATTTTTGATCACTGCCAATGATACTGAAATGAAATATTTTTGATCACTGCCAATGATACTGAAATGAAATATTTTTGATCACTGCCAATGATACTGAAATGAAATATTTTTGATCACTGCCAATGATGCTGAAATGAAATATTTTTGATCACTGCCAATGATACTGAAATAAATCAAATTGACTATTTAGTCAAGGTAATTTCTAATTAAAATAAATATATCTCAAAGGAAACTATATAAAATTTATTTCATGACGAGGAAATAACTTTGTTTACTAGCATAATATTAGTAGATATGAACCACGAAATGTTCCAACAAGAGATGCGCATCTGTTAAAGTTGATGAACTTTCGTGTTATTGATTCTTGTGGCTTAATGGTAAAGCTGACTTGCATGAGAAACAATTTCCCTGACTAAAATGGAATACAGTTTCGATTCCTATCGTTATGTACGTTTCTTTCGGTATCTAGACCGGTAGATATTTATATCTCTTTAAATAGATTTACCCATGAAATGTAGCGTTTAGTCATAAAGAATATATGTTTTAATTGACAGAACAAGTTCTGCTGGAAAATATAACCATTTAAAAAATGATGTTTTAATGTTATTAAAATCATGACTCGCCATAGATTATTTTCTTTCTTATAACCATTGAGACAGTTCTCTGTGGTAAACTTGGAATCTTAAACCTAACCTCTCTGCTGATGAGTGTTGCTACCACTTGATATGCTTTATTGCGCACGCTGAATCTTTCCAATTTTGCTGCGGAAGTTGCATTGAAACCTTACTGTCATTTTTCCTTCTTTTTATATAAGCGGCTCGCATATCATATTTATTTCTATGCAGTGCCTTCTTCTTCTTCTTCTTCTTCTTCTTCTTCTTCTTCTTCTTCTTCTTCTTCTATGTGTTATGATCTTTCATGATGTAGGCGATCATGGTCTTCCACATCTTCCTATACCTAGTGGCTCTTAGCACGCATTCTCCTGTTACCCCACCCAAACTCCACTCAGCCATCCACTTGCTCAAGTCTGTCAAGTATGTTACGCGTTGCTCTCTCCTGTCTCTCCTTCTTTATCTGGCCTTTGATTATCAGATTCTTCAAGTCCTTCTTACTCTTTATATGTCCCAGAAACTTCAGCTGTCTTTTCCTGAGGTTAAGTATTAGTTCCTTTTCGTTTCTATCCTCTGCAAAACCTCATCGTTGATCACATCAAATCTAGTCTGATACACGCTTGGTTGATCATGTCTCGAATGAGAGATTACCGGTCCGGTAGAAGATTTTTTCGCAGTAGGTTGCTGTTACTTTCTAAGGTAGACTTGTGAGCCAAGGCTACAGAACCCAATCTCTCCTTCTATTTAATCCTTAGCTGGAGAGAGGAGAGATGGATTTATACCTTTTCCAAGGGTATTTTAGTGTAGTGTGAATACAATGTATTTGACTGACTAGTACCGGGCTTATATTCATAAATTCTAGCTACCATAGAGGAAAGCAATGCGTATTTTGTAACATACAAAAATATGGCACAGGACCAAAAACGAATGTAGAATACTAATCTTGTACTGTTTCATAATTAAATTTGGCTAGTCACACTAATAACCCAAACATACAACAGTATTCCTTTCACCACAACAACACATTCTTACCATTCTTAGTACACTCACTATAATACCTAATTGTCTCTATGAAGTCTTAACTAGTTCCCATATGTACAATAAAAAAAAGCTCATTAGAACAATTACCATGAAAGTATTTATAGAAAAGTCAACAGTGAAGTTTCGTTGACAACAACTGGAACAGAGGGAACTGGAAGCGTTAGACAATTTTCGTGCCGAGTCACGGGCAAAAGAGGCTAGAATGTTTGAAAGGACAACAAACTGTCTGAAAAAACTCTAGGTGAACAACTAGTAGAGTTTTGCGGATATTGAAGGTTTTCCTCCGCTCCACAAGGATAAGAGAATATGGATTGATCTGATTTGGGAATTACTGAGACATTGAACTGAATCTCTTGTGCAATATGTATCTGATGCCAGCCAAGCATTATTCTTCGTTTGGCGTTACTTCCATTCTAAGTGCCTAATGCCTTTGCGAAGCGAAGAGAAATATTAATGGAAAATGAAAAGAAAAAACAAAACAAAACCAAAGAATGTTAACAGTTAGAAATCAATTATTACCATAACTTCCAGCGTTTGTGTTTGCTTCTCAGTCTGCTATTTGCGTCTAAAATCTTCGTCTTCGTTTTTTTTTTTTTTTTTTAACTTTGCTTCTCTCTTTAAATTCACTTCTCTTTCAATTTGACATATATCTATCGGCCGTCCATCCGGCAAACACAAACTTTCCCCATCAACATTCCCCAAACACTGACTTGTGCTATGTGCGGTTATTCGTTTTTGTTCTTGTTTTTTTTGCTTTTCTTTCTTTCTTTCTTTCTTTCTTTCTTGTTATCCTCCCTTTTTTTGTCTACTTTCTTTTCATTATCTTTTACGCGTCTGCATTTTATTTTCTTTCTTTTCACTAAAGCACTTCTTTTTCATCTACTGAATATTTTCCTTTCTCTTCATTCTCCTTTTTATTTCTTTTCCACTTCCCTTTTCTTTCTTATACTCATTTCTTGTGCTTCTTTCCCTTCTGTGACATTGTCTTCTTCTTCTTCCTTTTTTGTTGTTGTTGTTCTTCTTCCTTTTTTTTCTTCTTCATTTAATCCCATCTAGTTTTCTTTTAAACAGTATGCCATTACCTTCGGAAAACTGATCTTCTGCTTCTTTGTTTATTTCTTCATCTACTTCTAGAATCATCTTCTGCTTCTTTTGTAGTCTTCTTTATTTTCTTTCTTCATCTTCTTTCGTTGTCTTCTGTAGTCTTCTTTTTCTGTAGTTTTTTTCTTCTGCCTCTTTTTCTTCGTTAACCTTTTTTTCTTCGACTGAATTTAACCTCTTCTTTTGTCTAGTTTTCTTTGTTTCTTCTTCTTCTTCTTCTTCTTCTACTACTACTACTACTTCTACTACTTCTACTATTGCAGTCTTTTATTTCTGCCTCTTTTCCATCTGTTGTTTTTATTCACTTCTTCTGTATTCTCCTTCTTCTATCCGTTATTCTAATCTATTTCTTTTGCTTCTGAAAAATACAAAACCAACCCGAACTTAAATGTCATCGAATGTCAATACAATTACTAAAACGATGCAGCAAGCGGATGAACAAAAACACGTATTAAACTTAAAAGAAGCAATTGTTTCTTTTTTCCCATTATATTCTTCGTTTAAATGGTCGCATTTTAGGGATTCTGCACAGCGAAGTGGCTTCGCCCTTCATTTATTTCCATTTTCAATCAACTCATTCTACATGAATTCCAACCACCCTCTTCCCATGACACCATGTCCTTATTCTATTTGTTTTTCTTCTCCCTCTCTGTCATTATTCGCTTTTCCTCTCTTATCACTTCCTTTCAATTCATCTCATTCCATTCTCTCTATCTTTCTCTCTTTCACTCTCTTTCTCGTTAAATCCCATTCGATATTTCTTCTTTGCCTATTTTATATCTCACGCCCACTCTCACGTTCATTCTCTGTAATATCCACCCTTTTCTCTCTACTCTTCTACTTAACCTTACTCTCTCTGTTTCTATTTTTCTTTCTCGTGCTCTTTTTCGTATCTTTCCTTTCCTTTCTTTAACTTATTTTCTTTTTCCTTCGCCTCCGCTATTTCCTTCTTTTTTGTCTTACACTTTCCTGTCTCTTCTTTCTTTCTCACTCTCTCTATCTTTCATCTGTTTTATATTGTAACTCTTTCGCATTTCTCTCTTTCTCTTATTTTTGCTACTTTTCCATTTTCATTTCTCATCATGCTCTTTCTCTTCGTCTGTTCCCCTCTCACTTCTCTCTTCTCTCTATTCTTTTCTTCTCGCTTACTATTCCCTCCTCATTTTGTCACCCCTCTTTCGTCTTCCTCAGCTGTTTCTTCTCTTTCTTTTCTCTTTTTTATCTGTCGTCTCTCTTCTCTTTCAAGTTACTCTCCTTCTCTTATTGCCACTCACTTTCACCCTCACATCTTACCTTCCTTTCTTAAACTCTTTCCTCTCTTCTTTACATCGCTCTCTTCTTTTCTTTCTCTCTTTTCTCCTTCTCCTTTCCATATCTTTCATCTCCCATTTCCCTCCTCTCATATTCTTCTTTTCAACCCTCTATAATGCTCTTTTACTTTTTTTCTTTCACTCCTCTCTAATTTGCATTCCTTCTCTTTCATATTTAACCCTCATTCTCCTTCCTCTCTTTCATCTCTCTCTAACTCTCATTTTTACTCTAGCCTTCTCTTTCTTTCTCCTGCGTTTTCTTATATTTTTTCTTCTTCTAATTTACTTTCGTATTAAAAATTATCAGCTAACTCAAACAGGCAATAAAACATGTTCAGTTTCACAGTCGTTTCACTGGGTGACGAATAGGTGAGCTTCAAGGTCAAAATTTTACTTGGAAAATATCCCTTATAAAGACTATATAGGTAATCGGCAGCTGAAGATAAAAATGCGTGTTGTGGTGCATCGGTTCGGAATGAAAAATTAGAAAGTCGAGTTCGAATTCCATTTGAATCTGTTACATTTACTTAGTCGCAAATACCCTTGGGAAAGGTATTAATCCATCCCTTCTCTCTCCGGCTATGGGTTGAATAGTGGGACAGATTGGATTATATAGCCTTGGTTGGCTAAAAATGGAAACCAGTCTACCGCAGAAAGAAATAGCAACTTACTGCAAAAATCCTCTGGCTCGCCAGTCATAGATCGAAAAAGACACGATCGCCTAAGCGTGTATCACGTATGGCACTTAACTGACTGAAGAGTACTAAATTACATTTTGCCTTTTCATTGACCACACTGTGTTCCCGCATCGTTAATTTTATCATTCTCATGTCTCTTATCCATCGTTAGATCCTACACTGCGTAATAACACTTCCTGATTAAGTGTCTTCACTTGGTGGAGTGGTTTGCGTATTCCTATGAAGAGCGATGTTGTCGGAAAATTATCTCCTGGCAGAACCAACTTAACCAAAAATAACAATAGATAGAAACTAAACAAACGCTTAGTTACTGAGAGGTAAAAAAATGGAGAATAACAAAAATGCCAGATCTAACAGTAGCGATAAAAGACTGATATCAGTCAGCTAAGTGCCACACGTAATACAAGAGTGAATTATCATGTCTCGTAAGAGACATGACTGACTAGACAGAACTATTTTCCCAGCAGAAGATTGACAAAAGACTGATAATGACTTGATATACTGTCGTCAATTGGGGAGGATCATCTACTTAGTCAACTATTTCAGCATAGATCAACAAATTCATGATAAATACATCTAGTTTCCCTCTCGTGATAAACGGGTCTAGTTTCCAAATCATGTGACTAGTGATAAATGGGCCCATATTACAATTCATGATATATAAGCCCACTTTAAAATTCAGGATAAACAAGTTCAGTTTTCAATTTATAAAAAATGGACCCAAATTCGAATTCCTGATAAATCGGTACAGTTTCCATCTTATGTTAAATGAGTGCAGTTTCCATTTCATGAAAATTGGGTTTAGTTTCCAATTGGTGCTAAATGTGTCCAGTTTCCGCTTCATGATAAATCGATCCAAGTTCCAATTCACAATAAATTGGTCCTGCTTCCAATACATGTTAAATGAATCAAGTTTCAAATTCATAAAAAATGCACTCAGTTTCCAAGTCATGATACATAGGCCACAGCTTCAAACTCATTATAAAAATTTGAAACAATTATTCGAACTGAACATTAATACCGCCAAAACATTTTAAAGTTTTGTAAACTTGATGAAGTCATGTTGGCAAAATTTAAATCCTAACAAACACTGTCACCAAATTTATTTCTAATTTCTCAATGAGATTTTTTTTATTTGCTCTTACCTGCTTCAATTGGTTTTATTCTCGTTTGTGTTGATTTGTTGATGCCAATTTGGTTATTTCCTTTGTTGTCTTCTCTACTTCTTTCTTTCGTTTTTATTTCTTAACTTTCTTTTTAATTTGTGCATTTTCTTTTTCTTTCCCTTTTTCTTTCTTTTGTCAATTTTATTTTGTTCTTTCTTTTCTTTTTATATATTTTTCTTATTTTTTGCTTCACTTTCCTCGACAAGGTGACATTATGGATTTCCTTCAAAGGAATACGGAAAACGTCTGGATTGCAGATATTTCTCTTTCTCTCTCTCTCTCTCTCTCTCTCTCTCTCTCTCTCTTTATATATATATATATATATATATATATATATATATATATTTATATTCTCTACTATGGTTGTACCTCCAGTTCATACCTATTATCTCAGTCTATTTCTGTTTTATTTTCCTAGAAGTTTAGAAATTTCAACCGAAAGTTGAACTGGATGCTTATTTGTCGAATGTTTCTTTATACGAAAACAGCTAATATAACCATTAATTTTTTTTATTTTTTTTATTTTTTTATTTTCTTTCTTTCTTTTTTTTTTTTCTCATTTTATCTATTTGAAGTATTTTCTACTGAAAAATGTTCGAATTATGTGCCGAATCTCTGATAAAATAGCACAATTTAAGAACGAAGAAAGAAAGGAGTAAAAGAAGAAAATTGGTGAATGAGTTTGCATTGTTTTTTTAAATTACTATTAACGTTGAATATTAATAATTGTCAAGCCGTTCGTAGCATTGCTAACACAAACTTTGGAGGTCTATTTAACTCGATAGTTACTCACTAGTATATTGTCTTAAAGCCTACACTATTTACATTATTCGGACTATTGTCCTCATCTTTATTGCCATTTGTACGACGTTTCGACCGTTGTACACTCCGGCCGTTGTACGCTCCGGTCTTCTTCAGGTGCTATGAATTTCGATACGAACTCTTTATTACAATCACTGGAGTATATCATCCTCATTCCTTGCGTAGAGCCTCTTTTGGTAGTCATGGGTTATCTCCCTTCAACCAAACTCTCTAAATTACTTGTTCACCACTGCTGTAGCCTGGTATTGAACTCACAACTCTTTGATTTGCAGCTGATGGAGGTCTATTTAACTCGATAGTTACTCACTCGTATATTGTCTTAAAGCCTACACTATTTACATTATTCGGACTATTGTCCTCATCTTTATTGCCATTTGTACGACGTTTCGACCGTTGTACACTCCGGCCGTTGTACGCTCCGGTCTTCTTCAGGTGCTATGAATTTCGATACGAACTCTTTATTACAATCACTGGAGTATATCATCCTCATTCCTTGCGTAGAGCCTCTTTTGGTAGTCATGGGTTATCTCCCTTCAACCAAACTCTCTAAATTACTTGTTCACCACTGCTGTAGCCTGGTATTGAACTCACAACTCTTTGGGTCAAGTCACAGAAACTAACCAATGTCTATATCACTAGGTCACGCGTCCTTGAACGCTACCTCATCTCAGAAGTATAGACATGTCCTGAAGCCTTGATCTATTACAATTCAAAATATTCGTGTTTTATTTATTTATCATGTCTATCATCAGGTTCACACACCCCTCCGGTATTTTGTACAGTTGTAAAGGCTTATCTTTTTTGTACAGGCGTAGAGACTTATCTTTTGTTTTCTCCTTAGAAGTGATTTTCCTGTTTCTTCTAAAGTTTATTTTAAATCTATACTTCCTACGTCTCTGCCAAAAACTCTGAACTTTATTTATTATCTATTTACATTTTTTCTTCAACAGGAGTAGATAAGTTTGTCTATCGCTCGGTTCAAACTCCTGCCCGATCTTTAAACAGAAGTAGAGGTTTATCTTTTGTTTTCGGTTTAAGATTGGGTTTCTGGTTCCTTCTATAGTTTTTTGTTCTCTTTTAAGTAGCCTCTTGCGTCTTAGTGGCGTTGTTACTTTGCTTGGTTTGCGTTTGAGTTTTGTTTAATGGCATAATTACCTCTGTGGGTTATTTAATGCCAAATGGGTAAAGGTTTAAGTTATTATTTTTTTAATGTTCGGTTGTTGTGAGAAAATTGATTTAGTCAAATTTTGATTAAATTTTTATTATTTTTTTGTTTTAGAAATGTCTTCTAGTTTTGTATTCAGAAATGTATACCTGGTAGTATTTTTTTTCTTAAAAAATGTATTGTTGGTAATATTTTTCATTCAAAAATGTATATTTTATGTATATATTTCTATAAAAAAAATTTTCTTTCATAGTGTTTTGACCCCAATTTGGGGATAACAGGTGCTACCACTCCGAGTCAGGTGGAACAACAGCAATTTAGAGGTGGTTCCAGGCTCCTCACAACCTCCCAATCAGAGGCCTTGCTGCCGGATGCAGTTTCCCATCATACCCAGGACCGTCTTGGATGATGTTAACGAAGAAAGACACATAAAAAATATTTTTTCTATAGTGTTCGAAATAAATTGTTTACTGGTTTTTCCGGTTCCTTCTAAAGTCTTTTCCTTCTCTTTCCCTTTCGCCTTATACAGGATGAAAATTATATTATAAAAAGGAAAGAAAGCAGTTTTATTTATTTATTATTTTTATCGTCCGGTTCACACACCTCTCCAGTTTTACGAATAGGAGTAGAGATTTATTCCATGTTTCTTGTTTAAGATTAAGTTTCCGGTTCCTTCTAATGTCTTTTCGTTCTTTTTAATCGCTTGCATCTTAGTAGCGTTGTTGCCTTGCTTGGTGTTAATTGAAAGAAACGAAGAAAGAAACATAAAAGTACGTTTCTTTAACTGACAATTCATTATCATTATTAATCGTGGACATCAAGAAGAAGAGATATGAAAAGTTAAAACCTGTTTGATTCAAATGTTTACGATGATTACACGTGTCCGTGTCTGGAAAGCACCCACCTTCAAACTGCGCCTCTCATCTAACACAAAACCTTCGGCACCCGAACATCGACTCCCGTCACGACTGTCATCGTCATTTCTGTTCTTATAGTAAGAGAGTGAGGTCTCTTGCAATTGAAACATAACGAGATTCCCCGTTATTTACGTCACCATCACCTCAACCATTGCCGCTTTAAATGTCATTAAGCTTCCATATGCTCCACTATCTTACCATTCAGCTCCGCCTCCGGGGAAACCTTTCAGGCCCGTGTTGCAGTTAAGATCAGCGCGTCGCTTGCCTGAATAGTTTGAAGTTTTTTCTGTTTTTTCTTTTTTTCTTTTTTTGTTTTGCATTTTTTTAATGCGGCATTGAACTCCTGCTGGAGTGATGTCTTCAGACATGCACAAAAAGAAAAAAAGACGTTTTAAAGTCAACAAAACAACATCAAAGTTAATTCCATTTTATTCATGTTGTGTTTTTTTTGTTTTTTGCCTTTCATCATTTAAATCATTTCTTCTTCTTCTTCTTCTTCTTCTTCTTCTTGCGCGCTCATCTTTTTCTTTTGTTCTTTCTTCCTTTTCACCGTTTTCCTTCATTTGCTTGTACTCTATTTGTGTCCTTTTTAAAATGTTTTCCCTTTTTCTTTTTCTTCTTTTACTTCTTCTTTTTTCTTCTTTCATTCTTGCATTTCACTTTCTTTACTCATTTTTCTTCTTATTTCTCTTTCATTTTTTTGAATGTTTTCTTCTCCTTCCAATATCTTGCCTAGTTTTGCCCTTTATCTCTTGTCTTACTTCTTCTACTGATCTTTTTTCGTTTTTTCTTCTTCTCTTCTTCCTCTTGTATATTTCTTTTTTTTCTTCTTTTTCATTCTGAGATTCGACTTTTTTACTCCATCTACTTTCTCTTTTCTTTACTTTCTCTTTATTCTTTAAATTTTTCCCTCTCCTTCTAATGTTTTGTTTATTATTTATTCTTTTTTCGCTTTCCCTCTTGTCTTCCTTCTCCTATTACACTTTCTTTCGTATTTTTTGTCTTCTACTCTCCTTCGTATATTTATCACGTCATTCTTCTTCTTCTATAAAAAGTAAGCTAATGTCAATATTACTATATTTTTATTTTTACATACATTTTTTAATTTTTGTTTCTTATTTTCCTCTTTTCTTCTTTCATTAGTCTCCTCTTCTTCCCATTCTTCTTCTTTCTCTCTACTTCTTTTCTTCTTATTCATCTCGTTCTCATATTCCAGAATTCCTTTCTTCTTTTCTCTAATCACTTTTTCTTCTTCTTCTTTTTCAATTCTCATCTCATTTTTTCCCGATTTCTCACTCTTATGCTCTCTTTCTCCCTCTCTCTTTCTTTTTAGTCTTTCTTAATAGCGTTTGTTCCCCTTTCACGTAAACTTTCTATCCTTCTTCCTTTTCATACAATCACCCATCCCCACATCCTTCAACCATCTCCGCATTTTTCTACTCGACCAACAAATTTCAATTAAGCCTATCTGTCAGTGTTTATACGCTATAAAGCCCAAATGTTGTTTAGATTTGACATGAGTGCGTTTGGCGGGAAACTACCGCCGTCATGAGAATGGTGAGGATTAGCGACCTCGTACGGCATTAACAACAAGGGCAACAAGGAAGGCAACCATAAGAACAACAATCATTGCTTCTTCGACAGCGATAACAACAGTAATAAGGACAGTAATAACCTCGGGAAAATCAAGCCAAAATAGAGAATGAAACAAAAGAAAAACATTTCAGAATTTACTTGCAACGTTTGCATTTGTATGAATGACGGCGAAAATGACAGATATCTTGATGCTAGAAAAACCAAAGAAAGAAAGAAAGAAAGAAAGAAAGAAAGAAAGAAAGAAAGAAAGAAAGAACGAAGAAAAAAGAGAGAAAGAAATTAAAAAAAAGTTGCAAAAATGAGAGAGTGGGGAAGGAGAAAGAGAAAGAAAAGAAAAGAGAGAATAAGAGAGACAAAAAATATCCAGCAAGAGAAATAAAGAGAGAAAGAGCGAGGTAGATGGAAAGAAAGGAGATCAAGAAAGATAAAGAGAAAAGGTGACAGAGAGACAGAAAGACAGAGAAAATAAAGAGACAAAGAAAGGAAAAAGAGCGTGAGAGACATAAAGAATGTCCATCGAGACAAATAAAGAGAGAAATAATTAATAAAGAGTAAAAAGAAGAGAGAGATAAAAAGAGAAAGAAGAGTGAGAAAAATAAGGATAGAAAGGAGGAATAAAAAGAAAGAGAGAAAAAAAGAGAAAGTAATTAAAACAAAGGCAATAAAAATAAAAGAGAGAGAAAGAATAAAAATAAAAACAAAAGCAACAAAAAGAAAGAAAAAAGAAGAAAGAAATTAAAACAAGGCAATAGAAATAAAGAAATTAAAACAAAGTTAATAAAAAGAACAAAAGAAAGAATAAAAGAAAGAAATTAAAACAAATTCACTAGAAAGAAAGAATAGGGAAAGGGGACTGAGAAAATAAAAAAATTAAAAGAAAACACATAAAGAATAAAAGGTAACGAAAAGTAACGAAAGTACAAAAACGAACATGGAAAGAAAGAAAAAAAAGAAAAAATATAAAAAATACCAAAGAAAGAATAAAAAAGATAATGAAGAAGAGAAGGCGAACAGATATAGAGAGACAGTGGCAAAGGAAGAAAAACAAAAGTAAAAGAAAGAAAAAACGAAAGAAAGAAAAATGAAAGAAAGAAAGAAAGAAAGAAAGAAATGCAAAAATGTAAAAAAGAAAAGGAAATAAAACCAAAATGAAAAAGGAAAGTAAAAACAAATAGAAGAAAAAAAATGAAAAACAGAACGCAGAAAAGAAAAAAGAGAAGGAAAGAAAAGAGGATTAAACGAATGTGAAAAGCAAGAAAAGAGATGAAAGAAAGGGAAAAATGAAAGAGAACTTAAAAATAAACAAAAAAGAACAAGTAAGAAAAAAGAAAGAAAGAAATCTAAAGAGAAAATAATGTTTAAAAATAAAATTTAAAGAAATGTGAAGAAATAAAAATAAAAGAAAGAAAAAACATTTAAGAATAATTTTAAAAAAAAGAGGGAAAAAGAAAAATAGCAAAGAGATAATAAATGAAAAATGGAAAGAAAGAAGAGGAAAAATATCGAAAGAAACTTTGCAAAAAAGGATCAAAGAAAAGAAAAATATACAAAGAATGGAGGGAATAACAAATAAAAACGAGTTGTCAGTTAAGTGCCATGCGCGATACACGCTTGGGCGATCATGTCTCGAAAGAGACATGACTGACTAGGCAGAAGATTATCCCGCAGTAGGTTGCCATTGCTTTCTGCGGTAGACTGGTTGCCGACCAAGGCTATAGAACCCAATCTGTCCTATTATTTAACCCATAACTGGAGGGAATAGACGGATTAATACCTTTCCCAAGGGTATTTGCGCGTAAGTGAATGCAAGGAATTCAACTGGAATTCGAACTCGGTTCTCCGATTTCGAGTTCGGAGCCGATATCCACTGCGCCACAACGCACAAAATGTGTTGTACCATTCCTAAAAGAAAAGCTTAAAACGAATGGTCAGAGTAATTTCCAAAACTTTGCATAATCAGAAATGGGTTTGTCTTGTTTACTCTCTGCTGATGGTAATCCTTTTATCACTATTACAACTCTATAAACTACAACCATGAGGTCATGAGGTTATGGGAGTAAATTTGTTTCTTTATGTTTTTCTTTTATAAAATTTAGCAAGTCATTCGTCAGTTATCAAAAATATAACAACGAAATCGAGGAGCGTAGTAATCGTTATTAAACTGAAAGATACAAAAAAGGCAAGTATGATCACTCTGAAATAGACAGAAACATGGAAGTTTACAAAAAAAGCCTTAGTCAGAATGCAACAATATACAAGAGCACACGGTTATAACCAATATCATGGCATTAGCATATTTTCGAACAATCGCTCTTGGTTGACGGTTGATCCAGAATTAGAATAACATAAATACGATAACACACACACACACACACACACACACACACACACACAGAGTAATTATTGTTAAAATAATAGCATACTGCAACTTAAAAGCTATCAAGTTTCAATGCTCAATGCACCATCGTGAGGTAGTGAAATGTGGTTCAGTTCATATATACTGATAAGGAAATTCAAAATAAAAATAAAAAGTAAAGATAAAAAATGCTACCATATTAGTTGAAGGTTGTGGAGTGGAAGGTTATTATAACTTAAAAGTTTTAAGGGTGTGACTAATTAATATTTAGACATTAAAGTTTAACAATGTGGCCGAAGAAAGAAAGTGTCAGTTGCTTCGGTTTAAATAAGTTTTGAACTAATATGTGGCCAATAGATTGTTTGAGATGAAACGAGATGAAATTAAAACAATTAAGGTTAGATTTAAGGTATATACAATTATGTAAAAGGAGTAAGATGATAGATTATAGAATATTTTAAACAGTTTGAGATAATTTTACATATATTTAAAATTGTGAATAATCTTATAGTGGCAGTAAGTAGTCATTTCATTATTTTATTTTAATAAGTTAATTTTCAGGATTTTAATTATTTGAATTTTTTCGGTCAGCAAAGAAAACATTTTCTATGTAACGATTTAAATGTTTTAGCTTTTGCTAATATCTTCCATTTTACTGTAGGTGTTTTATTTGTATCTTTCAATCGCAAACAGTAATTGGAAAGAAAGAAAATTTAAGTTACTATTGATTTTATTATTCAAAGATAGTTTATGCTGATACAATCGTGACTTAAAAGTGCTTTAGTACATTCAATATAATGTTTGATAAGAGATGGATTTTCTGTAGTAGAAATAGTAGCTAAGAAGACTAGAATTTATAATCTATTTTGCATAGGACATTCTATTGGCTTATGACGATTACAAGTATTAGTATTATTGTCAATATTTATAATCGGGTGGTTTGATTAATTTTCTGATATTGTTTTAGGAATTTATTGTTAATTTTTTATTATCACTTAAAGATTATCAGTGCAGCTATAACTACGTTTTAGTGTGTCTTATTAAAAGTTTGCTAATTGTGTTATTAGTTGGGAAGTGTTTCTGAACTAGGGTAAGGAATTTATTGCGTAACCTATTATTAATCATTTAGTTATATTTTTTGCTTATAATATTTATTTATTATGAATACCATAAGCAATAATAATAATAATAATAATAATAATAATAATAAATCGCCACGATAGAGTTGGGCAATATTTACATTGGGCAATGTGCAAATATTATGGAAAAGCTGTAAACAAACACTGGTATGAACATCACCCAGCACCGGTTACAGAAATAGAAGATGTAACCATTCTATGGGATTACACCATCTACACAGACAGAAAAATTGAAGCAAACAGGCCAGACATTATTGTTAAAGACCAGAAGGAGAAAACTTGTCTATTAATTGATATGGCTTGTCCAGCGGATTGTAACATAGCAATCAAGGAATTTGAAAAACTGTCAAAATATAAAGACCTGGAAATTGAAATAGAAAAAATGTGGAAATTGAAAACAAGAGTTGTGCCAGTGATAGTAGGTGCACTTGGAATGATAAAAAATGGAACAAAACAACACATTGAAAGAATCCCTGGAAACCCCAGCTTAAGAGATATACAAAAAATTGTCTTATTAAGTACAGCCCACACACTAAGGAAAACGTTATCTATGTAATGCTGGGGATGATAGGGAAGATAGAAAAACATGAAATGGAGCCATAACAACACGCCACTACCTGCCTTAGGTTTCCCCGCAGACTTGGTTGGTAGTGAGACCAAAGCAGAAATCGAAATATGATGAAAAATTACATAGTAATAATACCAAGTTAATATAACGTTTTGGGTCATTTTTCATGTTTTATTAATGAAATTTAAGTTTTGCCGTTCCAATACCAAATAGTAAATTGCCTACCATTTTAAATACTGAATTACCTCTAATGTTTCATTTTAAGTGTGCATCTAACTTTGAATGTAGACGAGTTCATTTTTTTGTAAATTCCTTCTTGAGAGCGGTCATGTTCATTGCAGTTATTCTTCTTCATTTTAATAATCCCCTCTTGCTCATTGCTGAGATGATGTTGGTATTGTCTTGGCGGAGACTTGCGGACTTTGACTGCTCTTTCTAATTATTGTATTAAATTATAGCGCTCTCATTCTCGCTACGAGCATTAAAGTCTACTGAACAGGTTAAGAGGTTCATACCTTGTTCCCTGTTTAGGAAATGGTTTCCGGCTTTCTCTTTTCCAGTCTTCTCACTTTGTTTTGTTTTTTTTAATGGGAGTAGATAAATCTATCTATCGCCCGGTTCACGCAACACCCACTTCTGTTGAACAGGTTAAGAGGCTTGTTCCCTATTTGGGATGTGGTTTCCGGCTTTCTCTTTGCCAATCTTTTCGCTGTTATATGGCCCCCTGCACATCAGTGGCGTTGCCGCCTTGCTCGGGGTGATACGATTAAAAAAAATACACACACACACACACACACACACACACACACACACACACACACATTTAACACAAGTTAAAATGTAAAAAACTTTCAGAGATTTAAAAAATGAAAAGAAAATTAATTTTGGAAAGCAAATTTAATGAATTCAAATAGTTGTTAAAATGAGCTTTCGAAATTTTGAGGAGAAAGAGATAAAAAGAATTTTTTTTTTCTAATTCAAATTAAATGGACAAACCATCCGTCCGTGCATGGAGTACTGCTGCCATTTATGGTCAGGTGTCCCTGCCGTTCTCCTCAGTGTTCTTGACAGACTCCAAAGGAGAGTCTGTAATGTGATAGGTACTGATCTGGCGGCTCGACTGTAGCCACTTCTCCACCGTCGAAATGTGGCCTCCCTTTGTCTATTCTATAAATACTTTCATGGCTTCTGCTCAGACGAACTTAAGTCACTGATGCCTCCTCAACAGGTGTTTACTAGTTCAACCAGACTGGCAACTGGGTCCCACCCATTCACAGTCAGGTTAGCCAAATGCAGACCACAATTCTACTCCTGCAGCTTATTCTCTCGCACTTCCCGCCTGTGGAACTCACTCCCGTATTCTTGCTTTCCTGACGGCTACAACCTCCAGAAATTTAAATGCAAAGTCAATACTCATCTACGAACCACTGGACTCTAGCTCTCTCCCCACCCCCGTATAACCTTTCCTTTCTCTCCACCTATGTATCGCACCTGCTTTCTCAGCTTTCTATTGTTCCTTTCTAACTAGTTTGTACTCCTCACACTTTTCTAGTTAATCTTTTTACATTTATGTAGCCCCCTGCACATCAGTGGCGTTTCCGCCTTGCTCGGGGTGAAATGATTTTAAAAAAAAGTACATATTTTTTAAAGAAACATAATCATAATCTCTTCTCATAAAGGAAACGAAGTGATCGTCATGAATACCAATAACTTCAATGGAAAATTAGAATGCCTCTTAAATGACAATAGCACTTACATGAAAACCAATGAACAAACAATAAATGTAGACACACAAAACAGTCGAGAAACTATTAAAAAATGAAACAGATCCTGGACAAGACTAATACAGAATGATTCAAATGTCACATTCTAATTACTCTTGAACAGCATGAACTACAAATGGTAGCATGATTGCACTGGTACCATTTAAAAGCTAAATATATAAAGTTTTCTTCTGTTAATTTAATTTTAATACAATTAATCACATTTCATTTCATTTTTTGTCTTTTTTCATATCTAGTAATGTCATTCACAAAACAAGAGAAGTTATTTTGCGTCCTAGAATACGCTAAAACTGAATAATAGATAGATGTTCAACTCAAATTTCATACATTTACCAAGCAGGCACCAAACAGATGTTCTATTTAAAATTAGCATGCAAAATTTAAGGAAGAGGGGTGTTTGTGGCCAGCAAAGAAAACAGGGCGCCTCTCAACTTCAGATGATACGATTGATAAAGTTCGGGAGCCTGCAATTGCAGACCCAGAAAATTAGTCAGAATAGCCAATCAAAAATTTAAGTTCCCATCAACAACTGTTTAGTGTGCTTTAAGGAGACGGCTGCAATTTCACAATATACAAGATGTAATTGATTCAACAGTTGAAGAACATTGATAAAACTTATTTGCAGTGAATTTTGCGTAGAAATGCTAAAGAGTTTTGAAGAAGATGGATTTGATGACCGGCTAAGCGATGATGCGAACGTAAGTGGAAGAGTTTAAAAGCATAACGCATGTATACGAGAGCCATCATGTAACTCTGAGCATATACGAGAGTTCCCTAAGTTAACGTTTTATCTCAAAGAAACGTATATATGGACCATTCTTCTTTGAAGAAGCAACAGTCAATATTTCATACTGCAGAACTATTTGATGGACAAATTGCATGAGGAATAACCTACAGATTACATTTTTCAAAAGAATAGGGAACCACTTTACAGTAGTCCCTAAGTTAGACATTAACTGAACTCAACTTTGTCTGACAAATGGGTCGGGCGTTCCGAAAAAAACTGATCACATGTTCCTGCGATGGCTACCTCGGTCTTTTATATATATATATATATATATATATATATATATATATATATATATATATATATATATTTGGCGATTCTACCTTCTAAACTATAATTTATAATAAATATTCATAGCTCTATTTTTATATTGAGCACTGTTTAAAATCAATGCTTCGAACGGTGTTAATATTTTCTTCGTTCCTCATTCACTTGGGTATATATATATATATATATATATATATATATATATATATATATATATATATATATATATATATATATATATATATATATATATATATATAATCTTCTTCTACTGAGGGCCCATAGCTCAAAGGTAGAATCGCCGAGTCGGTCAATTCGCTCGGGTTTCAATCCTGGCTAAAAGCAATCGGATTTGTAACCGTACTAATGAGCTGCGATACAGCGAAACAGATCTGTCTGCGGATATATATATGTGTGTTTGTCTGTGTCTGTGCGTGTCTGTGTGTGTATGTGTATGTGTATGTGTGTGTGTGTGTGTGTGTGTACTAAACAATTATAGGTAAGATGTAAATTACATTTAGATATAACATATTAAAAAGGTCACTTATACTAAAAATCAGAAAGAGACAGATGAAATTTATGTTAAACGTAAGAAGGTAAGAAAAAGTTTACATAATCACAGTATATTGAAAGCAAAAGAAACAGTGAGAAACGAACCTGGAGAGCTTGCGTAAATTAATGCCAGAACAGAGAGCGGATATATTTTTTAAATGTACTACTAAGAGCGACAAAAGATAAGCACTTGCAGTGGGGCTATTATCATCCACGTCCTGAATGAATACAGCATCTTGAATATATTGAAAGAGAAGAGTAACACAGCGAGTAACCTATTTAAGGAGTCTGAATGGATTGCAGATGAGAGACAGACAGTAATGGTGAAGGAGCAAGAGTTACTTCAGTCAATCATTTAAGTGTTAAATTGGGTGATCATGTCTCGAAAGTGACATAACTGACGGAACAGAAGATTTTTCTATTGTAGGTTGCTATTAGTTTCTGGGTAGACTGGTTACCAACCAAGGCTACAGAACCCAATCTGTCCTGTTATTTAACCTATAGCTGGATGGACAAAAGATAGATTAACACCTTTCCCAAGGGTATTTTCGCATAAGTGAATGCAACGAATTCAACTGGATTCCTTGTATTCACTTACGCAGGCAAAAAATAGGAAGTTGTGGAGTACCATGATATTCGGCATCCTGAAATGTAACGGCGAGTAAAAGAAAGGTTTGTTTCTTGGTTGCATTTATTAAGTTCTTCGAAAAAACGTCTTAATGGTAACGAGACGGGCGTTGATGTTTGTAATTCAATGAGCTGCGATATTAAGTGCATACAAATTCTGCTTCTACTGATGTGTATATACCGATGTAAGTAAAAAGAGCTTTGGGTCTATAATTTAGTTCCGGGTGTCAAAGCAAACAGGGTGTAATGGACACAAGGTGTGAGTGCGTAATATCTTGATTCCCACGAATATACGGCAAATCGCCTCGACACCGCTTAGTACTTGATAAGTCTCTCAAGTATCAACACCTTCACACGAAACGCGATTATCAAACACTATTTCTGGATGCAGTTACAGTTATTATTACCCATTAAGCGTGAGTTATTCAACACGAAAAGAGTGTCGCAATGTTAATAAATAATGAAGTTATCGTTGCGTGCAGAGGAATGTAAATTTTGCTTTTTTCGATTTAATAACGGAAGCAATCGAAAAGCGGCGCAGTAATTTGATGTATAAGAATTTATTTATTGTCTGGCTGTTTATTTTTAATCATTTTCTCCAAGCAAGGCAAAAAAGCCACTAAGGTGGAAGGGCTGATACTGAGTATCTGATTGTACAAAAAAGAAAATACAATTAAGAGGAGAGAACAATTAAATCAAGAATCAATAAGACAAATGATAACGATTGACATTGCATTTAAATAAGCAATAAGCTGAAAGAGAGTTTCACAAGAGTGAATTGCGAGAGAAGAAAATCTTAGCATAGAACTTACGGTTACATCTCGCCATTTCAACTGTAAAATGAAGAGACTTTGCCGACAATCTCTTACTGCATTTAAATTCATAAAGTAATATTTTTTTGTAAAGATATAAAAATGTAACAGGGTTAAAAAGGGAATGGTGATTAGAAAGGTTGTTCTTCTTTGTTATATAATTAAACCTAGCTATTCACAGTTTCCGATCCAAACATTCTACAGAATTTCTTGACTGTCTAAGCTAACTTTGATTTGGCACAAGGCTTTACCTATAGGTCTGTAAGTTGAATACACTAATCAATATTAATGGTCAGAATAATTCGTTGATCATTACCCTAGTCAGTCTGGCCCTTGTTATTTATTTAGTTTGGTACCCGTCCACTATAACAGCCCACTGACTGAGGGTCAATGCACTCATCAGTGGTCATGGTCAACCAGACAAGCTAATCATTACTCACGCTCAAGTGTCCTTTATTTATTACGCGTAGGTTAGATTTGCACAAGTCCGCAATTATGAGAAACTAGTGTGCACTCATCTTACGGTTAATGATTTATAAGACCAGGTCGCTGAGCATTACAATACTACAATATTCCCCTTAGTGTGTTTCTTTATCCGAGCTACATTCCTTAGTTCCACCATTCAGGCGTTTGAAGCCAATACTCTCCATGCCACATACTGAAGATCGAACCAGTCCCCGTCCTTTCTCACAGTACTACAAATATGGTCCAAGTTTTAAACTTTCTTAAATCATCATCAACTGTCATGTTTCGTGGAACTAGTGATTGTAGTGAGGTAGGCAAAGAGTGTTGCACGTAGGCAAAGAATACTGTGACGTAGGCAAAGACTGTTGTGACGTAAGAGAGTTATCACGCGTGATATGTGTTGATTTTCTAAGTGCCGCTGAGAGGAGGATCGACCTCACTACTCAATTATAAGAGGTTCAAGAGGTTACACGAGATGCTCTATATGGAGATTTTCTATGCGCAAGTTTGATAAGGCACAAGGCCAAATATATGAGGCACATAATAATAATCGAACACACTACTCCGTCGTAATTGATTTAGCGAGACAATTTTGCTACCAATTACACCACGACAAGGTTCTCCATGATGAGTGTGTGTGTGTGTGTGTGTGTGTGTGTGTGTGTGTGTGTCTTCATATCCATTTAAGGAGGCAGGTTCTTGAGTTATAATTGTTTTTGTTTATCGATAGCTTAAGAGAGTCAACTGGATATTAAAACAAAACCTAAAAGCAAACGTCACACCTTGCTTAAGTCACAACACATTTTGCCTATGTCAAAACATTCACCAGTACTACAAAAGTTTTCAATGGTCTCTACCTACCCTAATGATTATATAAGAAAGTCGAAAGCTGCGACCATATTCCTTGTACTTGTCTTCCGAAATATATACATAAACTGTTTGGGCTTTAGTGACATGTTTACGACGTTTCGGTCGTTGTACGCTCTGACCTTCTTCAGGTGCTATCAATTTTGAATCGAACCTTTATTTTGGTCACTGGTGTATATTATTCTCATTCCATGCACAATGCCACTTCCGGATGTCATATAGGTATCTTCCCAGTTATCGAAATAAAGGCTTCTGTTCGAAATTTCTAGCACCTGAAGAGGGCCGGAGTGTACAACGGCCGAAACATCGTAAACCTGGCAATAAATAGGAGGACAACATTCCAAACCGTGTAAATCATGTAAATACTACCTCATTTCAGAAGTATTGACAAATATATATATATAGAGAGAGATTTAGTGCAAATAATTTTCTACTTTAACTGAGTAGGTTCATACCGACTTCGATGTTTCATGACGACATCTTTATGATGTCTCACACACGTCGCGGAAGAGTTTTTTCTACCCCGAGCACTTTACAATAAAAAAAACCCTGCTTGCCAAAGTACCAAAGTCAGTCCGTTAAGTGCCATACGTGATACACGCTTTGGGTGTCTCTTTTGAGACATTACTGACTGGGCAGAAGATTATCCCGCAGTAGGTTGCGATTGCTTTCTGCGGTAACTGTGACTGGTTGCCAGCCAAGACTATAGAACCCAATCTGTCCTATTATTTAATCCATAACTGGGAGGAAGAGACGGATTTATACCTTTCTCTAGGTTATTTGTACCTAAGTGAATGCAAGGAATTCAAATGGAATTTGAACTCGGCTCCCCAGTTTCTCGTTCCGAGTCGATATCCATTGCTAGTCAATGCAGACTTTCGCCAGATGTAACTGATCAACCATTTTTTTGTTGATTGTGTAATGTTGTTGGCTGTAAGTTAGAATAACTTAGAATTACTTGTCGCACAATGGAAAATGAAAACAAAACCACGCCAATAACAGCCTGACGCCTATAACTCTACAGTGTTTGATTTCATTCTGTCAGTTCTCCAGCTGTTTTATCTGCGTTCCTTTAACCACATCCGGGACTATTGCTACGAATCCACATCCGGGACCTGCTGTTTCTAGTCTTTATCCGGGGCTCGTGTTATTGCTTTCCGACAAAACAGGCATGCTTTTATCAATCACGATCTGCTGAATATTTATGAGGTCATTGCTCTAAACACCCGGGCAATTTTCTCGTAATACACCCGACATAGAGACTTCTTTTCCCACTGACCGGTAAATACGTTATGTCCTCAGTTCCGGGTTCGGTATCCGGGTTATGGTGACACGTCGTCATTAAATAGCCAATTACGAAGCTTACTTGGAGGTCATATGACCATGTCTTACCATAAATTGTAAGTGGCAGCTAGAGTTATAAGAATCGTTTGAATATGGAAAAGACAGCATCAATACATAACACTAGAAATTCCGATCACAAATATTCCTATAATCCTTGGACATAAACATGCCTGTTATTGCACGTATCTATCTATCTATCTATCTATCTATCTATCTATCTATCTATCTATCTATCTATCTATCTATCTATCTAGCATATAAATCCTATGAAAGAATGGTTATTGTTGTAACCCGAGTTTCACGCTCAGATTCAAGTCGTCTGAAGAACATGTGAGCATTAAACTTGGGTTACAACAAGAGACATCTTTTCATATGATTTAAGATTGTTAATCAATTTTTGGTCAGTCGAAGCATTCTAGGCTTCGAGCACTTTACTGAGTAGGTGAGGTTGTCTTTAGGCCTTTATTCTCTTTCTTTTTTAAGTATTATTCATTGGTTTTATCACCGGTTTATATACATATAAATATTAAATTAAATTTTCATATCTTAAATATCCACTAATTAAATGTTCCCAGTTTTTTCATTTTTGATGGCAAACTAAATATCTATCTAATATATTTTTAATATCTACTGCCTATATATATATATATATATATATATATATATATATATATATATATATGTTTGTGTGCGTATTAACATAGTAGGCCGATGAAAGGAATTTGAGTGATAAAAACAAAAAAGTAATAATTTTACTAATAAGACTAATCGTACTTATTGTTTATCAGTAGGTATTTTGATCAAATAGAAACATGATGAAAAAAGATGCTAAAAGTTGTCTTTATACAATCATGCTTCCATATCGTCAAAAGGTTGACTAATATATAATAAATGTGATTAATCCTATCATTAATATCATTATATCATTTTATTTCTTGATTTTCTTTCATCGGCATACTCTATCTACATATCATAGGAAACATACCTGGGCAATCATACTTTACTATGATATAATACAAGCAGTATAGCCCGGCGTTGCTTGGGTGTAATGAAAGCTTTAAAACTAATCCATGGTCCTGGAGCTCAGACTCAGCCTAAAGAATATTTGTGTGCAGTTTGGTGAGAATCGGATAAAAATTGTGGATTTGTATAAAGGACATACAGAGAGATAAACAGACACACACACAAACAACTTGCCTTTTATATATATTATCGATT
>JBBBDQ010001273.1:1320000-1415000 GCA_037127315.1 Ascarosepion bandense | reverse complement strand
GAAGAAATAAAACAAATATTTCAAAGAATTTTAATTTTAACCTAATTATTAGGAAATTAGATCAAATTAAAATCCATGACAATATTAATGCCAACGTGTTAAACATAATTTAAAAATAAAACAGAAACAGAAGAATAATAGATTTAATTCCGGGAAGTTATATAATATAGTTTTTATTATATGGCTCACGGGAAGAGATACAACATCTATTAAAGAAATTTTAACTTTAGATTATTTATTGGGAAATTAAATTTAATTTAAATATATGGCGGTATTATTACCGAAACATACTGGTTATATTTAAATTAAAAATAAACCATAGAACTAGAAGGAAAATTAATTTAAGAAGGGGACGTTATTGTATGATATGATTTAATTTTATGGCTAATAAAAAGAAATAAAACGATTATTTTAAGGAAGTTTAATTTTAGATTAATTATTAGGAAATTAAATCGAAATCTCTGACGACATCAATATCAAACAAACGATAGAACTAGAAGAAATATAGTTTTAAGAAATTGAAATTAATGTATAATATAATTTAATTATACAGTTAATAAGAAGAGAAGAAATAACTACTTAATGATATGTTAATTTTAAATTAATTATTAGAAATAAGTATCTAAATTTAAATTTATGACGGCATTTGCATATAAATTCTTTTCTTAAGTTCAAAAGCAAATTTTTCTTTGGATATTTTAATATTTTAATTTTTTCACCTAAGAACATACTGAATCTATCGTAAAGTTTATTGGGGGTGCATACCCAACTCACTGTTGGGTTAAGTCTCACATCTTTCATTTTGCAAAATCATAGGGAAAGAAAGTTTGGAATTGGTTGAAAAAGGAATGTTAATGGGATTAGTAAAGTTGTTTTTATTCTCCCGGTGAAACTTCAATATAAACTTGATACTTATTTTTTTTATTTTCAGGGGAGATGTTGGCTTGGTAGATCACTTGGGTAGACTTATATTTACCTTCGACGAGACAAACATTAATGGATCTGCAATTGCAAAAGTGTATTATACCAATTTTAACATTAGTTCTATCTAAATACTTTAAAATCTGTATATTGTGGAAATTAATAATTGTTAGTTAAAGGAAACTTTAATTTTAAAGTCTAGTAATTTAAAGGCTCTAATAATTTTTTAATGGATCATAGGAGTCAAGGTTCCATCGCTCTTAGGGATAAACATAAGAGCGTCATCACAGTATAAGTCAATCTTTTTAGGGTCTACAACTTTACTTAAGGCATCTAAGCTATTAATATCTACTAGATCAACAACTTCAGCTAAATCATATGCGTCCATAAAAACATCGAATTTGTTGTAGTGACCCATAATATAAGTGGAATGGTCAAAGATTAGATTTGACTTTCTAGATGCTGGAATAATCTTAATTTTTCTTCCGGTTATCTGTACATGATTTTTAGCAAAGTTAACTATACAACAGTCTAGGAAGTTTTTAGAGATAGAAGAATAAAAATCTACAATGTCAATTCTTCTTTAATATTGGTAAACCAATTAATGCTACAATCCTTCTAGAGATTAAGGCGGAAAATGAACTGTAATTCTTCAGTTATTCTTTTCATAATTTCCCTAGATATTAGCCCTAAATCACTTTTAGTAGGATTAATTTACCTAGATTGTAATTTATTATTAAAGTTGGGTTTATGGATTTTAAATAAAAGATAAGCATCTTTAGTAGAGATTTTTCAGATCTTCTTATTAACCATATAATTTATTATATTATGTAACCATTTCCCGTTCTTAAATCTATTTTCCTTCTCGTTTTAATTTTTAACCTAAGTTATATTTAACCAGTTTATTTTTATATTACCATTATTCAGGAACCTTTAACAGTGACATGTAAAGCCATTATTGAATCTAACCGATTTCTTTTTTATTTTTATTTTTGTTTATTTTATTATATTTCTTTTCACTTCTGTTACCAAAGTGTCAACCTATAGGTTCCGTTAGCAAGAATCCGCCAAATTTTCCCTTTTTTCTTTTTCTCTTTTTTCTTTTCCCTACCTTAAATTTCATTTTTATTTTTTCGCACACAAACAAATTTGTTTTCCCATAATGCTTTGTTCTCGCTAAAGATACAAGTGTTGAATCCACTCGTTGAAATGGCCATATGTTTTGAAAAATTTGAATTTTTTTACATGTAATAAATATTGTTATATTAACCTCTTTTTTATTGGTTTGACATTTTCTAAATGTGTTGGCATATGTTGCCGTTTACCGCTTTATTTTTTTCTTGGTCATTGTTTTATGTTTTTGTGTATATTTGTAATTGTGGGCCTTACGTGTGTCTTTTTATTTTTCGTTTGGTGGCTGTGGTGTTACTTTACTGTTTTTGTCATGATTGGGTGTTTGCATGCACGTTTATTTTTTGTATTTATATTTTTTGTATGTTTTGTTTTTGTTAATTATTTTCTGTTTATTATCGTGATTTATCGTTTGCAATATTTGCGTTTATATTTTGTTTTTAACTTTTTCATTTTAAAAATTTCATTTATACTGTTTGAATGCTTCGTTTTTGTTTGATTTTTTGTTATTTATTGTTGTTTGAGTAACAAAGTAGGTATTTATTCGCATGTCTACATTTTACCATTATCTCGTTTCTTTTGTTTAATATTTTACTTTTATTTTTAAAACTGATTATTGCTAGTTTCTCTTCTAGGCATAATATGCAACTTTTGCTATTATTGTCGTGTGGTGGTGTTCTTTATAATATTTACCATTTAATTTTGGTGGTAATATTGTTTTCTTTCTCGTTTCGTATATATTTTGATAACGTTGTATTGTTTTTGTATTTTTCTGTTTTAATGATGTTTTGTGATTATTGAATCATTATTTAAACGATGTTTCTGCTGTTTCTATGTAGATGTTTTTGATATATGTCAGTAGTTAGTGTTCGCATGGAGAATATTTAAAACACCGTGACGTTCTTCAAGAATCAAAACAACAAACCACAACAAAAACTAAACTTCCTAATAACAGAAAGAAAACAAATCTGATATAAAATAGTCCAATACTGAATTGAAAACCCTAAACTTTAGACTAAAAGTTTCCATCGTGATTTAAAAAGGATACATTGCAAAGACAATACTTAAGAACCATAGACATCACAACGCAGAATTTAACAAATATTTTACACACACACACCACACACACACACATTTCTCCTCCCCTCCTTATATATATATATATATATATATATATTAGCGTTTCCTCTTCTTTTTTTTTTTGGCTTTTCATTTTCGTTGCCTTTGTTTCGTTTAATTTATAATTGCAAAAATTTTCTCCTGAACCAAAGGACTCTTGAGGCTGCTAATAACTTTCTTATTTTTAAAGTAGTAAACAAACTTTTTACCCCCAAACATTTATATATATATTAGTCATCCACATACAAGCCTGTTTCGCTGTATCACAGCTCATCAGTGAAGCTAGAAACATCCACTTGCTTCTGGCTTGGATCGAAACTCAAACGATTTGTTGTCAGTCGGAGTTGCCACCCGCTAAGCCATAGGCGCATGGAGTAAAATAAAGGAAATTTTAACGTGTTGTATATAAGCAGTGTACGCACAAGCAAGTCACCGAGAGAACTCATTTCATTTCTGAAAAGTCACGCATAACAGTTTTTACTAATGTTTTTACAATTTTCTGTTTGGTGGGAGTAAGGGAGTGCAAAATTTGTCCATATTGTTTATTTTTCCAAGATTTTTCGGCTACCTCTTTAGATTTTAGCTTTTTTTAACGTGAAAGGCGGGAAGTTGTTTTTGGAAGTTGTTTATTTTTCTTCAGAGATTGTTTATTATGTATTTTTGTGTTGTTTTGAATGCTAGTAGGAACGATTGTTTTTGCACTCTCACCGAACATGATATATTCTAAGCTTGCTACTCAAATATATATTTATATATAAAATAAACCAAAATTTCAATGTTCAAATTCGTTGAATAGCCATTTCTACGAGGGCACCTTTGCGTCCTCAGCAACGAATTATTATTTATTCAATCAAATTCAAATGATAAAAGATTTTATACCGGCAGAATTAAAAAAAAATTCCATCAACAGAAAAAATAAAAAGGGGTGGGATTAATAATTTTTGAATTTCAATAAGTAAGCAGGGAAGCAGACAGATACCTATGTCTATTTTTGGAAGACACCGCTTTCCTTTATCTGAGCTGAAAGTTTAAAAGTTAAAATGTAGCCATGTCTGGGCGAGTAGAAGTGGAAAGGCAAAAGGAAAAGGAAAGGAAAGGAAAGGAAAAAAAGGAAAGGAAAAAGACCTCTTTCTTTTCTTTTTTTCTTTTCCTTTTTTCGGGTTTTTGGGATTTACCTACCTGCTTATCCTTTTGTATCATAAATATATATATATAACAGACAATGAATGTTTAATGTTTAATCTTGAGCCGTTCTAAACATCGTATTTTGACTTTAATTTCAAGTGAAAATAAAGACAAAAATTGTCAAACATTTAGATATTTTTATTCTGCTATTTCTAAGCTTTCGGCTCGCATGAGCCATCTTCAGAAAGGTTACAGTGACGTTAACATAAAAATATCCGCTATAACACAATAATACTCACACATACATACAGTAAAAAGAACCTTCAGATATTGGAGGCCATCTACGTTAAATCAAAGCAAGCCACACGCAAAATCACATTTCAATCTAGTCGTAACACATTACATTGCATTTACACATATGGTTCTGTTGTTATCATTTCGATCTCTCACGTGGTGTGACGCCATAACCGCATTATAAATTTACAACCTGCGGTGACTGTTATCGTCGCATAGCAATGTTTTATGTCAACACAAGATAATATAATCTTTGATGGTGGATGTCTTTATGTTAACGTTCCTGTAACCACTCTGAAGATGGCTCATGGTAGAAAGCTTAAAACCAGCATAATAAAAAATATCCACATTTTGGTAAAATCTTTTCTTTATCTTCACCTGAAATTGAAGCCAATATACGATGTTTAGAACGGCTTACGATTAAACGAAATAGACATTCACTGTCTGCTATATTTAACATTATATATTTAGAAACTTATCTGCTGCCTCGATACAACATATATATGCACACACACACACACACACACACACACACACACACACACACACACACACACACATATATATATATATATATATATATATATATATATATATGGTCGATTTAGGCTGCAATCACATTTTATGCAAGTATCCTTAAAAAAACAGACAAGGTATTATAGTTACTTTTTATATAATTTTCAGTATACTTTTCTTCTTTTCAGAATATAAATTTTCTAAGTATTGTCCGAATGTTTTATCTAACCAAACGTTTTTGGCTATACTTTTAGCCGTTATTAAGGATTCCTTTTAATTTAATTTTAACTGATTATATGGATTGTTTTATGTATGCATGGAATATTTTTCCATACACGTGAGCGTATTCAGACAATTTTAGATAGATAGATAGATAGATAGATAGATAGATAGATAGATATGAACTGATAAAATATAAGCAAAAATCACTCTTTCTGTCATGAACTTTTCCTTCAAATTAGTCTCTTGATTTTCCAATGTACAATGACTCAACGTATAGTGGTAAGAAAAAAGCAGCTACAAAACGCCATACTACAGCTTGCAAGCCAAAGTTCTCAACTATTTTTTATATGCCTGCCTATATAAACAAAAAATATCGTTTACTTAAACATAGCCAGATCAAGGGGCCCCCACTTTGCTTCATAAATTTTCATAAGTTAATATTTGTATAAAAACAAACTTTATTGTAACTTCTATTTGTAATTTCGTATTTTGTACAATATTGTATCATATGTAATAAAAGAGCCTTAATAAAACATGAAAATAAATACATTGTATCTAAACACAATTTAGAGGCATGTCACAATCAATAATTCTATCTTAAAGAAATCATCAATGTTTTGCGGCAATTTTTAATATCAACTTGAGATATATTTTGATAAAAAGTTGAAAAATTTTAACATATCCAATTATCATTATGAATAAAAAGCGTAAACTTTATATGGCGTTTTTTCGAGACGTAATACGAACAAAGCAAATACCCGGATTTGAACGAAAGAAAAAACTCCAGAATGACATCAAAATCTGAGAAAAATGTTCTTCCTTTAGTAGTCAGTTGTGCTTAGTTTAATTTGTCACGTACATAAAAAGTAGGTAGAAAGTAGCAAATATTGATAAGATAGTGAGGCTCGCAAAGCATTGCCCGGGCCCCAATAAGGCTTGAAAACAACCCCTAGCCTACTACCACCAGGTGGAAATGTTCAAAGTTACTACGCTCGGTCCTCTCTCTAAATCTCTATTAAATATATATTTCAACATGTTCTATGAAATAGAGCGGACCAGAAACATTTTAAAACATTTAGTGGGGTTTTCCTGGATTCAAATAAGTCATTTGATATAAAGTTAAAACCTTTCAAGGAAGTTGTCAAACTTCAACCATCATTGGTCGTTTTGACAGAAATAAGATATAAAGTCAAAGGACAGGCAGCATAAATCATTTGATGTTAACAGTACAAAGTGTGAAATGAATTTGGGTTCACATCCTTTGATTTGGAATATATTTAATGTCACTAAATTACCTCGCATTTCAAAGTAATTTTAACAAAGATCAAAATATATTTTCGTCACAGCATGTTGTTTTGTCTTGATGTACCACGCTTCAGAGATTGTAATCGTTTTCTATACTTGGGTGGCAATAGCATGCCGTTTCTACCCGACATACAGTTAAACTGATTACAATTTCATTTTTCCAATTTATTATATTGGGTCTAATGAATTTATATCTTCGTAGATTTTTAAAAAATATCCATTATTTTAAGTTTTAAAAATAATTTTTCTGTATATTTTCAAATAGTTCAAAATAGTTGTAATATAACCGTCACTTCTACTCCAACAGTTTCTTCTCTCGCATTTTCCGCCTGTGGAACTCCCTTCTGTTAACTTGTTTTCCTGATAGCTACAACCTCAAAAAATTAAATGTAACGTCATTTGACATCTTCTATTTTCTTCTTATATATATATATATATATATATATATATATATATATCTTCCTACTAAGTATAGTATGAAGCGTACTAATAAATTCTTACATAATTTTCTCTTATATAGAGCCAAATGAAATGTTAGTATCATTCGATGCTGAAAACCTAGTTATTAATGGTCTTGTTAATGAAACAAACATATGATAACAATACTTGCCCTTTCCTTCGTTAGTTTTTCTATCGTGAATAGACTCTCCCACCTAATTTAAGCAGGAGTAGTAAGAGGAACAAGGGGCAGCCGATGTTGGACGGTAGTAGTCGACAGTTAGTCGAATACGAAAGTAGTCAACGATCTGGCAAGATTGCACTGCGTAATTCGTATTGTATCAAGTTCCTAACGTTTTGTACGTCGAATATATTCGGACCGACTTTAGCATAAATACTAGCCTCCACTGCGAAAATAACTACACAACAATTTTGGAGACGAAGATATCGAACTCACGTGGAGAAGATAAAAAGAAATTTTTCCACTCGCCAAAAAAAAAAAAAAAAAATCAAATTTGGGCGACGAAATTTGCACTCAAACAGAGGAAGTCTCGGATTCACGTTTTAAAAAAATGGCAAAGTTTCTCGCAGCCAACACGTTAATTTAATGATGAAAAAAATCTGTCGTATTTTTAACTGAGAAAAGAAATATTTTTCTCGATAATACAGTTTGCTCAAATAAGTCACGAATTTCAAATTCGTAGGACCCCCTTCCCTGTACAGTATTAGGCATTGTGTTGACTCTTTGCGAAAATGGAAGAATGTAAAAGTCTATTCTTGGAATTCTTTAAGTTCCAGTCGGAATAACAGACGAAAATATTTGAGTAACAATAACATTCCAGATGCAGATACAGGAGGAAACTTTCAATAGACAAATGCAACAAATGCAATTCTAACAAAAAATGGAACAGATGCATAGGGAGTTTCAAAACAAAATTCTGGAAATAACTGAGAAAAGGAAAAAGAAAAATCTACAAAATGATCCTTTCCCGGAGAAGACAATATGAAATTCAATTGAAATATTCACGCACAGTCCAGATGAAGAAATAACTTCATAAAAAATATAAAAATATAAAATATACAGACGGGTATAATGAAAACTGATACTCGTGGTCTGAAGGAAATAAGGTTAGGCTTCTTTTAAGCAAATTAGGAACTGCCGAGCATAACAAATTGGTAAACTGCATTTTACCGAAAAAAACTAGCGAGTTGACGTTTACCGAGACGGTAAATATATTAAGTAAATTATTTAGTAAAAAGACATCTCTGTTCCACAAAAGGTGGAAATGTTTAAATCTGACGAAAGATGACGAACAAGACTATATAACGTACGCAGCCAATGTGAATAAGCATTGTGAAGAATTCAAGCTGGCAGAATTAAGCGCAGACAATTTTAAGTGCTTGGTGTTTTTCAAGGACTGGTATCGGAAAGAGACGCAGAGTTGAGAAAATTAGTACTGGCAAAATTTGAAAGCGATCCAAGTATTACGGTACAAAAATTAGCAGAAGACTTCACAAGATATGTTAGCGCAAAGAAAGATTAAAAAAAGATAGAACAGTCTGGCTTTTTGTATGTAAGGAAAATACGCTACAAAGAAAAAGGTCAGTCTACCAAAAAGAATTCTAAAATTGCGGATTATCAAGTAAAAAGTGAAACACCAGAGAAAAATAAACAAAAACTCCTGAAGCCATGTTTTGCTTGCGCTGAACTACACTGGTACAGATATTGCGATGTTAGGAATAAAAAATATTTCAACTGTGAAAGAGTGGGACATAAAAGCAAGCATTGCAGGTCAAAATAATAAAGACAATAAAATAAGAAAATTAAAGTCCAATGAGGTAAAAGATGGAATAACCAGAAAATTTGTTACCGTTGAAATAAGTAATAACAATATAAAAATGCAACTTGACACGGGATCGGATTTATCTATCATAAATTTGCATACGTGGAAGAAGTTGGGGAAACCAACTTTAATGAAGACAAAGAAAATCGCGAGGTCAGTGACGGGAGAAAAAATAATTTATTACAGAATTTGTTACAAACGTCACGTTAAATAAAAAAACGCAAAAAGATAAACTATTTGTCATAGAAAATACCACGAACTTACTTGGTACGAATTAGATAACAGAATTCCAATTATGGGATCTACCGATAAATTCTTTCTGTTACAAGGTAGAAAGTTTAAACACTGAAGCCCAAAATTTAATAAAGAAACATAAGGAAACATTTCCTACTGTTTTTTCTCCAGGTTTGGGAACGTGTACCAAGATGGCGGCAAAATAGATAAAGAATTAGACAGATTAGAGAAAACCGGTGTACTTAGAAAGCGTTGAGTATAGTGAATGAGCGACACCGACCGTATACGTGAAAAAAAAGTCTAAAGAAATTCGTGTTTGTGCTGATTTTTCGACAGGTTTGAATGCGGCACACAAAGATTATAATTGTATCCTACCAAACAGCAGAATAAATATTTGCGAAGCTAAACAGAGCCACAATATTTTTTAAAACAGACCTCAGCGATGCATATCTGCAAATACCGGTAGAAAAGGAAACGTCAAAACTTTTGTGTATAAACACACGTCAGGGTCTGTATAAATGTAACAGACTACCTTTTGGGATCAAGGTTGCGCCCGCCATTTTCCAGCAAGTAATGAATTCGATGTTGGGGGTGGTCTAGATTTTGCCGTAGCATACCTGGACGACATCCTCATGAGAAGTACAATGAAGTAGAACACGTGAGACATGTAAATGCAGTAGTTTCAACAATATAGGAATTGGCTTTAAACTCAAGGAAAGCAAATGTGAATTTTTATGGAGAAAGTAAAATATCTGGGACAGATCATCGATAAGAATGGTACAAGGTCAGACACAGAGCGAGCAGCGGGTATAAAAGACATGCCGGCTTCGAATGATATTAACACTTTAGAAAGATTTTGGGATTAGCAAATTATTACCAAATATACATCCCTAAAATGTATGATCTGCAGGCACCATTAAATGATTAATTGAAGAAAGGAAAACCCTGGAAATGGACTAATAAATGCCAGAAAGCATTTGAAAAGATAAAGGAAGTGTTAACCTCGGAATTATTTTTAACCCACTACAACCCGAATTTAGAGATCATAGTAGCTAGCGACGCAAGTGCGTATGAAGCAGGAGCATGCAACTTACACAAAATGCCAGATGGTCAAGTAAAACCAATTGTTCATGCTTCCAGGGCACTACTTCCGGTTGAGAAGAATTACTCTCAGGAAGAGAAAGAAGCGCTAGGAATAATATCTGCGGTAGCGAAATTTCACCGTTTTGTCCACGGTTGACATTTTAAGCTACCAACTGATCATAAGCCTCTAATTTCAATTTTGGATCGAAAAAGGATTTTCCGAAGCATGCAGCCAACCGATTACAGAGATGGGGTATAATACTGATAAATTATAACTTTAGCATGGAGTACATACCATCGAATAAATTTGGTTACGCTGATAGGCTGTCTAGGTTAATTCCTAAAATGAGCGAACCATTAAAAGACAGTAATTGCCTCACTGAAGTCAGAAAAGGAGCTGAAATTTACTGTGTGTAATGTAGTTCGAGAACTTCCGTTAACACCAGAAAAAATAAAAGAAGAAGCCACCAGGGACAAGTATATCTTTAAAATAAAAGAAAAAATAGCGGGGAGGGAATAGTACACAACAAATGTTTTTTCGCCTTGCGATACAGTATTTTATACAGAGAACGTGCAGTGATTCCATACACACTACAAAAACAAATGCTCCAGGGTTTTCATGCTGGTCATAAGGGCAGCACTAGGATGAAGAGCCTAATGCGAAGTTTTCTATATTGGCCGAATATGGACAGGGACATTGAGAATGCAGTTACAAAATGTAAAGGCAGTGCCTTAGCTGCAAAGGCAGCCCCATATAAAATTTAATCCCTGGCCAAAAACAGGCCTACCATGGTCTAGGTTACATGTTGATTTCGCAGGTCTACTGAATGGATACCATTACATCATAGTAGTGGATAATTTTTCGAAATGGCCTAAGATACAAAGGATAAGAAAACCGACAACGCACAGTACTAAAACTTCCTGCTAGTATTGTTCGCAAGGTTTCTTGTGGTAGACACAATTGTGACGGACAACGGAAGTCAATTTACGTCGAAACAATTTAAAGATTTCTGCAAGAAATACAACGTCGAACATGTTACCCCAGCTCCATTTCACCCAAAATCAAACGTGTTAGTGGAAAAATTTGTGGACATCCTAAAAAGAGCTTTAATGAAAGCTAGGGAAATACCTGCAGAGAAAACCCCACAGAAGTTTCTACAGGTATACAGAATTACCACAAATAACGGAACACCAGCCTCACAATCGCCAGCTGAGGTGATGTATGCACGTTGGGTAAGATCCGTCTTCGAGAAATTACTACCAAAAGAGACAAAGCCAGGTAGAGAAAAATTCATTCAAGTAAAAAAATAGAATCCTGGTGAAAAAGTATACTTTAAGTTCTACAAACAGAATAAATCATTCTGGGAGATTGGAAAAACAGAAAATCCGATTGGCAATATGATGTACTTGGTGAAAGGCAAAAAATTCACGTGCAGACGGCACATTAACCAGATCAGACAACGTATTATATCAAGTTCCTAAAAGGACCGACTTTAGCACAAATACTAGCCTCCACTGCGAAAATAACTCCACAACACTGGGTGTCCCTTATTTTCGGCCTTGTGCCACATCTAAGCTACGCTTAGAAAATCACGAAAAATAATGGACTATTCTGATTTGATAGCGTGGAAAGATGGGGAGAAACACTGCTGGATTTTATTAAGAAAATGAAAGAAAGAACTAAAGAAGTCAGTCAGTTAAGTGCCATAATTGATACACGCTTGGGCGATCATCTCTCGAAAGAAAGATTACTGACTGAAGAAATTTTCCCGCAGTTGGTTGGCATTATTTTCTGCGGTAGTTTGGTTGCCAACTAAGGCTATAGAACCCATTCTGTCCTGCTATTTAACTCATAGATGGAGGGCGTTCCCAGGAATGTTTTCACATACGGAAATGCAACGAATTTAAATGGAATTCGAACTCGGCTCTTCGATTTCTCTTACACAACAACGGATATCCACAAAAAGAAAAGACAGATGTTTTTAACGGCTGTTTAAGTAAAATGGAGAAAAATATTGTCAATTTCAATTATTTTTATTTGTACCCACTTCTTAAAATAACGAGCAACATACATTTATTTTTGGTTGTTTTTCAATATTATGTTATGATTGGTTTTGTAATATTATCTTCAAATATTTGACGATGCAAAAAAGGGATTTATACGGTTATTTTCTTGTAGAACTCGTCATGAACTCATTTACTTATTAACATAAGAGTTTAGAATTAAGAAGATTCATCAGAAAATGTAAGTATGAGAATCGTGAAATTTTGCAAGGGTCTCTTATTTTAAACTTTATTTGAAATTTCGTGCAATGCAGCAGTCAACAAGAACAAGTTCTGCTTAGTTACACTACGTTTAAATTACAACATCGTGTAACTCGCAATGATATGACGTGTTTATAGAATTGTGTATGCAAGTAATTTTGTCCTTTCACCTCGATGTGGATCTGTTGTGTCAAAGTAGGGGAAATATTTCGACCATTCACACAGGCACAGAAATTCTTTTATTTGTGTATATGTATGTGCGAGTAAGAGCATGTGCGACACGATCCGGTCACTGTGTGTTGGCGCCGCAATACGAGATGGCGGGAACAAGTGGAATGAATGGATACAGCATTTCCCCGGCGCCCATTGGCTCCTATCAACGTCAAACGGCCGTAAATGGCGTCCGCCTGTGACCTGGTCGGTCGGTACGCGTGCTGTGTGGTTTGGGACTAAAGATCAGAGGGCCGGCCGTCGTATTGATCGGTACAACTCGACTACAATGATGCCAGCAAACACTAATCGCCATTAATTAGTTCTTTATTACATGTGAAAACAGAGAGTAATATTACCAGATTGGCGGCAAGAGTTTTAAAACCCTAAGCTGTGCAGGCCTCTGGTCGATCTCGGAGGAGCGGGAAAACTGACAGGATCAGTACCCCGGCCATATTGCTCCGGACCTACTCTCTACTCGCATTCTTTCGTTTCTTTACGCCTTTCTTCTTTATTATGTTTCTCTTTCTCCATGTCTTTGATTTCCTTTCCTTTTTTGTTTTCATTCTTATTTTTCCATTCAAACCAAAACAAAAAAGTTTCTCTGATCCAATCAAAATGTCCTTTTTTCTCACGTTCCTTTCTCTCACTGCCTCGTTTTCATAAATCATCAGCTGATTTTATTTATTCATCGTTTCTTTTATATTTTTTCATTATTTCTCGTTGTCTTTCTCTTGTTGATTCATTTTCATTTGTCGTGCATCTTTTATTTGTTCATAGATTAATTTCCTTCATTTTCTTTCCTTTTTATGCATCTATGAGTTTCATTTTGCACATTAATTTTATCTTTCTTTTTTATTCTCTTTTCATGATTCTTGCTTTCCTTTTTTTTCTTGTGAATTTTCTTTTTCATTTTTTCACAAGCAATTCTCCTTGGATCTTCCTTTCTTGCTTTCTTTCTAATTAATTTTTCTCATTCTCTTTTTCATAAACGTTTTTCCTTGGTTTTCTTATTTTCTTTCTTGTGAACTTTTTTTCACCTTTTCATAAGCAATTCCTTTTTGCTTCTTTTAATTCTTATGATTTTTCTTATTCTCTTTTTCATAAGTGTTTTTCCTTGTTTTTTTATTTCCTTCTTTCTTCTTTTCTTTATTTTTCACACTCAATTCTTCTTGTTTTTTCTTCCTTTCTTTTTCACTTTTTCATTTGCTTATAGTTTTTTTTCTTTTTTTCTCCCTTTACATCTGCTTTAATGGCGTTGCCTTGTTTTCAATCGTTTTTTTTTCTTGATTGCGGTTACGTTTTCTTCCTTCATAACTTCCTTCCTTCTGTATGTCCTCTTTTGTTGTTGATCAGTTTTCATTCGTCTGATCTAATCTGATTTGTGATCGTTAAACTTCTTCGTTTTCTTTTCGTTTCTTTTCTTCTTTTAGGATTCATCTTTATTTTGCCTCTTGTCTGCTTTCTGGGTAATCATTTTCTTTTTGGATTTTCTCTTCTTTTTTCTCGTTTTCTTCCTCTCTTTTTCATTCTTTCTTTTATTCTCGTTATAACTTTCTGATTTTTTCCTTCTCTTTTTTTTTTCTCGTTTTTTGTTCTTTTTTATGTTTTCTCTGTCGTTATCTGTTATTTTCCCCCTTTTTTTTACTTATTCACTCCGTTCTCTTTCATTTTCTCTTTCTTTTTTTCTTCTTTTGACCATGTTTTAATTCCTCTTCTATTTCCATCTATTGCTGCTACCATCAATCGTTTTACTTTCCCTTACTATTTTTTCTTTCTTTCTTTCTTTCACTATCTCTTCCTCCACCTTTTTTGCTACTATCATTCTTTTTATTTTCCATAACGCTTTCTTTCTTTCTTTCTTTCTTTCTTTCTAATTATTCGTATTATTTTTGTTTCTTTTTACTTTCATACAACTTTTCTTTATTTTCCCTTTATTTTTACTGGGCATTTCCACCTTTCTCCTCGCATATCTTCTATCAGCAATCACATTTTCAACATCCTTCTCTTTCACTTTCTCTTTTTCTTTCTTTCTTTCTTTATTTATTTATTTATTTCTCTCCCTCTCCTCCCTCCCTCCCTTTGTCTCTCTCTTTCTCTCTCTTCCTTCCTTCCCTTAATTTTATCGCATTTCCTTTCATTCTTTCCACCTCTATCTTCCGTACCTTAAACACTCCCATTCTATCCTTCATCCCTGTCATCCTTTCTCTCATCGCATTTTCCCTCCACGAAATTCCTCCATTCCTTTCTTCTCTCGTTCTCTTAGCCGTATCCCCTTTCCCGCTTGTTCCTGTCTCGCTGACTGAACGCTCGCATATTCAGAAGCCTGCCTCTCTCTGTGTCTATCTATTTATCATATCTTGTGATCATCATTTGAACAGGCTGTCTTATCCACTTAGTTTGAATACAGTCTATGCACACTGACACACAATTGTTCCACAATTGAGGCAGATTTTATAAACTGACATTAATGATCATTTCTATCGTTTCTTTTTCACTTTATCGTGAAACATTACACGGATCTTCATTGGCTTCTGGCTTCTGTATGCGGACAACCAGCCTCCATTTTATGACTTTCCCAATCCCTTCACATCAACTGTCGAGATCTATCTATATCTATCTGTTTATGAGATCGCACGCGATGGCTGCCTGCAAATACTTGTAACAGGTGATGCGTGTTCAACGGTTTGATACCACAGACCAAAACAATGCGACCATCCCCTCCCCTATTCTATTTGCTGTATTTCTTTTGTTGTTCAGCAGCTGGAGAGTTGTTTTAAAAGGAACACTTCGATTGGCAGTAAATTGGGACTTCCGCGCGGAGAATGTATTTCATGAACAAGGCCTTAGATTAAAAGGAGTAAATTCCGAAGTGATTCTTTTACCTATAATTCTTTAATTATTAAACCCCTCTTTGTAGTGTTAATTAGTAACGTTACAGGGTTTTGTTTTCTTTGTTTTTTTGGTTCTTTGGTTTTTGTTGTTGTTCTGATATTAAGTATTTTCAATAGTAGTAAGTTATTGCGGCTTTTTACTTTTTTTTAATTGGTATGTACGTTTTGGTGCAATGAATATCAGCTCGGAATGAGAATTCGGAGAGCCAAGTTCGAATTTCAGTTGAATTCGTTGCATTTACTTACGCGCAAAAACCCTTGGGAAAGGTTAGAATCCGCCTCTTCTTCTTCTAGCTATGGGCGAAATAGCAAGAAATATTCGTTATATAGCCTTAGTTAGCAACTAGTCTGCCACAGAAAGTAATGGCTACCTACTACAGAAAAAAGTCCCCAGTCTGTCGTGTTTCTTTCGAAATATGATCACCCAAGCGTGTATTACCTATGACATTTAACTGACTGACTCATCACTCCGTGCAAGGCAATAAAGCCACTAAAACACAAGGGATTACAGAGTGTGGAAGAATTGGGAACGGAAACTTTAATAAGGAGTAGAAAGATAAAAGATTAGTGATGTAAAACATGGTCTGGTTTCCCTCCTATATATTTACAGATCTTGAAGAAGATCCAAAGAAGAATCTGCAACGTCATTAGTCTTCACCTGGCATCTCGACTTCTGTCTCTTTTCCCATCACCCTAATGCAACTTCCCTGTGTTTTTGCTATAAATAGTTTCATAGTAATTGTTTTGATGAGCTTTCAGCTATAGTACTTATAATTTACGAATTTAAACGCAATACTTGATTGGTTGCAAGGTCTCGGCATTTCACAATTGAAATGGATGGATGTAACCGTAAGTTCTATACTAACAGTTTATTTTATCGCACTTTTCGTTTGTCGAGATCTCTTCCAGCCTCTTGCATTCCAGTCATGTTTCATCATTAAAAAGTTAAATGCAATGTCAATCGTTATCTTCTGTCTTCTAAATTTCTACACTTTTATTGTTCTCGCTCCTTAATAAAATTCTTCTCATTCTTTTACATTCATAAACCCACCCCCGTCAACTCAGTGGCTTTGTTGCTTTGCTAGGGTGAAACAATTTTAAAAATAGTTCAATTATTTGTTGTTGATTTTTTTCTATAATGCGAGTTAATATGGCCTGCATAGTTGCAGGTACTGAAATTTAAATTCCTGGAAAGTGTTTTAACAGAAGATGGAAAGTGCGACACTGAGATACGAAGGTGAATCGGTATGGCCAAAGATGCATCGCAGAAGCTGAGCAGAGTACTGAGAGACAGGAAAATAGAGTACTGGATGGCTATGGGATGTGATGTATGTTCTTCAGTATGGCAGTAAATGCTGGATCATCTCATCAAAGAGGCAACCGAAATGTGATTCTACAGAAGGATGCTGGGGATACCATGAACCGAGTATGTAAGTAATGATGAGGTTTTGGAGGGGATGGAAACAAAAAGGAAAATAATACTTAACATCGGGGAAAACTGGCTAAAGTTCCTAGGACATATAATGAGGAAGGGGAACTTGAAGAATCTGAAACTCACAAGTCGGATAGAAGGAAAAAGAGACAGAGGAAAGCAGCGCGTGACATACTTGACAAGTGGATTGCAGGGCGGGGTTTGGGTGGGGTAGCAGGAGAAAGTGTACTAAGAGCCACTAGGGCTAGAAAATGTGGAATGCGACGATCATCTACGTAATGAAGGGACACGGTACATGGAAGAAGTTGTCGGTTAAAAGAATACAACTCTCATCGGCTATACGTTTACTTTTACAAGTCTCTGTCTTTAATCAATCCATTCACAGAGACACTTTGCTAAAACTACGTATCGGATATTTTTTTATTTATTTATTTGTGTGTGTGTGTGTGTGTGTGTGTGTGTGTGTGTGTGTGTGTGTGTGTGTGAAGCAGTAATATCTTGTGTCGGACGGCGGGGACGAGATATTTCAAACGAGTTTTACTCGTATCTCCGCTCAATCAATGTTTGCCCGTCAGTCTGGTACCGCCTTCCCATTTCATCTCAGCTAAGACCCAACTTTTTATTTATTAATTAGCTTAAGGTATTTCTTCTAGGTACCTCCACTCATTTTCGATACCTAAATTTCAATTGAGTTTGTAAAAATATTTTTTTCTTGAAGATTTAATTTTAACTTTAATTGAAAGCCAAAAGATTAAATTTACTAATTCCAGTAAGCAAAATACCCTGGTCTATTTCAAACCGAAATTATATTGATCGGAATTTAAATTTTTTTTACTTATAAAATATTTCAATTTTTCGGTTATTTTTCATCGATTGACACATTCTGGAAACAGAAACCAATTCTCGGTTTTAAAAAATCTTGCAAAATAAAATACACCTCGCTGACACATTATTTTATTCAAACTCTTAGGCGATCATGTCTCGAAAGAGACATACCTGACCAGGCACAAGGTTTACCCGCAGTAGATTGCCATTACATTCTGCGGTAGACTGGATGCCAACCAATGTTACAGAAGCCAATCTGTCCTGCTATTAAACCCATACCTGGAGGAAGCAGTTACGAATTAATATCTTTCCCAAAGGTATTTGCGCGTTAGTGAATTAAGAATTAAAATATAAAACTTGCTTTAAATTTTGAAGGGATGCTTTGAAAAGCTCGTTGAATGTTGAAACGTAGGGCATAAAAATAATGGAAGCGAGATGAAATAATTGTACCCTGCCGAAAATGTTTATATATGTTTTTTATTTATTTATTTATTCTTATGTATGGAGTGCGTACTTTGAAACACTTGACCTATTAATAACATATATCATGTACGGCCACCCGTAAAAAGAAAATACAGGTCATCATAGGCACAATGTTTTAAATTGTTTAATTATTTTAAAAATCCACTGGCTAAATCATTTGTATAAAGATTTTCGATTTTCGATTAGTAAATATAGTCTTCGTGCATTCATTTAATAACCTAGCGTTGACGATGAGGGAAGAAATTTAAAAAAGTTCTGGAAACTAATTATTTCAACAATAATTTCAGTCAATTATGAATAAGTCCTGAAATTTTCCGACTATTATTTGATTTTTGCAAGAATTTTCAATTAATGTCTCTTTCACCGGCAAAAAGGTGCCTTGCGTAATCTTACGTAAGAATTACGTCACTCACGGACGAAAAAAAAAACAAGATTTTCGACCAAAATTTACGAACCTGTTAGAAAGAATTAAGTTTTATTTAGTTTGGGACCTTTTTCCTTTATACTATGCTGTTTTTTCAATGATTTTTTGGAGGTACCTAAGACTCATCTATGAATAAGATAATTTTCCAAGTAACTTTTGACGCAGGTTACCCGCTTTCGTCGAAGCTTCCTAAGCTTGGGACTTCAGGACAACAGAGGTCACTAAAATGTTGACACAATCTATGCTTTGGGTTTACGATTGGTGCTGGTCAATGTGCGTCATCAACAGCTGTGATCTACTTAAATATTTCTTTTATATGGTTATTGTTCTTTTGCAGAAAACTAGTGTCGAGTCGAATCAACTCATCCATCTTTGTCAGTATATTACTTTTAATAGGTACTCGTATTTTAGTAGAAAGTCTGTTTTTATTTATGTATATAGTTAAATAGTTAATTATCACCGGCCTTAATCGTTTGATAAATCGATAGGAAAATATCTGTCTTCCAGCAAGAATCGAACCTGCAAACTCTCACATCGGAGCAGATGCCATCTTCAAAGTAGACGTGTTTTTACCAATCGAACTACAGAAGATATTATGGAAGACAAAGTTCAATTTCAGCTTTATATAGATATTCTCCTGATTTTCATCGAACGATTAATATCTGCTCAGATTTCATCTGAATGTAAACAAACTAAACCGAAGACATTACGGAATTCAACGGAAATACACGAAATTGACATTAACCGACATATTTGAATTTTTATTTGTTTAAAAATAATAATGTTAAATAAAAATTCAAATATGTCGGCTAATGTCAATTTCGTAGATTTTCGTTAAAATTCGTAATGTTGTCTTCGGTTGAAACCAGTTTTTCATTAAGTCAAAAAGATAAACAGTTCCAGTTTTCACAAGAATCCAATAAGTAGACACATGTAAGAGTTTCACATAAGTCAAAAAAAGTCAAAAATTTAAAACATGACTCGGCTAATCACTTAACTGAAAAAGTTAGGTTAAACACAGGTTCATTTTTTACTTAAGAAAAAAATATTAGAAATATCTATGGTTTTTATGTAATTCAGTCAAGTGCCTTACGTGATACACTCTTAGGCGATCATGTCCCGAAAGAGACATACCTGACCAGGCACAAGTTTACACGCAGTAGATTGCCATTACATTCTGCGGTAGACTGGATGCTAACTAATGTTACAGAAGCCAATCTGCCCTGCTATTAAACCCATACCTCGAGGGAGAAGATACGAATTATTATCTTTCCCAAGGGTATTTCCGCGTTAGTGAATGCAATGAATTCGACTGGAATTTGAACTCGGCTCTCCAATCTCACGTTTTGAGCCGATACCCACTGCACCACTACGCCCATTCTTTTACGTAAGTCATAAAGATAAACATATGTTTGTACTAGAATATAAAACGTAAGTTTGAGTTTTGTTTAACGGCATATCAACCTCTGTGGCTTATTTAATGCCAAAAAGGTGAGGTTTTAAGAGGTTTTTTAATGTTCGGTTATAGCGAGAAGGTTGATTTAATCAGATTTTAATTTTTTTTTCTTTTCTATTTTAAAAAACTGAAAATGTCTTCTAGTTTAGTATTCAAAGATTTTTGGTGAGAATTTTTTTTCCTTCAAAAATATATTATTGTAATAGTTTTTTCTTAAAATATGTATTGTTGGTAAAATTTTTCCTTCATAAATGTAAATTTTTCTATAAAATCTACTTTTATGTATATATTTCTATAAAAGTATATTTTTATATTTTTATTGTGTTTTGATCCCAGTTTGGGGGTTAACTATTTGCCCATAGTTGGGACCCTAACAGGGGCTACCAATCCGAGTTAGGCTGGAGCTGGGAACAACGGCAATTAAGAAATAGTTCCATGCTCCTCACAACCTCCAAATCAGTGGCCAAATCAGTTTACCGTCATGCCAAAAACCAAAAATGTAAACTCACCTGTACTGGAGTAAAATGGCAGACACAAGTCAGTTTTAACTTATCTAAGAAATTTATACGCAGATCCGATTTCTATTACAATAAAAGGTAGACACAGTCTTTTTTTTTTTTTCATTTTTTTAAGCAAAGTCACTGCCAGCAACAACTAAGGCACAAAGGATTACTGGGGGTGAAATAATTAGAAAACAGGAAGCATTCTGAAGGAGGGAAACAACAGAAAAGTAATCATGAAGACAGCAGATAGTGACTGACATTGCATTTAAATTTTTGAAGATTACAAATCGAGAAGTGCAAGTGAAGAAACTCTTAGCAAAGAACTTACTGTTACATCTAGCCAATTCAACTGTGAACTGATGAGACCTTGCCGCCAATCTAGTTCTGCCCTTAAATTCATAAAGTCTAGTTACTATAGTGAAGAGTTCATCCGAACAGTTACCATGAAAGTATTTATAGAAAAGGCACAGAGAAGCAACTTTACGGCGGTGTGAAAGTCACTGAAGCCGAGACACCAGAATAGGACCGATACTATTGCTGATTCTCCTTTGGATTTTATCAAGAATTTCTAAATAAATAGCAGGAGCATCAGACTAAATATGGCAGCAATATTCGAAGCATGGACAAATGTTTCACTTTTGCTCCCCCAACACCACGGGTTATCCTGGTCACGGGACCATATATTTAACACTTCCACCTCTCCACGGGCCTATACTGGTCAATGTGCAGCAGATTTAACTCTTCCACTCTGACCCCTCAACCTCCGGCGTCTTCCTCTTTGGGTTGAATTGTCTATTCGGTTCTAACCGAACTTAAGGGGTTAGCCGTAGATCCCCTAGACATCCGAGATTATTCGACCGGTCCGCTGGTTTACTCCTGCTTCCTGCCTACGTTGTGATTATTTGATCCAGAAAGCAGAAGTGTTGTTCGTTCACGATCGACTGAAGATGTAAACACGGCTGAGGAGCCTGTGTTAAACATTTTAGAACACAGCAAAAAGAAATAAAAAGAAAAAAATAATATCCGCAGAAAGCTGGACGAACAACTGTTCAATGGTTGCACTGCAATGTCTTTCATATATAAAAAAAAGAATAGTAGAAAAAGAAAAGAGTTACTGAATGTTAAAGTTTTTAGCACAACAACTCACACACTAGGTTCTAGACAGAGAGAGAGAGAGAGAGAGAGAGAGAGAGAATGTGTGTATGTGCGTGCGCGCGTGGTTAACTTGTTAAATCGTCTCAGAAGATATATAACTCTTTTCAAAAATGTTCTCCAGACTCTTTTGCCTCTTCAAATAAAACGCTGGGTCCACGGTTCCATTCAGAGGTGCTGGACGGATGATGCAATCCCGATTGTGTCGGGCTGGTGACGAACGTTAAGTTTCATATACTAAGCTCTTTTTCAATGCGATCGCTACGACGACGATACTTCTCAAAGTCCTTGGGCGACTATCAAATTTCAAAAATCCGCAACAAATTCGAGGCGAAGATTAAACTTTTTAAATCACAAATCACTTTGTCAGGAACCACTCAATCCGACTTCTTCACAAAACATTAGCTTCACATAATCATTTCATAATCTTCTTCTTCCTTGTCCTTTCGTCGTCACCGTCAGCAACAACAAATACAATCTGCTACAAAGCCTTTGTGTGAAACAATAAGAGCAAATGCAAGCTAAATATAAAATATGTTTTACTCTCCTTTTTCATACAAAGACGTCTTCGGTTAGGAGGTTGTTTGGTCCGAATTGTCAGCAACCTTACTCCCGCGGGGGAGGGGACCCGATCTCACACAGCCGTACGCTTCCTTGTTGTCTCTGACATTTTATTTAGCATTACTACCCGCTTATATAGAAAACCCGGAAGGTTATAATCCAGGCCATTACGTGGTCATCACAGAGTTCCGGTTGCCACAGCCAAAAATCATGTGAACCTCAAAGTTTCACTTGCTTACTAAGCTTTATTTCAAATTTGTAGTTGATAAAAATTATTTCGTTCACCTCCACTGTCCTATGATGAACTAAATTCAATGGCACAACTTATACCTAGATCATATTTCGCCACCGGTAAATAAATACGCTGGTTTTATTTCACTGTTCCAATTTACTCCAATGTTTTATCAAAAAAATTATTTCGTTCATCTCCATCGTCCTCCGATAACCCAAATTCAACGAGCACCTCTTATGCCTAGATCAGATTTCACCACTAGTAAAAAAAACGTGCTGGCTCAATTTCACTGCCCAATTTACTTCAATTAAAAATAATAATAATAATATTGCAAAGTTTACTGGAAGCAGAAAATCTGTTTAAAAATTCTTAATAAAAATTAAAAAGAAAAAAAAACGAATGACATGACGTTTCGGCCGTTGTACGTTTCGGCCCTCTTCAGAAACTTTAAACTCTCTAAACATGTGTATGCGTTTGACTCTCTCTCTCTCTCTCTCTCTCTCTCTCTCTCTCTCTCAAAAATGGTAGACTTATAGATATTTAAACTAAATTCTGTAGAGAAAAACAGTCTAGCAGGACACAATGAACCAACTTTCTTAGCAGCTGACCTACCAATGAATTAAATATAGTCTTTCCACTTCATGCCACTTTCTCATCGACAGGATGTGGCTCAATTCCCATCTTTTATCCAGTTGACTCCAGTCCTTTCTACATCACTCCGTATATCTTGTTCTTTTCCAACGGTTTTCACAATTATGTTCCTATCTTTATCTTGCCCTTTCTCTGACACCCACTTTCACTCGTTCGTCTTTCTCTTCACTCTCCTCTTGCCTAAACTTTTACTCTTTTATGTAGCCCCCTGCGCATCAGTGGCAGTTTCGCTTCGCTCGGGGTGAAACGATTTTAAAAAAATGTAAGCCAAGAATGCTAACCCGAGAAGGCGCAATGAGTCACTCTCAAAAAGTAAACACAGATCCAAGTTTAATTTAAATCCAAAAAGTCAACACAAACCGGATTATACAAAAATCGAAAGATGCATGTTTGGCTTGATCTAGTTTCAAATAGTTAAACATTAATTCTAACTGATACACTAAATTGCAATCCCAAAAAGTTTCATTTTTTGTGGTTGTAGAAAGTCATGGATGTGCTTTGGAGTCCAGTGAATATCGTCTCGGAAGGAGAAATAAGGGATACGAGTTCGAATTCCAGTTGTATTCGTGGCATTCACTTACACGCAAATACCCTTGAAAAAGATATTAATTCACCTCTTCTCCCTCTAACTATGGGTTAAATGGCAGGACATATTGGGTTTTATAATATTGGTTGGCAACCAGTCTACCCCAGTAAGTAATAGAAAACTGCTGTGGGAAAATCTTCTACCCAGTCAGCCATGTTTCTTTAGAGACATGATCGCTTAATTGTGTATCAAATATGGCACATAATTGACTGACTGATGGAGTCTTAAGCCTCTGTAGTGAATGCAGGTGGAGTATTCGAAGATCTATCGATAGTAGATACCTTGTTTGTTTGATCTTGAAACCCGATAAGGTCATAAGTAAAACATCTTTCAGTCAGTGGCATACGTGATATACGGTTGGGCAATCATGTCTTTTTCGATTTATGACTGACTAGGCAGAGGATTTTCCCGCAGTAAGTTACCATTTATTTCTCCGGAAGACTGGTTGCTAGCCAAAGCTACATGGTCCAGTTGTTGGACTGAGAGCTGTGAGTTCAATACCTGGCGCCAGTAGTGGCGAACAAAAAGTTAGAGAACTGAATTAAAAGGAGATATCTAAGACATCCGGAAGTAGCATGACTCATGGAACGAGAACAATATACCCCAGCAATCGAAATAAAGGTTTCGGTTCAAAATTCCAGTCACCTGAAGAAAGTCGGAGCATACAAAGTCCGAAACATCGTGAATATGGCAATAAAAATGAGAACAGTCCGAAATATGCCTTATCTCATGAATATAGAGATATTTTCGCGTAAGTGAATGTAACGAATTCGAGTGAAACTCTCCGATTTCTCATTCCGGGCTGATCCGTGCAGCAGTCGGCCTATCTAACGTAAGATATGGATCGTTTTGAACACAAACTTCCACTACCTTAGTTTCCCTGCCAAGACTAAATAGCTCACACTACTTTTTATTTTCGAGAGTTAGTATTTAGGTCTGTCCTTCTCATAGACTGGCTGTGTGCGAAAGTAAGAGAGTCGAGTTTTATCTGACTATTTAACCTATAGATGGCGGGAGGTATGTTCATGCCTTTTTTGAAAGCATAAGTGAAAAATGAATGAAACGGATCCGACGACAATTTCTTAGTGAATAACTGTCACATTACCCGTCCATCCAAACCAATGCAGATTTAGAATCGGTTAAACAGGCAGAGACACTCAACAACCACAAAACACGACACACGTATTTGTTCCGTAAATAATCCGATGTAAAAAAAAAAAAATATATATAGAATTTGCTTAAAAATTTACTTCTAAGCGAAATACGTACTTAAGTAGTATGAACAAAAGAGGTATGTGTGTGTGTGTGTGTGTGTGTGTGTGTGTGTGTGTGTGTGTATGTATGTGCACGCGTGTTTATTATGTGTGGGCGCGTATGGGTGGGTGTACTCGTGTGTAAACGATCTCATGTAAAAGATTAACATATATATGTTTATTCAAACTAGTACGTGTGTGGTCTAAGATGTTCCTTTCTCCCTATCTCTTTCTCCCCCCTTCTATTCCTATCTATCTATCACTTCTCTTTCTTCCATGGTTCTTTTCTCTTTCTCTCTCGCTCTTCTTTCTTTATCTCTGTATAACTCTCGCTCTCGTTTCTTTCTTTCCCTCTCTTAATCTGTTTATTTTTCTCGCTCTCTTTTCTTTCACTTTATCTCTCTTTTTCTCTCCCTCACTCATCAATCATTTTCTCTCTAAATTTCTCTCGCTCCTCTTTCTTTCTTTCTTTCTTTCTTTCTTTCTTTCTTTCTTTCTATGTATATGTTTCTTTATTTATCCCTCCTTTCTTTCTCTCTTTCCCTCACTTTATTTTTCTCGTTCTCTTTTCTTTCTCTCTTTCTCTCTTTCTGTATCTTTATTTATTTATATCTATTTCTCTTTTTTCTTTATTTCTTTCTTTCTTTCTTTCTTTTTATTCATCTTACTCCTTTCTTTCCTCCTTTCTCTCTTTATTTCTCTCTCTCCTTTTTACTATTTATGAATATTATTTAATTCTTTCTCTCGTTACTTCTCTCGCTGGACATTCTTTATCTCTCTTACACCTTTTCCTTTATTTCTCTCTCCCACATCTTCTCTCTTTATCATTCTTGTTCTCCTTTTTTTCTATCTTTCTCGCTGTTTCTATCTCTATTTTTTTAATTGGACATTTTTTTATTTCTCTCATTTTCTCTTTCTCCTTTCTTTGTTTCTTTCTCTTTCTCCTTCCCCAATCTCTCATTCTTCTTTAATTTCTGCAACTAGTTTCCACTTTGCTTTTGTCAAAAAATGAAATGAACACGGTGTAAGGATTTGGCTCCAGGAGGTCATTAAATCAATCGTAAAATCTGCGAAGTCAAGAGGATTCCCTGGTGGGAAGAGTTTTACGACTGCCGCTAACGGGTCTGTAGCAGAAGGCACTCACTCTTGTAAGCCCGACAGCCTTTGCCATAACATCCCAGAGCTTATGTTGTATTCCCATAATCAAGAAGTTGATATTGCTGATTTTACAAGCGCATATTGAATACGCCGGGAAATAAGCCTTGTTTATGCGTGCTCAGGTGTGAAGTAGGAGAACGAGATGAAAGGTCACGTTTGTGATGACGAGACTAGATGATTTCCGCGTCATCCGTGTACTACATTTATTATGAAACAAACACTGATATGTAGGGTACGAGGCTTTTATGTAAAAAAAAAAAAAATGAGTTTTTAGAAAACAGAGAAAGTATAATGAAAAGAAAGTCTGTTCGTTTATAACAAGAGATTTAGAAATTTTGCAACATATTTGAATAAATAAAGTTTTTGTTTTCGACCGTTGGTGATGAAACGAGAATTTTCTCACTGAAATGGCAATCTAACGAAATTAAATTTCGGAAGTTTTGAATTACTTTATATATATATATATATATATATATATATATATATATATATATATATATATCAGAATATTTTTATTATAAGCTATTATAATAAAACATTTTACATCGCCACTCAAAAGCTTTGATATTTCAATACTATGAATTTTACTTCGCCAGGCGATTACCAACCGTTGTTTGACGAAGTACAATTTATAGTATTAAATATGAAAACTTTTGTGTAGTAATGTAAAATGTTTTATTATAATTACTATGTATTCACTTATAATATATATATTACTAATAAATTATAATTTTTTTCACTTATTGATGTCTGAATCAGAACACTAACCTACCATTTTGTAGTCAGGAGATATCAACAAGTGTTTGCCGACTTTCTCATTTTCGTTATTGTTATATTTAGTTAAAAGAAATAATTTATGCGTTTTAGTGTTGTTGGATTGATTTTTCGTCTTTGTGTGTGAGGTAGGGACAGTGTGCACGCGTGTATGCCTATGTACGTCTGTACGAGTATGTATGTGCACATGTGTAGATTATCGTAAATAATTCAACTTGCTTCCGTTTACTTAACAAGACCCACGATCGGGAGATTAGAGGTTTTAAAGTCAGTAGAGCCACGACTTAATTTTTGCTGTTCTAATATCCACCCTGATCCCGGGTGGTATCCTCTGTTTGGGTGGTATCCTCTCAGTTATCGGCAAATAGCACCCCCTCAACAAAAATATGACATAATGGAAATATAAAAGTTAATTTTTATAGTAAAATTACTAATATATATTAGTTTTATAGTAAAAAAAATACATATTTACAGTATAATAACCAACAATCTGTACATACTAACAAATTGACTTAGTGTCTTCATCCAAACGCGTTTAAAATACTACCAACCAACTAACATGAAGGAACTTTCATGGCATTAATCCATATATCTGAAAAAATTATGATCCAAACTGTGTTCCAAAATATTTCTACAAAATTGCAACAATAAAACACACATATCTCTGGTAATTATGTTCACACAAACGGGCACAAAAGATGAATATAATTTACCATGTATTCGAATGTGAAAGCAGAATAACATATATGAGACTTTTATAACTTTAAAGCTCCCAAGGAATTTCGGCCTTTAGTTAAGTGCCATACGTGATACACGCTTGGGCGATTATGTATCGAAAGAAACATGACTGACTGGGCAGAAGTTTATCCCGCAGTAGGTTGCCATTGCTTTCTGCAACAGACTTATTGCCAGCCAACACTATAGAACTCAACATGTTCCGTTATTAAATCCATAACTGGAGGGAAGAGACGATTAATACCTTTCCCAAGGGAGTTTGCACGTAAGTGAATGCAACGAACTGAACTGGAATTCGATCTCGGCTCCCCGATTACTCGTTCAGAGCGGATACCCACTGCACTATTACGCACATCCGCCTAAAATGACCCATAAAGAGTTGATATGCCGTTAAACAAGCAAATCAATCTATCTATTCCTTTTGATTGTTGACTTTTCTCCCCCCCTCTCTCTCTCTTATATATATATATATATATATATATATATATTGGATGGGGTTAGTAAATTTTCATTTATAACAATAAATATGTCGTTAAAATATTAATAAAGACAAAAGAGAAACATCAACCAACAGGTTTCGTACTCTGATTTGCTTTGATCATGTCTATCAGAGGACGAATCGTATGAAGTAAGGTAAGTTTTCTTTTCTTCCTTATTTAGTATATATATATATATATATATATATATATATATATATATATATATATATATATAATTGAAAGGCAATTTTTCTTTCAAGAATCTTTCGTCGAATACGATCGACAAATACGATTCTATTTATTTTTTATTCATTTTTGTCAGTATCCTCACATTTTTTCGTTCTGCTGGAAATAATGAATGTAAAAAATCCAGAAATATCGTCCAAAGAGCTTTTGATCTTCAATATTAATGATCTTTAATGACAACAGGCCTTATAACAGAAGCAAAGACAGCATGCCAAAATGAAGGCAATCGTTTCAGTATTCTAAATCTGGCTCTGAACCAGTGGTAGAGTTTTATGAAATTAATGAAATGAAACTAATCCCAGAATTAACCCTGTCGCAACATGTTTTCATTGGTGAAGTTTTGAACAAAATCGATGAATTTTTTGTAAGTGTCATTTATCAAAATAAGGCCACTTTAGTGATAGAATCATAAGCCGATGGGTTACAGTGGCCAACGTTGACCTTAGAATACTGCTCTAATATCCATTTCATGTGTCATCAAAATTCCCCTGTCCTTGGTCAAATTTCGACATTTTCGAGTTAGCGGAATGTAGCACCTGAATACCCCAAACTCAATAAAGGAAGCATAGTATAAAATAATCTCATCTCCAGAAACAAGTATTCCTCAAATAATCACATATAAAACGTCTATAAAGTTTTACAACATTTTGTTTTAATTCTGACAGACGTACTTAAGTAGTGTGATGGACAAAGAGGTGCGCATATGTGTGTGTATATATATGTGTCCTTGTTCACGTGTGTTATATGTGTGTATATGCTTGTGTGTGTGTATGTGTGTGTTTGTGTGTGGAAACGATTTTATGTACAAGATGCACATATATGTTTGTCCAAATGAGTATGTGTGTTGTCTAATATATTCCACTATCTATCTCCTTACTTTATCCATAGTTCTTCTTTCTTTATTGCATTCATTTTTCTATTTGTTTCTCTATTTCTTTCACTCTCCTTTCTTTATCTCTCTATTTCTCTCGCAGTCCTTCTTGCTTTCTTTCACTCTGCATTTCTCTCGCTATTTTGTCTTTCTCCTTTTCTTTCCATTTCTCTGCCTCTCTGTTCTGTATCGCTAATCGAAAGACGTACTTAAGTAGTATGAGGAACAAAGAATGATGCATGTGTGCGCGCGTGTGTGTGATATGTGTGGGTGCGTGTGTAAAAATTCACATATCCCGAGTCTTGACAATCAAATCACCTGAATACAGAAATTAAGCTTAAGGTTTCTGAATGTCAACACGAGATTGCGGATGTGTGAAAGTTTTGGCTAAAGCTTATCAAGTTCAATGGCAGTTTTGACTTCCATCCTCTGATATGGTAGGGCTGAGAGTTTATACCTAATAGAAGAAAAGAACTGTAGTGAATAAAACAAGTTCTTTAAAATTCAAATGCTAAACACTAACTCATTGATTTTGTTAGAAATAAACGAGTTTTCTCGAATTTACAAATTTTGCTTAACACGCACAAAAATCACGAAATTTCACACCTCGATGCGAATTGTTTTTCGACCAATAGAAAACTAGAAAACATTTAAAACAATTCAAAATTCAAATAATCTTCAATAATTCGAAACAAATTCCTTTTACGGAATCTTTTCGCGAGACGACACGAAGTTTGCTTGTCGTCCAGTGGAAAGGCCAGAATCACATCGGGGATTGATTTCCCGAATGACCTGTTCGGATCTCCACAAACAAAATAAAAGACGGACAAGTTTCGACCGTCGCCAGACAGAAAAAAGATGAGTGTAATTAACAGGTACCCTTGACAAATGTCCAGCGATCGTTTTTATTAGTGTCTCTTTCTCTTCTCACCTATGTCTCTCACTTCCTTCCTTTTCACCATTCACCCTGAGCGACAATTTCAAAGACAATCCTACTTAACAATAAACGCTCAGACATAGATACGTTCCTGCCTTCGTACACATAAACACATTCTTGCAAGAACTTCTACGACCTCTTGATACCTTTAACTTCTAAATACCTTTTCTCATTGAACATTAACTTCTGCCAATTCATGTTATTCTTTTCATTAATAAATTTCTATTTAAACATGCAAAAGGTATACTTTTATTTTTCCACACATTCCAATCTCCAACCTTTTGATGATAGCGAATAAACTTGTAAGTTGTAGGGAGTTTGGTTATGTTTGACACAAGGTCAATTCAATAAACATTAACCATGTCTTTATTTCTACAGGACAAGTAACACAAAGTTAATAAGCCTAGTGACGATAAATTAATATGCAATATATTCTGAGTACGGAAAGCGGAGTGAGAACAGCATACCCCTGTGGTGAAAAACTACGTCGACAGACACCTTGACTTGTTTTTAATTCTTTAAACATTGTGATTATAATGTCTGAGATAAGCATTTACACTATTTACATTATTCGCGTGTGCGTTGTTGTGTAATGTATATCGGCTGGAATTGAGAAATCAGAGAGCCGAGTTCGAATTTCAGTCGAATTCGTTTCATTCACTTACAAATACACTTGGGAAAAGTATTAAATCATCTCACTCTAGCTATAGATTGATACGCTGGACAAATTAGGTTGAGAACCAGTCTATCACAGAAAGTAATGGCAACATACTGCGGCAAATCTTCTGGTTAATTAGCCATGCCTCTTTTGAGACATGACGCTTAAATTGCGTATATTACTTATGGAAATTCACTAACAACACACCTTAGATCTTTCCGCAGACTTGGTAAGTACTGTGATCATAGCAGAGCACGAATAATAATAATAATAATAATAATAATAATAATAATAATAATAATAATAATAATAAATTGAAATAGAAATTGAAATTGAAATTGAAATAGAAAAAAATTGAAAAAAAAATTTGAAATTGAAATTGAAATAGAAAAAATGTGGAAATTGAAAACAAGAGTTTTGCCAGTGAAAGTAGGTGCACTTGGAATTATAAAAAATGGAACAAAACAACACATTGAAAGAATCCCTGGAAACCCCAGCTTAAGAGATATACAAAAAATTGTCTTATTAAGTACAGCCCACACACTAAGGAAAACTTTATCTATGTAATGCTAGGGATGATAGGGAAGATATAAAAACATGAAATGGAGTCATAACAACACGCCACGACCTGCCTTAGGTCTCCCCGCAGACTTGGTTGGTAGTGAGACCAAAGCAGAAATCGAAATATGATGAAAAATGAAATAATAATAATAATAATAATAATAATAACTGCCTGTCAAGCGCTTGGACAGTAGTCACCACGACATGGCACCTGTGCACAAGAGCAGACATGAATGGGTCCTGATAAACGTTGAGGTACCTTGGGATAGGAACCTTGTGAAAGTCGAGCAAGAACAAAAGAGAGGTCTCGAAGAACTGTCCGGGCAAATTTGAGAGGTGTATTAAGCAGAACCTATCCATTTTTCTGATTGGTGCACTCGGGACGATCTAAAAATATTTCTGTCTCTCAAGACGTCTTGGATATTCTTGACATTACTTTTTAAATCATTTCACCCCAAGCAAAGCAGAACCGCCACTAGTGCGTAGAGGGTTACAACAAGAGAAAAAACTGGGTACAGGGGATATTGAAGAAAAGATAAAAGATGGCAACTGACGTGTCATTTAAATTTTGAGAGATTGTAGCCATCAGGAAAGCAAATGAACGGAAAAGGGTTTCATAAGTGCGAAGTTGTTATGGTGTCCTCCTATTGGGAATGGACTTCTCCTTTTACTGTATATAATTAACTGCATGACTTCCGGAAGGCAGTTACGTTTGGCAGTTAGTACGACAACTAGTACGCAGTTAAAGCCTGCTACTAGTCAGTAATACGCAGCGTAACTGTACCGTTCGGACTTATTTCTATTTACTGATTACTAGCACTTATTTGTATATATTGTTCTTGTTATACTAATACACTGTCTTAAACCTGCCTTCTATGTTCCGTGTCTTAACTCCGGCACTTACCGGTCACTAGAAATTTGCGACGAAGTTTCGCCACAAGAACTCCACAACAGAAATACAAGAAAATACACTGTTCAAATAATTTTACTTATTTCAATTGTAAAAGGGTGGAACCTAGAGGTCAAACTAGTAGCACGTGTAAGTTCACGGGGACGGGGCACTAGGAAAAAAATTTCATCCGAGCAGTAGCCATGAAACGGTTGTAAAAAAGACAGAGAGAAGCCACGCCACGGCGGTGAGAAAGTGACTGAATTTAAGATGCCAAGGATTGATTACATTTATTGGATTATGTCGAAAACCAAGAGGAATAGCAGGAACACCCGACCAGATATGGCAATAGTATTCAATGCACGGACAAATGGTAGATTTATAAATGTGTAAGATGGATTTTTATAACAAAGGCATTCAGGCTCAACACAGAGACCCAGCCTTCCTAGCAGCAGATGCAACTATACATCCGGTGTATTCGTTCCACTTCAGGCCGGTTGAAAAAGTGAGGTCAAGGAGGCACCATTATTGGGCATGCGAAGTTCCATGCGCTGCTTACTTACAATAACCCACGTGCTATGTCATTAAGCTAGAGGGGGTTAGGGTTAGGGTTATTGCATATCATCCCTCGCCGTAGATCTCAAATACAAATAAGAATTATTCATACATTTGCAATGCGGATCACACTTTAACGGATATTGGAAGCAATGGATAAAATCGACTCAGTTATTAAGTTTCGTGCCTTAAGGACGGAGCTGTGGTACAACTGGATACAAGCCGATGCTTTGCAACCTGACTGCTAGTGGGCGGGCTCTCATATTTTTTATATTAGTGTAGCTTGTTTTTCCATGGGGTTTTGCCTTTTTCTTATGCCAGTGTAATTAAGTGGTTTTATATTCATTATTTTCTATATCCATATCACTTAAAAGAAAAGTAGATAAATCAGGAAAGTGTATATTTACAGTGTCTGAATAATTTAGTCAGATGTGCTTGATTAAGTGTCCAGAACCTCTTTATTACATAATGTAATTGGTGACATTTGCCACTACTGACTTAGTATCGGTAACTACAGATAATCGATACCATATTAACGATATTTCATCTCTTTTATCCGTTGAAACGAGGTATGGTGTATGATATAAAACACAATCTTTTGGGGTAAAATTGGTCGTGAAATTGCATCATCGAGGCCATAACTATTCTTCCTTAACTATTCTTAAATGACACTTTCTTATTTACTGATAAAGCTTTTGGGTTTCGAATATCTATTACACACACACACACACACACACACACACACACACACAGAATTATCTGCTTTATTACAAGTAATATTAAAATATTATTGCACATGTGATTATGTATTGTTTCGTAACTTACCGGGATTATAAGTAGTTCTTAAACCTATTTACATTTTTGAGGCTAAGTATGTCCATTGGAAATGGGAGAGCGACTAATGACGTAAAGAGTTATCGGCCTTAATGCCGCTGATATTTTCAACACCGGTAATATTCCTATCTGTGTTTACATATTGTTTTCTATCTAAAGGAGATTATAAGGGAGGATATAAAAAGGTAAGTTTTAATGATGATTTTGAAAGAATCAATTTCAGTCAGAATTTTTTATTACTTATTATTATTACTTATTTTACTTATTACTTATTATTATTATTTATTTTTATTACTTATTATTATTACTTATTATATAGCGAACACTTCGTATCAGAAATAGACGACCCATTTCTATTTATTAAACAGTGGCTGCGAATTCGGGAAATATTAGTGAAGAAAAACATGTTTCCCGACAGAGATCATCATCTGTGGATCCCCTTGGTAGGATACAGTTTGATTTCTTGCGCTTTAACAAGGAGAACGGCGCATCATGAAGAGTTCTATTTCCCTTTTAAAAGAAGCAATTTCTCTTCACTCAGATTATTTTCTTTAAAGCTTTATATCTGCTCAGTTTCATATTCGAAATATATGCAAAGTAATTTCTAAAGAATTAATGAATTTATTTATAATCAGACTGTAATCCAAGGTTAGAGATTACAATCTACTTTGCAGTTTAACTCATAGTGGGAGGAATAAGAGATGGGTTCGTTCAAGGACATTAATGCCGGAAGATAGCCAATATAGCGTTTATATTGTTAAGTGTTGTTTATATTACTTCATGCGTTATTATAACTGGATACTTTGTATATGAAACACACGCCCCAGTTTTTTATTTATTAAACCGTGTGTATCACATTTTTCAGCCCGCTCATCTTAATAAAGAAAATGCGTTCCAGGCCGGGATCAAACATCGTCCCCCTTTTATAAGAGAAACTACGATTTCATGCTTTCCTTCTCGGTCACAAAGGACCTTACAACAATTAATGTTCTGTTTTCCATTTTTAAGGAATCATATCCTCTTCGCTCAGGTTATTTTCACGAAAGCTTCATATCTGTTCATTTTTTTTATCCACAACGTAAACTTTTCTGGAATGCACTGGCCGACAGACGTAATCACTACTGATTAATAGATAAAATTAGGGCGTCTATTAAGGATACGGAATGTCCATTATAATAACGTTCGATTCAATTCCATAAGATGATTAACATAAAAAAATAAAAATAATGAATATATTTTTGTTCATAAAAATCGCGCGGCTCTGATATAATCGAAAATATTTTCCCTATATATTTTTATTTTATTTTAGATAGAATGATGTTCTTTTTTACGTTGCCTAATGAACCTTTTTCAGTGCGCATCCAAAAGAATCTCCATTCTTTGTCACTGTATACACACTCGGATGACCTTATGCCGTATCGGTCCTCTATTGTCATGTGCACAGAAGCTGTCGCTAAAGCCCAAGAAGAAAAATGCATAGAAAATCATGATGATGTTGTGTTCTTTTCTAAGCCTCACAAAAGCCAACACCAAAAATGACTCACCAGATCCAGCCTCTTTCACAGAAGATACCGGAATGTTGGAATTTGAGGTGAAGTCATTTATTTTACATTTACTTTCATTCATTAATTTGTTTTATGTGAATTTTGTTTATTGTAAGGCTGAAAACGAATAAAAGGTCAGAAACTGATCAAAATCCCAATGAACTGAATCCTGTTGGAAGTTTTTCGAATACATCATATTCGCATGGCTATAATTTTCCGATCACAAGTCTCTTTTCATAGTCGTATTAAGTAATTGTTAATTTCTTCTAAGTGTTTCAGAATACAAACGCCTTATTTATTTTTAGAATGTTTCCTTCATATTCAGTGAAAACACAGACACACACACATTTATATACAGGTACAATGGTGAAGTTGTCGTTGAAATTACATAAAATTGAAAAATAGATATAACAGATATAAAATATCTTAGAATACTAAAAAAGTAAATTTATTCAATAAAATTGTTATTAGCTTCAACCACGGCCTCTAGACGACTTCGGAATCTCCTGTAACTCTTTTGGACAGTTTCCTTGTTTTAGTTGCTTTCAGTTCATCTTTGGTATTATAACGAGTGTTGTTGGTATCTCACCCAACTGTGCTTTACACTTAATAATCATTTAGGTTGCAGTATGAGTAATTATGTGGCCAGATGAGAGGGATGATGTGGTCGCATAAATGATTAAAATGACTGGATTCTTGGTTTTTAGCGTAGAGTCCTGTTGCCAGAAATAGGGTCTTTCGGCACACCCCGCTTGATCCAGGGTAGCAGTACCTCTCTGTCTGTGGACCTGAATAACTTAGAGGTATTATTTTCAACCATGGTCTGGACCGCACCAAAATATTTGGGAGTTCTTTTTAATCAGAACAGTCAGAGTGAGATTTCCCAGATATCGTGCTTTTGTAATCACTATTAGATTAACTCACCTCATTCCGAATCCTCTGTAATGTCATCAAATTGATACTCAAATGAATTGCGTCATGATTCTCTTTTTTGCACTGACAGTACCCAACTGACCCTACTTATTTTTCGACTAGACTACTGTGGAGTCTAGTCGAAAAATAAGAAGAAAACGCATGCGCAAAATAGACTAAACATTGGAGTAGATAGACTAAACTATCGCCCGGTTCACACTCCACCCACATCTATTGAACAGGTGAAGAGGTTCATCCCTTGTTTCCTGTTTAGGATGTGGTTTCCGGCTTTCTCTTTTCCATTCTTTTTACTCTTACGTAGCCCCTGCGCATCAGTGGCGTTATCGCCTTGCTTGGGGTGATATGATTAAAAAGAAAAAAAATTCAAATATAAAATGGCAACAATTTACCCATCGTTCTCTGTGTCTGTGAATAGAAAATGGAAGCTGATAGGCAAGGAGGCACTCTTAATAGCTTAACGGAGAGATGTAATCTATGTTTAACAGAGAAAATTACGATTTTGAAATTTCAATATCAGAATGTACATCTAAAATCATTAGTATGTGTAGTCACAGGAATAAATTTAAACTGCAACAATTTTCCCATTCTTCCATTTAGTCACTAATATTTTTTTTTAAATTTGACTAAGCAGTAACCTTTTCCCTCCTACCTATCACTACTAACCCAACAGTCAAGCCACATGCCTCCCACTACCATAAGAGAAATTACAACTAAGATTCCTCTAGCTTAACCCTATAATAGCCAACATACCCCCACCCCTTCCTTTACTAGCCCCTGCCTCCGGCATTATAATTTTTCTTCATTCTTTGATTAAATAGGGTTGAAAATGCATGTCTTAAACTGACATGTTGAAAATGGCTATTCGCCCTCTAAATTTGATCTGAATTTACAGATTTACAGACACTTTATGTTTACACAGATAGCCTGAAAGGTTGACGAAAAAGTGATGCTAGAACTGTGAAATCTGACCGATAAAATGAAAACTCTCAAAAAGTTGATTTTCCAGTCAATGCAATTTCTATTTGAAATACACCAGAGTATTTTACTTACTGGAAACAGTAAATTTAAATATTTAGCTATCGATTAAAGCTAAAATTAAAGCTTCAAGAAAGCTTTTTGTCAAAATCGACTTTAAGACGTAGGTATCGAAAATTAGTGGAGGTACTGACTTTCGTTAAAAAGGATAGACAAGAAAAATTTGATTCATTTTTTTATTTGCATTTTCCGTTTACTGGAAGTAATGGAGTGCAAAAGTCTTTCATATTGTCTCTTCACCCAAGCGCTTTCAGCCACTTTAGACATTTTCAAGATGTTTTGTTTTTGGTTGCAGTTAATTTCTTTTTTGATTGTTTAAGACGTATTTTTGTATCGTTTTGAATACTAACAGGAACGTTTATTTTTGGCTCCCTTACTCCGGCCAAACGCTGCCCAAATATACATTATCAAGTCAAATGTTAGGATTTTATTTTGCAACAGGTACAAATCTCGTTAATTTTTACAGAATTTTAGAAATTAAGTATGCTCGTAAATATACTTCACGCGATAATATAAGTCAGTCAATTTAAACTATGGAAGCTGCTAAGGGATGTAATTTAGTGTCGAACAAATAAAAGTAAGTAAATCCTGTTATTGCTGTTGAATTTTTTATAATGTAATTAATATTTGGATAATTTCTATAATGTAGCTAATAATAGCATAAGCGTTGTGGTAAAAAGAATATCGGCTCGGAATGTGAAATTCGAATTCCAGTTTGGAAAGGTATTAATCTATCTCTTCTTCCTCAAACTACGGACATGATTGGATTCCTTGGTTAGCAACCAATCTACCTCAAAAAGAAATGGCAACCTACTGCGATAAAATCTAATAGGATACAAATCCTATATAATTCATCAACTAACTAAAACACAAAATAAATTGAACAGCCGCAAAATCGGATTCAAACAACTACAACATTTAGGAAAAACCCAAAATAAAATTGGACATCCGCAAAAAGGGATTCAAACGACTTTGGAAAAACCCAACTAAGAAAAATTCACAAGTCAGTGTTAAAAGCGATACTCTGGATCCTGAGTGGTTGACAAATCGAGAAATTCAAAATACGTCAGCGAAACGGTTTTTTTTCTCAGCTAAAGAAAAAATCGTTCTCACGTGACTTGAAATCAATATTTAAGGAGGTTCCTTGACCGGTCACAGTCAGTTCGTCAGATGGAAGCAGTAGCTGACAACATCTCACCATGCAAAGAAGAAACTTCAAGCTGACTCGCTCTCACTGACAATTTTCTTTTCTTCTTTTTCACTGCATGCCAACCCGGGCGTAGGTCACGACACTTCCAATGTCCACATTTTCACACTACACCGCTAAAGAGAACACAACGACAAAATGAACGCGTTAAGTACCACTCCTTTATTTGTTTTGCTCTCTCTCTCTTTCTCTTTTTCTCTCTCTCTCTCTCAACCTGTCGCGACTTACTAAAAAGAGGAAGGAACAAAGACTTTACATTCTGCTACTACACAACTATGAACTTTAAACTTCTGCGGACATTTCCAATACCGACATTACTATTACGAACAATTTTAACTACAAAACAGCATACATTTTCTCAATGAACATTTTTCTTTTCGCAAATATATTATAGTGTTCAGTTAACAAAATTTCCCGTATATTTTCCTACTTACACTTTTGTTATTCTGCAAATAAATCTTTGCTTTAATGTACACATGAGATATTTTTCCTTTCACATTTCAACAGTCAACCTTCAACCTTATGAAATTTAAATTGTGGAGACTTCGGACGTGTTTGGCACAAGGCCTATTCACCAAGCATAATCGAGGCCCCTACAATCTTCTACCTAGTCATTCATGGATCGAAAGAGACAACCATGTATCACGTCACTGAATTATTATTTATATTAGTTTAGTTTGAGAAATCAATTCATACATTATAATTAATAGAAAGTTTTCTTTTAAATGTTTTTCTTGATAAAATCCATCAGAGGAAAAACGCGTCGATTCATAAGTTTTCTTTTTATCTTTACTCATATTGACTTTTAACATATATATTTTTAGTCATATCTGATGTTTACCACTCACACACGTAGGCACACATAGATAGATAGATAGATAGATAGATAGATAGATAGATAGATAGAAATAAGTTTAATGAAGAAGAACCAACAAGGTCTGTCTGTCTAATTTTTTTTTTTTTTTTTTACTTTTTCAATTTTCGAATAAGTTGTTGAGTATCGTGCAAGAAATTTGGGGCAAACTGTCCGAAGTTCATATTGTGATATGGTTTAGATCAAGTACCCTCGACCATGTCAGTCATTCTAAAGAATCAATGGAGCGTGTCTATGCAGTTAGAATTCCTTCGTGTTCATCCTGGTATTTTGAAAAAAACTGGAAGTCTAAAATAGTCTAGCGTGATGTCTTTTGTAGCGGTTATTGGAAACGAGGTTATTAGTGATTCTTGGAAACGAGACCGTACAAAAATGCGATTTTTCTGTTTTTGTTTCAATAAACAGATAGAAACAAAATAAAAATAATATCATATTCTTCTGTAGGACCACATTTCTGCTGCCTCTAGTCTCTTCATCTGTAATGACATAGACCTGCATTCACTGTCATATAAGAGGGGTGATATTACAAATCGTTTCAGTTAGGCGTCTGATTCTTCTTGCTGTAAACGTTACTTTTAGTAGCTACACGTATTTGAGTCGACATCCCAGATATCTTAAACACCAAAACTAATGTAAACCAGCCTAGAAATCAAGAAGACCTTACAAACTAAAATGCACCCTTCGGTTGAAGCAGTGTTTTCACTGATAAGTTAAAGTGAATACAACTTCTGTTCATGTTGGGAAGCATATTTTTCGTGAGTAAGGACTTCTCAGATACTTGGCTGGTTTACATTAATCTCGTTGTTTAAAATAGCAGTGACGGAATCCCAGCAAGGGTCTTCTCAATTATCCAAGTCCTTCCTAAAAGGTAAATTCTTGAAGGTAGTTATTAACAGCCATTTCTCGGACGAACTAGTGGTTAATGCAGGTGTCTCTAAGGGATCATTTCTCGAATAATCCCTCTTTTTGATTTACATAAATGATCTACCTAAGAATATCAGTCAGTTAAGTGCCATGCGGGATACACACTTGGACGATCATGTCTCGAAAGGGTCATGACTGACTGGACAAAAGATTTTCCCACAGTAGGTTGCCATTACTTTCTTCGGTAGACTGGTTACCAGCCAAGGCTATAGAACCCAGTCTGTTCTGTTATTTGACCCATAGCTGAAGGAAAAAGATGGATTAATACCTTTCCCAAGGGTATTTGCGCGTAAGTGAATGCAACGAATTGGACTGGAATTCGAACTCACCTCTCCGACTTCTCATTCCGAGCTGTTATCCACTCACTACAACACACATTCTAAAAATATACTCAGATCATTTGCAAACATCTATGCCCATGATACAACAATATGCGGGTGCACCATTTGACGATCAGGGATCGGAAGCAGATTCTTTTTTCTGACCTTACACTAACTTACCTGTGAGGAAACAACTGTCTGGTTACGTTCAATGCCTCGAAAAATAAACTACATACATTCCATCACCGCCGATCGTACTCCAAATTACCACCAGTCACCATGAACGGATGATCCCTCAAGAAGGTACCGTGCTTTGAGTGAATATTGACTAACTATTGACTCACACCTCTTCTCAAGTAGAATTCGTATATACGATCCATTGCCAAAGGTGCAGGTAAAATGATCATCTCCCTATTCTGCTGTAATAAATATCTGACTCCTCATATTATCCTTTACCATTACAAGAGCTAGATTAGGCTGAAAATTTACTACTTTTGTCATATTTGGGCGGGAACTGTCCAGACTTCACTTTCCAGTCTCGATTGAGTTCAAAGGCGTCTCTGAATCTTTGTGGATGACGAAAATTCTCTCTCTCTCTCTCTCTCTCTCTCTCTCTCTCTCTCTCTCTCTCTCTCGCATCGTTGATACTTGACCCAAACAACATTAATAAAATACTGCATTAACAATCCTAAGTGTGAATGTAGGTCATTAATTAAAGAAGCAAGAAGGTACAAATGAGATCATTAAAAATTGACAATTTTTCCATTTCACTAAAGCAGGCTTTATACACATGAGAGCATACTCGTTTCTCTCACTGATATATTGCTACTTCAGTGGAAAGTGCTTAGACGAGCTGCATTCCCTCGTTTTGTCAGTCCTCATCCCTTGCATTGAATCAAACTACCATTGAATCAAAATGCCCTCCTTCCATTAGTGAGAACTTCTATTCCACTCGATCAGCTTCTTCTCGCTAACAATTGTTCTGTAGAACCGACTCCGGAGAGAATGTTTCCCTGATCACTACAATCTTAAGTTGTTCAAGTCTAGAGTTAGCCGTTATCTTCCCCTTCTATCCGTATAAATGCTCTTTTCTACCGCGAGTGGCCAGCGTGCTTTGTATAGAGTGAACCTTACTGCAACAAAATATAATCTGACTGGTGTAGCCACTAAAAATAAGCATAAATAATGTCGGGATGATAATCCTTTTAAAATTTCTTTGTACCTTTATTAGAAAAGAGTAAATATCCAATGAGACCCTATCTAAACCTTTAACCGACCGGACAAACCACCCAGCATTATGCCTCGATTCTCGTTCGTGTCGGTGTGCATAAGTACTGCGTAAGGACCGGTGTACGCTCACAAAGAGGAAAGAAGAAATTAATTACACGGTGGGCAATGAAACGAGAGTAGGGAACTGTTTTCAATATAATTGGTCATTTATTCAGGTAATCAGCGCTTTTTCTATTTAAATTTTTGGATGAATCTCAAATCTTAAGTCAAAAATAGAATAAGTTTCACAGCTATGGATCTATGTTCGTGGAAATATCCTATTCATCGTTCAATATTTAACTCTAACGACTTTAATAAAATATTGCAATAAAAATCCTTAGTATAAATGTAGGTCATTATTTAAAGAAGTAATACGGTGCAACTGAAAAGATTTAAAATTGACAAGTTTTTCTATTTCCCTGAAACAGACTAAGCGCATGAGGGCATTATCCCTTCTATCTTCTCCAATTTTCTTTTTCTTTCTTTCTTTCTCTTTTTTCTTTTTTTTCTTCTCACTGAAGCCAAACAGCATCTCTGATATGTTTTTTTTTCGTTTGCCTTGCAATCGAAGCTGAATAGTTCATTATTAGTTACGTACTGACAGGGCGTAAAGGTCGTGCTAATGAAAGAAAGAACAAGCAGACTTATAATATATTACTTAGTATTTTATTACTGTCATTATCATCATCATTATTACTACTACAATGGAATGAAATTATTTTGTGCTTTTGTTCGTGTTTAATATATTCTGCGCCATATTTGTGTTTTCCGCTCTCAATATCTTATTTTTATCTTCGTTTCACCCACAATTTTTCCAAGCAGCAGTCATCTTTGTCTTTTTTCTTTTTGCGTCTCGTCAATAAGTCTACTACCACACCCTCTATAAAAAGGAAGCAGTTTCTCCTTTCTACCCGGCATTATTTTTGTTTCTCCTCCACTTATTCATATTCCGAAATAGCGACGGAGGTGATGGTTGTGGCGGTGTCGGTTATTTCTGTGGATGTTTGCCTTCTATTTGAGCGGTCGACATCTCCGGCGAGTCGTTATGTCAGACTCTTTTAGTGTTCCTGTCACTGAGCTGTCAAACAGGAGCCACCGTCAACACGAAAAGATACATTGGGGCAGGGAGTTGGAAGGACAAAAAAAAAAAAGATAAAGGAGTGAAGAAAGAACGGACGAAAAAAAAAACAGAAAGAAGAAAAAGAAAAATTGAACGAGGTCAAGTCAATGCAAAAAATGTGAAAGGAGAGAATTAGAAATGAAAGAAAGACTGGAAGGTAGACAGCAAAAGAAGGACAAGAAACACAATACGAAAAAGAAAGAAAGAAAGAATATACGACCGAACGAAAGAAAATCCTCATAATGAACAAAAGAAATTAACCGAGAAAGAAATTTACAAAAAGAAAAAAGGAAAGTATCTAAATAAATAGATAGAACAAAGAAATAAAATGTAGAAAGGAAGAAAGAAAGAAAGAAAGAAAGAAAGAAAGAAAAAAGAATGCACAAAATAAAAAACGTTATAGAAGAAAAGAAAAACAAAAGAAAGAAAGAAAATATACAAAATGACAACAGGAAAGAAGGAAGGAAATGTAAAACGAATGTGAACGGTGAGAATTAGGAAAATTAATAAAAATATAAAGAACAGATAAATAAAGAAAATAGAATAGGGAAAAGAAAGAAAGAAAATATATAGGACCAAATTTGATAATAAGAAACATTTTAAAAAAATGTGGTTAAGTAAAGACATATAGAGGAAAAACAAAAGAGAAAGGTGAAAGAGAAGAAATGAAACGTTAAATAAATTATAAATAAAACAAAAAGAAAAAAAAGATTTAAATAAACAACAAAAGATAATATAAAGAAGTGGGTAAGATGTGTACAAAAAGAGAATCATTTAGAAAGAAAGAAAGAAAGAAAGAAAGAAAGAAAGAAAGAAAGAAAGAAAATGATAAATGAATGTGATAGGTGAGAATTCAAATTATAATTTGGAAACATTAATAAGAAAATGAGAGAGTAGAAAAGGTGAAAGAAAGAAGGAAAATAGAAGACGAATTCTAAGAAAAGAATTATGAATAAAGTAAGAAAGAAAAAGAGAAAGAAAAACAAACCATTACAATAATATAAAGGAATGGGATAAGATGTGTACAAAAAGAAAAGTATTTAGAAAGAAAGAAAGTAAGAAAGAAAGAAAGAAAGAAAGAAGAAAAGAAGAAACAACAACGCAGAAAAGAAAGAAGAAAAAAGAAAAAAGAAAGAAAGAAGGACCGAACGAAGAAAAATACCATAATAAGATAAAGAAGGAATCTCTATAAACGAAAAAAAGAAGTGTATATGCATAGATAGAATAAATAACATGTTTCAGTATAAAGAAAGAAACTAGGGAAAAAATGCGTGTAAGAGAAAAGAAAGTTTGTATAGGTAGATGCTTTTTTCAGGAATGTCGCAATATCAGTTATCTTCCTGTTAGTAACTCTCTAAGTGTTTGTTCACCTATGCTGTGGCTAGGTATTGAAATTATAACCTTTTGGGTCAGATCACTGTATTACTTCAACCAACACTTGTGTCTACTATGCCACGTGGATCTAGAACAATCTACCCCTGTGAACGAAATAAACGGTTCGGCTCAAAATTCCAATGTATATCAAGTGAAGAAAGTTGTAGCGTACAACGGCCGAAACGTCGTAACTTTGTCAATGAAGATACGAACAATAGTCCGAAAACTATAAGTTAATCCTAAGCGGGCGCTATATGACTAAACATTTAAAACAAGAAAATTTTAGGGCCAAATTTGCCCTAACGAAAATATAGATAAGTTATCTCCTTTTGATCGGACGGGTGAAAAATAGGGGTTTTAGTCACACTGTCTGTTTTGGAAGTAGGAAATGCTGGGACAAGGGAGGGTTGGCCATGACACAAAGTTGAGCGATACAGTTTGCCAAGGTTCACTTTTCATCATCATGCGGTCATTAATTAATTAAATTAATAAACCTTTCTTAGGTGTTATTCTCTAGTTTATTTCTATTATTTTTCTTACAAAACCACATTTCATCCCCTGGAAACGCAAGAGTTACAATACCTCATCTCATAAATATAGACGGATCTTGAAGGACAAAGAGGAATGGTCAAACCTTATGTAGAGCAATAAACGACAGGAAGTTGTGGAGAATCACGAAATCCTATATCCCGAATGTCAAAAAATTAAAAAAAAATGTTTATTGAAAAATAATTCGCAACCTGGTCTCGTAGTATATATGCATTTTTCCTACATGTCATGTAATAGGATTCGCTGAGCTTGTAAAGAAAGGTGCCTTTTAAAACATGATTTTTTTACAGTTCTTGTCACAGATGAATAGCAGAAAATAAAAATAAAAGTTCTGTTGAGTTGTAACGAAACTGGTCGGCTGTGTCTGTTTAATTTTTCGCTTTTCTTTTTGTAATCATGAAAAGTAAAACAGGTTTAACCTTTTTATTGAGCTCTCTGGAGAAGAAAATTTTAAAAACAGTTTCCACTGCGGCTATAATGTGTGACTCTTCAGAAATGAATTGAGTTCTCTTGGTGACTGGCGTCTGTATACACTGCTTACATACAAGATGTTAAAATTTCCCTTCTCTGACCCCATGCGTCGATGGCTTAGGGAGTAGAGACTCCGACTGACTTCGGTCGAGTTTTCGTTCCCGATATGGATATGTCTAGCCACACTGATGAGCTGTGATACAGCGAAACAGGCTTGTATGTGGATGACTAATATATATATATATATATATATATATATATATATATATATAATGATGTTAAGTCCGTCAGTGAATGTCGAGGATAATCCAACAAGATCTACTTAATATATAATATTAAGTGCTAGATCTGTATAGAGAGCTCAAATGATGTTATCTAGAGCAATATGATATCTGTAAAGGAAAACTCAACACATCATTTAAAGTAATTATAAATTATAATTCATTTCTATGAACTAAATGCTGAACTTTCAGAATCATTAGAAGTTGTTCACACAACAATTTCGAAACGTCTGAAAATATTATGAATGATTCAAAAGCAAGGACATTGAGTGCTGTACGAGTTGAAGCAGAGAGACGTCGAACAGCGTCTTGTCACATGTGAACAGCTACATCAACGGCAGAAACGGAAAGGTGACAGATGAGGAAAAGTGGATGCACTACGATAACCCTAGAAGATTGTAGGGTAAGCTCGCCATGCATCAACATCGGCGGCAAAGTCGAATGTCTAAGGTTCGAACCTTCTGCTCTGCATTTGGTGAGATCAGTTTGGTGTATTTTATTATAAGCTGCTTAAACCGACCGAAGCCATCACGAGAAATTGCTATCGACTAAAATTGACGCGTTTGAGCCAAGCATTGAAGAAAAAAAACGGCCCTATATTAAAAGACAAAGTGATTTTGCAACATGACAACGCTCGACCACATGTTGCAAAACGGATGAAAACCTACTTGGAAGCGCTTAAATGGGATGTCCTGCCTCACCCGCTGTATTCACCAGACATTTCCCTTCTCGATTATCACTTTTTCCGATTAATGGCTTGGCTGAGCAGCACTTTCATTCTTATAAAGATGACAAAATAATGGATCGACTCGAGATTAGCCTCAAAAGAGGTGCCGTTTTTTCGACTTGGAATCCTAATGCTGTCAGAAACGTGGGAAAAAGTAGTGACTAGTGATGGACAGTACTTTCAGTGACATGTTTCTTACTAATTTTTGTAAATAAAACATTACTTTTTATGATAAATCAGCGAGAACTTATTCAAGTTCCTAATAATAAAAGATGTTAATGCAATGTTCACTCGCAAGTAATTCGGTCCTACAATCTGTGTTTGGGCTTTAAATATCCCGCAAACGGTTGATAATCAATAAAAAAAAGAACAAATCAATCATATAGTACCGCTTTTCTGTTACAAAGAAATATTTTTTATATTAACAGTTAACATTGTTTGGGGGAAGATTAAAATTTATTTATTATTATTAATATCCGAACAAGAAAATAATTTTCCGTGCTTTGCAAAAGCAAATTACAGAAAAAATCTTTTCGCTAAAAATATATTTCTAAATTTTTTTTTAATTTTGTTTTTTGAATTTACTTCTTCTATGTGCCATATCCCTTCAGGACGTAGGTGATCACGACCTTCCCAATCTCCCTATTCCTAATGGCTCATAGTATGCTTTCTCCTGTTACCCCACCCAAACCCCGCTGTGCTATCCATTTGTTCAAGCCCGTCAACTATGTTGCTTTCCCCTGTCTCTCTTTCCCTCTATCCTCCATTCCTTCCTTCCTTCCTTCCTTTCTTCCTTCCTTCCTTCCTTCCTTCTTTCCTTCCTTCCTTCCTTCCTTCCTTCCTTCCTTCCTTCCTTCCTTCCTTCGGTGCCATGCGTTGTTTAGCCTTTGGCGATCACATTTCTTTTCGATTCATGATTGACTAGCTGGAAAAATTATCGCATTAGGCCGCCGTTACATTCTGCGGTAAACCGGTTGCCAACCAAGGCTACAAGACCAAGTCTGTCCCGTTATTTAACGCATATATGCTGCGTGGAAGAAGAAACGTATTCATGTCTTTCTCAACATGGAGTACTGCTGCCATTTATGGTCAGGTGCCCCTGCCGTTCTCCTCAGTGTTCTTGACAAGCTCCAAAGGAGAGTCTGTAATGTGATAGGTACTGATCTGGCGACTCGTCTGCAGCCACTTTCCCATCGTCGAAATGTGGCCTCCCTCTGTCTCTTCTATAAATACTTTCATGGCTTCTGCTCGGATGAGCTTAAGTCACTGATGCCTCCTCAACAGGTGTTTACCCGTTCAACCAGACTGGCAACTGGGTCCCACCCATTCACAGTCAGGTTAGCCAAACGCAGACGACAATTCTACTCCTGCAGCTTCCTCTCTCGCACTTCCCGCCTGTGGAACTCACTCCCGTATTCTTGCTTTCCTGACGGCTACGACCTCCAGAAATTTAAAAGCAAAGTTAATACTCACCTACTAACCACTGGCCTCTAGCTCTCTCTCCCCTCCCCTGTATAACCTTCCCTTTCTCTCCGCCCATGTACCTGTCATTGCACCTGCTTTCTCAGTTTTCTATTGTTCCTTTCTAACTAGCTAGTACTCCTCACTCTTTTCTAATTAATCTTTCTACATTTATGTAACCCCCTGCACATCAGTGGCGTTTCTGCCTTGCTCGGGGTGAAATGATTAAAAAAAAAAAAAAAAAAAAAAAAAAGAGATGCTTATTTTTCATTCAAGAGAATGTAACGAACTCGACTAGAATTTCGATTTCTCATTTTAACCCGTTATCCATTGCACCACACCCACATCCAAGCTTCAATCACCTGGTATTCCCAAGCGGCCACCTATCTAGCTTCTGGCAAGGCTTGACGTTGTTTAACTTCATTGATCGTACAAGAACCGGCATTTCAACATGATATGGCCGTTAGCCTAAATATCAGCCAGTTAAGAGTCATACAGTATACACGCCTGGGTGATCATGTTTTGAAAGAGACATGACTAACAGACTAACATGATTAACCGGGCAGAGGATTTTCGCGTAGCTGGTTGCCATTACTTTCTGCGTTAGACTGGTTGTAACCGGGGCTATAGAAGCCAATCTGTTCTGCTATTTAATTCATAAAGAGACGTAATTAATGACTTTGCCAAGGGTATTTGCGCGTAAGTGAATGCAAATAATTCAACTAGAATTCGAACTCGGCTCTCCGATTTCTCATTCCGAGCTGATATCCACTGCACCACAATGCACAGTCTAAATATACAATATTCAAAATGCTACGGTGTATATGAGTGAAAGAGAGAGAGAAAGAGGGAGAGAGAGAGAGAGAGAGTGTGTGTGTGTGTGTGTGTGTGTGTGTGTGAATTTAAGAAATGTGTCGGTGAACTTTGATGATTTATGGAAAAGATAGATGCTTGCTGTCATTTCTATATAAGTACGTGTGTATGTGTCAGGAGATTTATCTTGTTGGAAGATAGGTAGAATAAAGAAGGTGTTAAAAAGAATACCTGATAAAGTAACTGTGAAATGATAAGAAAAATGTTAGTCTTAAAGGAGACTGGGTTATCACACAAAATTGAAGGTATAATATTTTTTGTTTACCGTTTAAAGAAATTAACATTACTTATAAAAGACACGGGTGCCGAATAAAGGGTTAAAAATCGAAACAGATTGAAGCGAGCGCGTGAAATCGCGAAATGTCGTTAAGATTGATTTAAGGATAAGAGCTGACAAGTGGGCGTGAAAGGCTAAGAGAGATTAGAACGAGAAAAAGTGAGAAAGTGCGAGGAAGGGCGAGAGTTTGAAAGATAACTATGAGAAAATAGCTTTAGAAAATATAGATTGATAAAGATAGATGGAAGAGAATAGGAAAAGCAAGAAACAAATAAAAAGTAAAGAAAAATAAACTGGGAAATATTTAAGAAGTGTATGTAAGAAATGAAGAATAGAATGAAAGGTTGAAGAAGGAAAAAGTAAAAGATCAGAGGAACAAGGTAAAAAAAAAAACAACGTTAAAACCAGTAGAAAAAAACTTAAGAAAAGAATTATAATTTGTTTTTTGAAGCAGAAATTTAAAAGGAATGAAAGAAAAGAAGGAAAGTGAAAAAAATTGAAATTCGAAGAATAGTAAGTTTCAGGAATAGAAAGATTGAAGAAATGAGAAAAAGAGAAGAAAGAAAAACAAGGAAAATATGTCGACGTAAATAAATGTGTTTCTAAATAGTTCCAGAGGTCAGGGTTCAAGTCTAAGTAAAGATAAAAACAAAAATCAATAAAGGCGGAACTATCTCCCTAGAAAGACTGAGACACACCCGTTTTCACAGGGAAGTCTACCTGCCCTCTGTATACTAATTTCAGAACACCTTTCAGAACGTAGGCGATCATGGCCTTCCACATCTTCCTATTCGTAGAGCGTCTCTCCACCTCTCCACCCCGCCATCTACTCAAGCCAATCAAGTACGTTATGCGTTGCCTTTTCCTGTCTCTCTTTCACTTTGTTTGACCTGTGAATATCAGATTCTCAAATCCCTCCTCTCATTCCATAGATAAAGCAAAATATAAATAAATAAAATAAAAATAAGTTAAAATGGAAAAAAGGGAAGGAAAGAAGGAAAAATGTATCCCAATATCAATAAGGAAAATAAAGTTAGGGAAAAAAAAAAGAATAGAATTGATCAAGAAAAAAAAACGGAAAGAAATTTGAAGGAACATTAGAAGGAAAACGAAAAGAAAAGTTTGAATAAACGTCGAAATCTGAAAAGTATGAAGTAAAAAGAAAGAAAGAAAAAAGAAAGAAAAAAAATTGCAAAGAAAACGCATGGTTCAACGAGAAACGATCTGTAATGAAACAGTAAAAATCTGTGAACTGTGAAAGCTTTAAGTAATGCTTTCATTTATTTTTGTTTTTAATCAAACAGCAATATTTATCGACTTAGAAAAGTGAAAAGTGCCGGAAAATTGACGATAAAGAACAAAATAAATATTCGGTCGATTGTCAGCTTCCGTAAAAACAACAATTAATGTAAGGATTCCGTAATATGTAAACGGAAGAATCTCTTGTACGTGAAACGTATACCAGTTTAGGTACAGAATTGCAATGGCAGATTTCAATCAGTCAGTTAATTACTATAGAGGATAAATACTTGGCCGATCATGTTTCTTTCGATTTATGACTGACTAGGCAGATTTTCCAGCAGTAGGTTGACATTTCTTTCTGCGATACACTGGCTGCCAACCAAATCGATAGAACCGAATTTGTCTTGTTATTTAATCCATAGCTGGAGGGAGAAAAGGTGTAATTATACCTTTTTGGAAGGTATTTGTGCATAAGTGAATGAAAAAGAATTTAACTGGAATTCGAACTCGGCTCACCGATTCTTCATTTCTCAGTAAACTACAACAAACATCATTTGAACGACAGATTTACGGCATTCAAAAATAATGTCTTGGAATATGCTCTTACACTTTTTTAGGGGCCTGTCTGTCTGTCTCTCCCTCTCCTTCTCCTCTCTCTCTCTCTCTCTGTTTCATTAGAGGGTATCAAATATATTTCGGTAAGTAATAATCAACGCAGATAGTCTTGATGACCATCAGCCAGTGAGTAGTATGTTTGATTCTCACTAAATGCCCCATACACAATTCAACCTTTAACAACCCAACAAGGGTTGTCTGCTAAAATCGAATACCATATAAACTCAAATACATGCAACTCATTCTGATCAGAATTTTAAGCAAAAAGTAGGGGTTCGCATTATATACAGATAATTTTTTGAAGAGGTAAAAAATCTTTCATTTTCATTGAACGGTTGCACTATGCAGGTATTTGTTTTATTTTTGGAGAAGTTAAAATTCATGCAAAAATACAGGTCGACTTATGCACGAGTATTTAGGGAAATAGTATGAAATATATTTTATTCTTTCAGATCTTTGCTCCAAAGGTTCTTTTGACTCCACTGTTCAGAAAGAAATTGTTTTACCAAAAATGTTATAAAAACGAATGTAGATTAAATTTATTTCACTGTTATTTATCAAAAATATTAGTAACCTTCATCTTCAACGCGCACATCAAAACTGGAAATTAAATTTTCGTTTTCCTTGTTTTTTACTACAAAATTATATCAAGGTTGGATTTCATTTTCTTCTGAATATTCTGCCAGTTAATGAAATTTGAATAGTGACTGAAATAAATGAAAAATTCTCAATCTGGTAAGTGTAGAGGTTGTGGAAAAACCTTTTACCCTACAAATCTTTCTTTTTATTCTTAGCATTCATTGGCAGAAATTTCTGTTGCTTTTCCGTGCTGAAGATTGATTCTCGTTCCTGCTGATCAAAGTAGGACACATTCGTCATAATTGTTAGTTCATCCGATCAAGCTGGTAATTATTATACACAGCGATTGTCTTTGTACTAGATTATAATAGACCATTCACTTTTTTTTCGTTTTCTATTGACATGCAAAACCCATTTCATATCACGTGCAACAATGAGATACAAAAATGAAAGGATGGACTTTCTAGTTAAAGAAAGGATGAAAGTAATTTGCTGATGGTGAAAAAATGTTGGTTCATAGAGAAAGCTAAGAAACCAAAACTACCTCTTTGCAAATTTTTCTGATGAAAGTATAAAGTACACTATCAACGATACACTGTCGGTTAGAAGCAATGATAAACGAAGCTTAAGCACTGTTTCTCAGCATGCAACCATGATTCTACCTTGGTTGGTTAACTCATAATTCATATCTGCTATAATCTTTACAATAGATACCGTAAAAGCATGTTGACCTAATGATATGCCTACAACATTCCTTAACATATCTGCTCCTGAACTAGTCCCTGTTCTTTCTAAATTTTGCAGTAAATGCCTAGATGCTTCTTGCTTTTCTGCTTGTTGGAAATCCTCTTCTGTAAACTTAGTCTTTAAAATCTCAGGTGAACCTTCCAACTCTTTCAACTATCAGCCTATTAACTTTCTAACTATTTTTTGCAAACTTGTAGAGGCCTTGATCAATGCTAAATTAGTTAAGCATCTCAAAACGCAAGATCTTCTTTAAGACAAGCAATAACTCTTTGTAAATTGCTGATGTATTTATGAATATTGCCGAAAGAGTTTATCAAGCTTTAGATAAGAATGGTAAAGCTCGGTTTTTTGCTTTGAACAACTTGAAAGCGGTCAGTTAAGTGACTCCGTCCTTGGACCTATTTTCATAACTGTCCTCATCGGTTTTCAACTTGATATATATGCCGATGACACAACTATTTACACCTATCTTGGTATTAAGTCTGATCCGTTTGGCAGCTAGTCCCAGAAAATGACCTACAGTCTGTTGTCAACAGGGGTAAGAAATGGCTTGTTAACTTCAACACTTCCAGAATGAAACGTCTCTCTATTAATCATCATAAATTATGCTAACCTTCAGGCGAGTGACTCGTTATTCCTTCTCAGGTTAATGTTTCTCTCCAGAAATAGTGATATGTCTTCTATTCTAGAATATTCCTGTTACATATGGTCCGGTACTGCTACTATATATTTAGAAATTCTGGATAAAATTTCAATAAAACCTAAAGAACTATCAGCAATATGAATAGTGAGGCTCGGGTCCCTGCTTTGAACGTTTAAAAGCATCTGAGAGGGTTTGGCATACTAATCTGCTTCAGAAGTTGAAAAATTATGGTATTTCTCGACAAATGTTTGAACATCCCCAGTCTTCCTTATCAAAACGCGAAATAAAAGTTGTCCTAAATGGTCACTCTTCTATATGTTTCTGCAATAATGTAGGTGTACCCAAGCCTTTATCCTTTGACCTACGCTGTTCCTGATTTTCAGCAATGACCTATTAGATAGCATCAGTGCTAATGATACAACCATTTTCCCCTGTCTTAATATTAAGTCTGATCAGTTGATCTCAAAAATGGCCTACAATCTGTTGTTAACAGGGACAAGGAATGACTTGTTAATTTTAACGCTTCCAAAACGAAACTGCTCTCTATCAATCTTCCGAGAGACCTCTTTCTGCCTTTCATCGGCATGCTAACCTCCAGGTGAGGGACTGGTTTCACTTTCTCCCGCTGATATAAAATTGGACATTATATCGAATTAATTGCTAAAACTGTGTCGTGCTACACAATTTTTTTATCTCCAGAACCTATTTTATATATTTATAAGTCTACCATTTCTTCATACTTTGAATATTGCTGCCACGTATAGTTTGGTTTTCCTGTCATACATTCAGAGGTTATTGAGAAAATCCAAGGAATAATTTATTATGTCATTGACTCGGATCGGACATCTCAGATTCATTCAGTTTCCCACCGTTGTAATGTAATTTTTCTATAAATACTATACTTTTTCTATAAAAAAAAATGTTTTTCTATGAATACTTCCACGGTAATTGTTCTATAATCATTTAAGCGCAGTACTAGATTGGTGGCAAGGTCTTATCATTTTTACAGTTGACATATGTGCGTAAGTTCTATGCTAACAGCTTCTTCTATCGCATTTCTCGTTTGTGGTACTCTCTTCCGGTTTTTTGCATCCCAGTCAACTTTAATCTTCAAAGATTTAAATGCAATGTCACTCGTTATCTTATGTCTTCTTAATTCTTGTATTTTTAAATTCTCTCTCCCTAATAATATTTTTCTTGTCATCTCCAGCACTCAGGAACCGCTTGCATCTTAGTGGCTTTAACCTCTTGCTTGAGGGGAAATTATTAAAAAATATCGGTTAAATACATAATTTCTTTTCGAACGCCTTAATATAATATTAAACTAATTCTGAAGGAAGTTTACAACATACAACACTGGTTTTGCCTTACTTTGTTGACTCGTAACTTACAGTATTGAAATACGTAATTACTTCCCGAATGACCTAAGATGACAAACTATTTCACATCAGAGTTTCTTACCATTTAACCATGGTTGGTTGACTCATAACTCATAGCGGTGAAATACGTAATTCTCGGTGTAACACGGTTTTTTCTTGGGTAGCAACTATTATTTCTTATTTGCTTACGCTGAGAAAGTTTGACAAATGGCTAATATTCCTTCAATCTTTGATTTTGTGTCTGAAATAATGATATTTCTCAAATTCACATATTCCCATTGGGAAAACTGACGAAAGTGAACATTCTCGTTCACACAAAGTAGGAACAAAACGACTTATGATTCAAAAGTAGAATTATTTCTTCTCGGATTACACAAAAAAAAAACCATAAAAATATTAACGAGTATTTTTTTTTTTTTGCTTATGCTATAAGTTAATTTCAAAAATCATCCCCCAAATATAGTCTCCCATCATGTTTTCTTATACGATCCTCGGTAGAGACGTTCAAAATTTAGTATATCTTGGTGGAAGCGTTCGCCTGTTTTTGAATTTATCAAGATGAGCGAGCCGGATATAGACTTTGAAGGTCATCCAGCAGTTCATATTGATATAGTTCTTTACCAGGCTCTCAGCCAACCTCACATAGTTTTCGGTTTCGTGATTCCTCAGGAAGACCCAAATCACCGCGACAGACTGTTTCTATGTCCTAGTGAGCATCTTGGTGAATTCATTGCTCACTATAATCTTTATTTGTGTTCCGCCTTTGACTTTTGCCAAAGACAACTTAGAGAAGAAATTTTCAATGTACATGAAGGCTGCAGACTTACCGTTTTTTTAATTTATTTATTTATTTTTTATAATCATTTGACCCCACGCAAGGCAGTGCGACCACTGCTGCACAGGATATTACATAAAAAGTGAGTGATTAGAAAGAGGAACAAGTTACAGTGTGTGTCATGGAATGGATAAGAGAAAGATAAGAACACTGATGTGGCGAAAGTTGTATGAGAGTAGAGTGGAAAGGAAGAAGAGCATGATACAAGGGTTGTCAGGAAAAAATGTGAGTCAAAGAGATAAGAGATGGAAATTGACATTGCATTTAAATTCTTGTAGATTATAGATGTCGGGGAAGCAAGTATACGGAAGGAAATGTCACAGGCGGGAAGTGCGAGAAAAGAAGCTACTAGAGTATAAGTTGCCGTGTAATGCTATTCTGGCTGAGTGGAGCTCAGAGCTACTATGACTGCTGACGCGGTATTCTCTGTGTAACTTCGGTATTGTTCGGTAACTTACGGATCAGTCCCAGTAATCTCGGTATTCACCCGGATTTCATTATAACAGGAGTATATGTATACTCAAGTCGTGTCCATTGTCATAGAAAAAGGGGAGTTCCCACAGCAGTATACATTGTTCGGAAGACAATAATCGGCAGTCGAGGCAATAATGTCTGGACGTGATAAAAATCTGATACAATCAGAGATGACTCAATATTTTCCAAGGCCAAATAGATTTCATCATACAGCCCGAAAATAGATTTATGTTACTGCACACTACTGCGAATGACCTAAAATGAGGAAAATATATGAATCAATTACACCTTGTAACTCCAGTGCGGTGAAAGAAAAAAAACTAAAGCAGTTATTTCAATTAATTTGCACAAAGGTGTACATAGACAGATATGAGCATTCTGAATACATAGATAGGTAGTTATATACGTATTATTATATACACACATGCACACGCAAACACACACACGAACACACACTTACCAAGACACACATGATAGATAGATAGATAGATAGATAGATAGATAGATAGATAGATAGATAGATAATTGTTGTTAATATAAATGTTATTTTTAGTGGGTACACGTGTTAGTTTTGACATCCCTGTTTTTTTAAACAGGCAACTTCATGTCAGTTAGCCGAGACACCCAGAACAAATATACGTTCCAACAGGAATCAGCTTGAACTATAGGTCGTTTGACATGAATTTCACTGTTCAATGTGACAGGGACATAAACTGAAACATATTTACCCTCTAAAATAACGTTTATTACAAAAAGAAATATTGTCAGATTAAAAAATCCATTTATATATAGACATAAATACATACATAATAATAGCTGGCCACTCGTATTCGAGGATACCCGTCTACCGAGGCGTCTAGCTAATCCCCTTTGTAGACGCCTGTTCAGACGCACTTTTGTTTGTTCAGCACCAACAAAGCCCACATGTGATTTATACTGCAACTATGCTGAGCAAACCTTTTGTTCACAAATGAATGTCTTAAAAATGAAGGATGAACAATTTTTGTCATATTTTGGCTCTGTGAATTTCAGAAAAGTGTAAACATGGAAACTGCGACAAAACATTCAGAATGCTTATTTGGATTGTACCCAGTTCCTCGGGGTTTACCATTTTTTGTCAGGATGATTTTAATCTCAAAAGTAATTTAATCTTTGGAAGACCTTCCGACGTCAATGAAGACGCTCTACTTGTCATCGTAGAAAATAAACTGATATTTTGTCGGAAGAGATTGCTAAGAGTTTGAAAATCGACATCTCCGCTGCCTTTCACCATTTTTAAAAACTTAGGTTAAAGAAAAACTGTCGATTTTAGCCAGTCGAAAAGGTTTCATTTTCCACCACGACAAACCAATACAGCATGATGCCAAACAGATCTTGCAGAAGATTAAAGATTTCAAATGAGAAACCTCCCAGGCACAAACCGTATTCTCTTGACATGGCTTCTTTGGAATTTCATTTCTTTCAGTCTCTACAGAACTGTTTCAATGACAAACAATTTCACTCTGTACGACGTTCGAAAACTGCCTCACAAAACAAGCATGTACAACGACGGGAGACAGTTGTTAAAACAATGGAGACTATATACTTGTCTGTTTAGCGGCATATCAACTCATTATGGGTCATTTAATACCGAAATATAATGTTCTTGGGAGTCTTAGCAATTTCTGTTACAGAAATGTATTGCTGGTACTTTTTTCTTACAAATATGTATTGCTATTATTTTTTACTATGAAAAAGTATTGCTGATATTTTTATATTTCATTATGTTTTGATCCTCGTTTACCCATACCTGGGACGTAAACAGGTGTTACCATCGCGGCTCAGGGTTGACCCGGGAACAGCGATTAAAAGGTCTATATACTTGATAATTAAATTTTATTTTTGTGAGCATGTAAATTTTTGTTATTAATTAGGAACGAACTTTTGTAATGTTCTCATAGAGTGCAAGCTATAGAGTTTTGAGAATTTTCTAGGAGAATCATTTCAAGATTCAATACTCTTATCTTCTTAAAAACAAGATTCACCAACTTCAATAGAATTGTTGCAGCACTCCAGAAACTTCCTGAAGGCTCCCACATTGTAGCCCTCATCACAGTCTTTTGTTTGTTTATTCTGAGTTAAGCTAATCTACTCCTAAATCCAACGAAGATAATTTCATTACGCCATAAATGTCCCAATAAGTACAATTTCTTTTCACTTTTTTTTGTTAATGGTTTCCCTTACTTCTGTCCAAGTGAATTGAACTCCACTAAATTGCAGCTGTTCACATGTATATTTTATTTCAAAGTACAAATCAGTAGGCGTAAACAAGTTTGCCTACTTTTGGACAGCACATTCAGACATTCTTTCATATCCTTCACTACTGCTGTCCTATTTGGTCAGGTGTCCCTGCTATTCAACTCGGGTTCCTTGACATAAATTTAACGGAGAATCTGCAATGTAACTGATCCCGAACTGATAGCTCAACTGCAGTCACTTTCTCACCGACGTAATGTGGCTTCCCTCTGTCTCTTCTGCAAATACTTTCAAGTTTCTGCTCCGATGTGCATAGCTCCCTGGTACCCCCTCTGCATGAATTTACTCGAGCCAAAAACTAGCGACTTGGTCCCACTCTTTTACAGTGAAAGGTGAGACTGGAAAAAAATATAAGGGCGTAGATTGATATTTTGTTAATATTGGATGGCGGCGCTCTTGAAAAAATTTTTCTGAATAAATTGTTTTCTTATTTTATAACTTTGGCATTTTTTGTTCGAAATTGTGGTCGAACTTATTTCTGTGAATAACTAGTGCATTTGTTAAATCCTTATTTGTAAAGTCTCTTATGTGTATAAATATATATTTTTTTTAAGTTTCTGCTTGTGCTCCAATGTAGTTTGAAGGACATTTTGGCAATTTTATACCTGCTTCTTAGTTATTATTGTTTCGTTCATTTTTTTTTAGATCCGAACATGTCTATAATAGTTTTCGAGGTGGTTGTGACTATTTGGATGTTGTTAAATGGGATAAGTTGTTCTGGATAGTAAATGTTGTAGAATTGGTAGCTAGTATAATGTATCTATTCGGATTATTGTCCTCATCTTTGTTGCAGTGATTGTGATGAAGGATTCGGTTCGAAATTCCTAGGACAAGAAGAAGGCCGGAGCGTGCAACGACCAAAACGTCGTACAAATGGCAACAAAGATTTGTCACGATTTGACTACAGTTAATTCTCGTGGAGTTTGGTGTGCATTTTTTCATCCTCGCCGAGTTCGTTGCAGTTTATTTTCGTCGACAAATCGATATTTATATTCCCATCAATTGCAGTTTCTGTTTCGTCATTTTCTAGCAGAGAAGAATGTCCTCATTTTTTGCAAAGAGAAGATCGTCGAATTGATTCAAATTATATTTTATCAACAAGAGAATATCGTCGATTTTATCAGCGAGAAAAGGGAGTCATTTTTATCAGCGAAAAGATCGTCAATTTGGATTCAGTTTATTTTCTCCGTCATTTTGCCTGCGAAGAGTATCGTAATATTTCGGGCTGCAGCATTATTTCCATCAAAGTGGATATACAACACTGGGATGAAGCGTTTTCTTTACCACATCTTCTAATAAACTGTTTCATTTACTACTTATTCTGTAAATGTTTACCACAAGTGGCTATTTGGCCATGTAGGGGCCTCAGCTATACTCGTCAAACTGGTCATGTGCGAAACACATCCGAAGTCCCCACAATTTGAAATATCAGATTGTTGAAAGAATAGTTGGAAGTATAAGTGTGTTTTGTTTGTACATTAAAGTAAAATTGTTATTATCTGAACAGAAATAACGAATTTGTAAAATAAATGAAATTGTATTTACTAAACAGAACAACATAAATGTGTAAGAAGAAAATGTTCAAAGAGAAAATGCATGTAGTTAAATGTTCCACAGAAATTCAGAGCACTTAAATGATAGTAGCAGAATATGTATATGTAGAAAGATTAAAAAGGTTACTAATAATTTCTGTGTTCTTTTCCTTTTTATGGCCGGCAAGAAAAGGATAGTCAAGCAATAAAGGGGATTGTACTTATCGAAGTCAGTTAAAGTATCTTCTTTTCTTTGACAGTGTCGGTGAAGAAAAGGAAAATTAGAAAGAGGAAGAAGGAATGTAAATCGACGAGGCATGGACGAGTTGGCTTCTTGAAATTTCTTCCTTACATTGTGACGAGGTCCTTCATATTACCGCTCCCATCTCGGACTGACTTGACCAGTCAAGACGTGGTTAAGTAGTGGATTTTGGTCACATGGTTGGATCAAACGACATACCCATTTTTTTTAGGCGTGAAAAAAATGGCCGTAGTCATAGATCAATTTTCTATTTCCTATCCAATCAGAATCTAGAATTTTAACTTTTACACTTACTTGTGAATTTTGCCTTGGTTTGGGTTTTTCTAAAAATATTTTATCGTTTAGTTTTGTGCAGATAAGTATTACTGTAAGAAATTTTTATCCAATCAAATTTTATAGCTGTCTATAACTTAGATATGTTTACATGTGACTTGATAATATAAGAACGAAAGACGAAAGCATTTGTTTTCTAAAATGAAAAGATACCAAGATATGCCCAGTTCTACTTTGTTTGCTGCAGATATCAGGACCTATATTCTAACCCCCTCTCAGTTTGAGCAATTGGGCAATAATGAGGCGCTTTCTTTGGAGATATGGATAATTTATGGGATAAATATTTTACTAAACTCAGGCCCGAAATCCGAGAAAGCCAGTTTTGTCTTTCCCTGTCTAACATTTTTTTCATGTGGGTTTGTAATTGTTTGATCTGGTATATATTTTAGTTTTTTAAGTTGTCGATCAAAACTCCTCAAAATAAGCGTTAATCTATTTTTTCTCATTTGTTTTCATTTTTCCATTTATTTTGAGTGATTTATTTCTTGTAATTTCTATTGAGCCAAAGGCAGTCGTGACAATTCGAATAAGAAGAAAAAATGGCCGATGCCCTGCCATAAAATGATTGACAAGTGCATTTAAAAATGATGGCAAAGGCGAGTCACCTAAAAATGGCAAGAAAAGAGACGCCGACTTCACTGAGTGTAAAATCCCAGCATTTTACGTCATAATGATGCGTAATGAAAGAAAAACTGCAGAAAGAAAGAAGGAAGAAAGAAAACAATAACAGATCATTGTTGAGTTTAAAGCGTTCTTCACAAGGACATTACAAAACAGTCGGAATCAAAAAAGCTATAAGCTGAAAATATGATATAACAACTCGAAACAAGAAGTGGACTCTTAAATCCTACCAATGAATAATAAAATCGTCTGGCATTGATAGAACAATCCTGAGAAGTGCATGGGAACATTTGCGCCAGCATCAAAGTCACCGTTGATCGGAGATGAAACCGTATCGATGATACAACATCTTCATTATGCTTATTCTCAATGATATCAAGGTACCTAAACATAGTACCTTTTTGTTTGTCATTCGGGTTACTTAAAAGCTTTGAAAACTAGAAAAATATCCGTTCCCGGTGGTCAGTACAAGTTTTACGTTTTGATTATCACCCCCAATTAGAGGCAAAATATTTCAGTATTAAGGTCAGTCTTAGTGCGGGGTCTTACAAAATCGAAACGTAGCTGGTGTCTTTAAATTTCTAAGTGAATTCAGTTTTCATCAATTATTATTAAAACGATTTGTTTTTGTCTGTTTCTTCGTTTTACAAGTATCGTTTTTTCACACGTCATGTTGGTCATACAGTATCACGAATTCATATGCCGTTTTTATTTATTTTTTTGATAAATAGTTATTTGTTCATAAATTGTTAACATTTTAATGATGTGAAGTTGGTGTTTATTATGCTTCATAATTGTAGTATTTGTAATTGTTTTTTCTACCGTTTACGTGATATAGTATTTTTGTCTTATTATCAAGCTTTTTTTTTGTTGGTATTTCTTGTGTTGTTGTTGAGTTTGTTGGATATGCGATATAATGGAACCATTACTGGATATATATATATATATATATATATATATATATATATATATATATTATATATATTCTGTTTAAAATTTGTCTGAAATTTGCTATATTCAAGGGGGCAAGGAGTTCGTTTCTGGAAAAATTCGTTTCTGGAAAAATTGTCGATCATGACAGTGTGGGCATAAAAATCAACACCGCATCATAACTTGCAGTTTCACGCCTTAAGCGATAAAAATACTGTCTGAGATGATCACTTAGAATAAACTTAAAAAACATATATATATATATATATATATATATATATATATGGGGGGGGTATACAATCCCCTTCAAAAATATTGAAACGGAAAGAAAAATTCTTTTGCTTTTTGATGTTTATTGAAGATATTTGAATTTAAAACCAAAGTATGAATATCAGACAAGAATTAAGAGTTTCAGCATTTATTTCATGGTATTTAGATGTGTTAAACAGTTAAAACGCTTAAATGTGTTAAACATTTCAAGACATATCACCTTTTGTATCAGATAACCGCATTTTTAAGTCAGCAAACTTAAAGGAATAGGTTGTCATAAAGTAAATAACGTTTAATATTCGGATGTATAGTGCTTGCTTCATCAAGCCTGCGACCCATTGACATCGCTTTAGTAGAGATTAATCTTGGTTTCATCAATACATTCTTCTATAATTTTTGTCTCTCATCTCTGTACTTCTTTGCGAATTCTAATATGACCTTACGTATCTTACTGCTGATGAGTGGTTTGTATCTTGCCTTTATATTTCTGCTCTCAAAGTGTTCTTTGAACGTTGGATTGCGAAAACTTAGTTCCTGCACTGCGGAGATTGTTGTTGATGTCACTGACTGTTTGTGTTTTTTCTCCCAACTCTCATAATGTTTCTGTCATCAACTGTAGTTGTGTTCCTTGTCCGACCTGTTCTACGTATATTGCCCAGTACACCAGTAGTTTTTTTTCTGAACATTCAAAATTGTTGTATTGATTATGTTCAAAGTTTGTCCAATAGCTGTGATCATTTTTTTACATCAAAATAAGTTTTATCTCCCTTAAACAGCTCAGACATCTTGGCGTTGGCTTATCCTTTTTAAAAAAAAATTGCATTCTCTGCAGGTGAAATACACGAATAGTTCTTCAGAGCTATCTAATGTTTGAGCAATCACTTTAAAGGCAACAAGAATCACCGGTCAGTCACGTGTCCCAATAGCTTGTAAAATGAGTTGGTTCAAACAAAAGATGGTTTGTCCTAGTTGTTTTACACATCTAAATATAAGTACCAGAAAAATAATAAACGCTGAACGCTTGTCTTACATTCATCTTTTGATGTTAAACTCAAATGTTTTCAGTGAGCAGCAAAACCAAAGGAATTTGTCTTTCCGTTCCAATACATTTAGCGGCGACTCTTTGTGTTTGTGTCGAGAGTATGATATTTGTTATTACTCTAAACGTTGTATTTATTTGATGCACATGTTTAAGTGCACATACTTGCTTCAAACAGTATAAAGATACGTATACCTGCCTGTGCCTTCAAGAATCTTGTTGAAAAAACTGATAGATAGATAGATAGATAGATAGATAGATAGATAGATAGATAGATCATTGCACAAGTTTGTGTCCGATTAGAAATTAAAAAAAAACATCTACCTACTCACAAAAGCACTTCTTACTCTAGTACATAATCTCTATTATTTTTAACAAATTTCTCTCATCGTTCTAAAAGGTGGTTAATACCATTTTAAGAGAAGCTTCGTGAGAAATTTGTCAGGTTGTTTTTTCTTGACTTGAACAGAGTCAAAGAATTAAATTATTCTGTCAGTCACTCAGTGCCATACGTGATACATGGTTTGGTGATCATGTCTCGAAAAATATTCCGACAATAGGTTACCATTGTTTTCAACAGTAGACTTGTAGCCAACCAAGGCTATAGAACCCAATCTGTCTTGCTATTTAACCCATAACTAGAGAAAGAAGAGACGGATTAATACTTTTCTCAATGGTATTTGCACGTAAATACAACAAATTCAGCTAGAATTTGAATTCAGATCTCCGATTTCTTGTTCAGAGCCAATATCCACTGCAGCACAGCGCGCAAATTGTTCTAAAGAAACCAGAATAAATCAAAATCTATTGTATCTATGCATCTGCAGTTATTAGGAATTATTTATTTTTCAAACACGCTCAACACACTGTGGCTGTGTTCACATGAATATGAGGCTAATATATATGCATTGTGAACGATTATGCTGTTGATATAATTTGATAGATTTTCATATGTATTTAACTGAGACCTAATTGAGTTGTAGTCAGACATGTAACGTGAGTCTTCTTCTTAGGCATATTGTTGTATATCCGACATATTTTTTCTCTGAATGTGGTTTGATTAGGAACACAGTTCTTTAATGGACATGTGAATTCATAAATAATACTGCTTTTCTGTAATTAAAATCTTGTGAGTCCTTTTTGAGGATGAGGTTTGCAGTTTAAAATTTTTCATATTAGATAATATAATTTTCTTGTTTTTGTCGACTAGAGTTACGTATTTTTTATGATGTTTTTAAGGTAAGATCCTGTTTATTATAACAATGCATTTGATTTTTATAGAAAACATTAGATATTGTTTCTTTTTCTGTTTGTTCAGTGATTAACTTAGAATGAATATATATATATATATATATATATATATATATATATATATATATATATAGTCATCCGCAGACAGATTTGTTTCGCTGAAACACAGCTCATCAGTACGGTTAGACAGCCGATTGCTTTTTACCCAGGATTGAAACCCAACCAAATTGGCGTCAGTCGGCGATTCTACCTCTGAGCTATGGGCGCTCGGTAGAAGAAAGCAGCCCTTTTAGCATGTATATTATATTTATACACGCCCAATAGCTGAGAGTGTTCTAATTCATTACTGAACGAGCGATGCGTCATATATATATATATAAATTCAGATCACATTTAGCGGAGATACTATTTCAACATGTCAGTTCGAGACATGCAATGTCAAACCCAGTCAACCAAAGAATGGAGGAAAATTATTGTGCTGGAAGCAAGGGTTAGTAAAGAAGAGGTAAAGAATGTTGGTTACTATAGGATTAAGCCGGAGAATCGTAGTAGTAAATTCACTTTTGGTAGTGGAAGACAGGTGGTTTGACCATTGGGTTAGAGGTGGCATGCAGAAGGGAAAGGGCTACGGATTCACCAAATTTAATATTTAGTCTATGTAAGAGTCAAAGTTTATTATGCATAAGTGGAAGAAGTCCGGTGACGACACATACTAATAAATTCATTACGTTTCATTACTTTTATTCAGAAATAATTCTGATATTGAAATTTCAAAACCTATTTTTTTTGTTGTTAAACATAGATTATATCTATCACCTAGACTATTAGGAGTACGTGCCTCAATCTCTCTCTCTCTCTCTATATATATATATATATATATATATACTAGCAGAATTTGAATTTCAAGTTAATCTGGCAAAAAGCCAGTAGTTGTAAAATACCTTATGAAAATTGACTTCAGTGCTCAACATATATGATCTGCTAGAAGTGCTTTCACTCCAATATAACATTAGGAAAATACAGGAGAAAATAAAAAATAGATATTTCAGAAGATATGATGAAGTATATGACTTAAAAAAAGCAGCCAAAGATTTTGATATAAAGTCATTATGAAAAGTCTACGAAACATGTAAATAACGTTCATGCATACAATAATCGTTACATAATAATTTTTTAAAATAACAGAGACAAAGCGGTAAGGCTATTGAGACAACGCGTTTCACCTTTTTATGGTAGACATCTTCAGATTGTAATGAGAAACAAACGCGCATGTCAGGGAAGTGCGTTGGAATAATCAGGAAGAGATAATAAATATTCTTATATGTTATGGTTGTCTTTTTTTTGTACTGAAGCCGTTAAAGTCCGCTGGATTTGAAATGACCCTACACAGGGTAGGTCTAGTTATCTTTCTCCATATTTTCGTATACCGCGTTGTGTTACTATTAATTTTGTGATGATCGGTGGTATTGCACGAGAGTTGGGTTTGATGATAACCGCAGAGAATTGTGAGATCAGTACACTTTCAATGCATTTTTATCTCAGCATATTATCTTCTCTTCTCATCAAACTTGTATTGATGAGGTTGAAATTGTAGTCAAACGACTTATGGCGAACAACTTCTTAGTTTAGTGTTGTTCTGCAGTGAATCTTATGACATAATAATACGCATATGGTTTGTTTGATTTTCCTTAATTCTGAGTGTTTTTTTTTCTTTATTTTTGTGCTTGTCATTGGAAATTTTGCGCGTTTTCTATTTATATATATATTTATTCAGAAATTATAACATGGATATGTTATATCACTACAAAAGTAGCTATTTTGTTTCGACACTTCTTGTGTTTTGCCAAGCGATATCACTTAACAAGACACAGGAAGTGTTGAAACAAAATAGCTACTTTTGTAGTGATATTATAACATATTCATGTTATAATTTCTGAATAAATATTATTAGCTCTACTTTGTATTGAGCACTTTTTAAGAATAGTGTTTAATTGGATAAGGAATATTATTCCATCCATATGTACCCTATACTCGTATATATATATATATATATATATATATATATATATATATATATATATATATATATCACTTTCTCTGTTTTAGGCGCGTGCGTGTGTCAAATATCTGAAGAAATTAAATGTTTCTGCCATGTATAATTCACTACTTTTAGAATGTGGGTAGTTTATTTGCCTTGTTTGGCAGTCTGTCTAGAAGTTCTCTCTGATTTCAGAACTGGGGTAAATATGACTCCTAACTCACCTAAATGACAATCCTTTAAGCGTCTAACGTTGTGTTTAAGGCGGATGAGTTGCAACTCGGTAGTCAGCTTCCGAGTAATGGTCAGAAAAGTATTCAGAAACTGCCAACATCCCCTTATATTCAGTGAGAATCATGCACTAGAAAAGATGTGCTGCTGGTGTAAGGGAACCGAGTTCGTATTCTTATCTCAAGTTCATTGAATTCACTCACGCGCATATAAAAGTTATGAATCCACATCTTTTCCCGAAGCTATGGAGTAAAAAGCAGGAAAAACTGAGCTCTCTATCCGTAATTGGCGACCGGTCTTGGAGAAGGACAATTCAGAAAGCAAAACCATAATATGAGGTTGTTAAAAAATAACGGCCGATCTCAGAAACATTTTTATTCTTGAAAAGTTAACTGTAGAAATGTTGAAATTAGTCAATATGCGAGCCTTGAGCATTTATGCACCTCTGCCATCGATCAAAGAGATTATTTATTCCTCTTTGCTAAAATGTTATTGATTGTGATGCAACGAAATCTTTGAAAGCTGTCATGTTCATAATTAAGGGCTTCTACGATTCAAGAATATTTCTGTCTAAAAATAATTTTAAAATTATTAAAAAAAACACATTAATTATTATGTATACCAAAATTCACCAAATTTATACCGTGAATACTGTGTCAAAATGTCTTTTTAAAACACAGCACTTCGAGCGGCCTTTATTTTTGTAACAACCTAGTAATTATCTATGATTCCCAAGCATCAAAAATTAGGATAGAAAGAAGCAAGGAAAGTTCCGTTTTATTGTTTTTGATATTTCATTTGATGCAGCTTATATATTTTATTTTTAGGGGTTGTTGTTAAAAATCAGTGTGAAATGTTGCTGTGTTTTTACCAATTTGAATATATATATATATATATATATATATATATATATATATATATATATATTTATCCTCCTCTCTGAACTTCTTTTAATTATTCTTCTTCCTTTTTCTTATCGCCGACCACCGGCATTCATATATTTCTGTGCAGTGGCCCCCGGTCTTTGTTCAGGGCAAACCTTACCGGAAAAAAAAAAGCTGATAAAAGATGATGAAAATAAAATCAGGAACAAATTGCAATTCATTATATTTTAAATATTCTGAAAAAAAAAAACAACTGCATTTCTTCTTTTTCTCTGAGCCATGTCTCTTCTTCAGGACATTACTCTCCTCAACGTTTTATCTCGTGTGTCTATTAGCAGTTCCTCTCTCTTTGCTGAGGCCCCTGATCCCCGTTCTACCTTCTATTTATATAAGCTTATCAGTTAAGTATCTCAATGCTTTTCCCTATCTCTTTCTTTCCCTCAAAACGCCTTGTCTGTGTTAAGTTTAACAAGCCCTTCTCCCTCATTATATTCTCAAAGAATTTCCAGCTGTTTTTATCTGGTTCTTAGTAGAAGAGTTTTCGGCTTCAGTTTTCTTTAAGACTTACTTGTTGTTCCTCCGTTCATGGAATTTTCAGTATAAAGCCTATTTCTGCTACCTCAAAACCCTATTATTTTTACCACTAGTTTTTTGTCATTCGTTCAGTGGGTAAAATGATTGTTCTAGCTTATCTTCACTATTATTAAAAAATAATAGAAAATTCTAAACATAAATATAATCTTGTATTAATGGTGATAGTAATGGATTAGCCGTTTCCTTATCAGAAAACATTTGGTATTCATTATCTGAGTAGCTAGTATCACTGACAAGTGAAATTTATAAAATATTTCTCTGAAAGCAATATTTCAGAAAAATAGGTTCCCTACGTCCGGCGGCTGTTATTGCCCTTTCCAGTATTGACGGCTATTCCTTCCTTAGAATTGATTTGACATTGTGTGCAACGTTAATTTCGCGAATATGTCATTGTTTTCTATTTGGTTACCTGTTCTATTCATTTTAGTTGTTGCTGATGTTAAAAGTTCTCAAGTGATATGGTTAATGTTATCAGGTACACTGCTTTGTTGTTGATTCTGTACCGCCAGTCTACAACTTTCGAATAAGGATGGTCTTCGCCAAAACCCACAGACTTCACTTGTTCGAAGCCTTTTTTAATTATTGATCTTAGAATGCCGTTGACAGTTATGATACTCCTGAATGGACTTGGTGTCATGACGTCCATATGAAAGTCTCAATCTGACGAGGCTATTTAAGAACATGACTTTTCAAATAAATGTTTTGGTTTTTAACATTTGCTATTGTAGGTGAAACTAACCCTAGCACCACCTATTCTATGCTCAATTGTCTTACCTCCGTTACTAAATTGGTTGTAAAATAAAAGCATAATATCACTACACAAAAATTTTCATGTTTCAGAAAAATACTGTTTTCCTTCAGGTGATATGTTAAAATAAATGGTCAAAATTATTATTTTTTAAAAATATAAGATGAATTCATGGTTATTTAGAAAATGAGGGAATGATAATTGGAGAAAATGCTTTAGGTGTGTCAATATTGTTCAATCAAAAATGAGAATTATGTCACCATGGAGTTTTAACATTTCTGTTATGAAAGAAAGTAGGATGGCTTGGTGTCTAGACATGTCACATTTTAATTTTGTCTGGATAACATACATAGGGGGACCATAGATTTTTAAAATGTGTAGACAATAATCTTATTAGGAGGCATGTTATATATATTATAATTTTTAATAGGAGGTATGTTATATATATATATATATATATATATATATATATATATATATAGCAATATACTTATTATTGGAGTTTATAATAACATTTTTTCGCTACGAAAGAACTGTCGATATACGCCTGATGAGGTACTGAATATAGCACCGATACACTACCTTTTTGTGTAGCTAAAAATGTTTTTATTATAAATCCAATAATAAGAATATTACTACAAATATTGCTCTACTACATATCGACCTCTGTCAGTGTGTCTGGATAGATAGATAGATAGATAGATAGATAGATAGATAGATAGATAGATAGATAGATAGATAGATAGATAATGATGTCAAGTCCCTTAACAGTTAGAATAATCCAGACAGGTTTATATAATATAAAATATTAAGCGATATATCTGTATAGAGAGATCAATGGATATTATCCAGAGCAATATTATATACATAAAAGAAAATTCAACATATACATATACATTAAAGGGGTAGATGATGTGTTGAGTTTTTCTTTATATATATATATATATATATATATATAGATATAGATATAGATATATAGATATATAAAGAAAAACTCAACACATCATCTATAAATAAAAATATCATATATATATATATATATATATATATATATATATATATATATATATATAAGTTGAATATGTGGATCAGAATCCGACAAGATGAATAGAATAAATAACGAACATGTAGGAAAAAAGTGTCTTTTATCTAATATGCTTCACTTATAACAAGCTTCTTCTGAGATTTAAAAAAGACCAAAGATTTAAAAATCCGAGAGGCAGTATTTTTAAATGAGGTATAGTTTCAAACGTCAGATACATGTCACGTGTGAAAACGCAACGGATGAATTAAAATATAGAAAATAAAACTTGTGTTTTGATATATACATATCAACCTATCTATTCTTTCTATTTGTTCCTAAGTGTTCTTATGTCTCTTGTTTTGCTTTCAACTAAAACATCTTCTCCATTGCTGCTTTTTTTTTCATTCTTAAAAATTTCTCTTCTTCGTTGTTATTTGATGTCCCCACTATCATCTTTTCCCATCTTTCTCATCATTTTCTCCTCTTCGAACAAAAGTCTTTTTCTCTTAACAAGATCCATTTTTTATGTTTCTAAAGAGACGCTTTGTCATATGTACCACGTGTCTAAAATTACATCATTAGAACCTATTTGAAAACGTTTCTTTCTTTACTTTTTTCATATCAGAAATTGTCATTGCAATTATTGCATATATTTATCATCTCCCTCGGGGTTGTCCACTTTCCACCTTTCTCTCGTGCATTTTTTTTATTTTTTGCTGTCTCTTACATGTGACCATGCGGCCCTCCCAGTGTGATCAGCTGCTCATCACATGACTACGTGTCTAGACTAAACTCTTCAAAACTAGATTCTTTTTTTTTTTTGAAGAGCTGATTAAGCAATCAGGTGTAGCATCTTTTGACACTTCATGTTGGTTTATTTGCTTATGAAGACCCTGCAGCTGAGAACAGTGTCAAAATCTCACGTCTTTTAAATATGAAAATATGAACGCGATTGTCATGAGCAATTATCAAAATTTTTAAGAGGGAGTATCATCATGACAGGATAATTTCCTCGGTCTAATATCCTTATCTTCATTACTTTTTATACAGTATTTCAAAACTAAAGACATAAAGTTATTTATTTATAGGAACTTCTTTTTTAATTATTTTTGTGATGGGGAGGCAACACATGATGTCTGTGACTCAATTTCAAGCAATGCTATCGCTTAATCACTCCACAGATATGGATAGTACGGATGTGGTATTGTTTGATACTGTCAAGCATTGAAGTGTTCCGTTTTGTAGTTGTAAACTCGGCTATGGAGTCCAACGCTCTCAGCGGGTTAATCGCACATCAACTAGGTATTGGTTAATTACGATGGGGCGGAAAATTTCACACACACAAACACACACAAAATAAATAACTTTTCTATCTATCTATCTATCTATCTATCTATCTATCTATCTATCTATCTATATATATATATATATATATATATATTTCAATTGGAGTAGATAGACTGAACTATCACCCGGTTCATACTCCACCCACGTCTATTGAACAGGTGTAGAAGCTCATCCCTTGTTCCCTGCTTAGGATGTGGTTTCCGGCTTTCTCTTTTCCAATCTTCTCACTTTTCCTTTTGTTTATTTTTTTTTTTCAATTGGAGTAGATAGATTGAACTATCACCCGGTTCACACTCCACCCACGTCTATTGAACAGGTGTAGGGGCTCATCCCTTGTTCCCTGTTCAGGATGTGGTTTCCTGCTTTCTCTTTTCCAAACTTTTCACTCTTTTCTTTTTTTCTTTTTCTTTTTTTCAATTGGAGTAGATAGATCTATCTATCGCCCGATTCAAACTATACTCACGTCTATTGAACAGGTTAATAGGCTCATCCCTTGTTCCCTGTTTAGGATGTGGTTTCCGGCTTTCTGTTTTCCAATCTTTTCACTCTTACGTAGCCCCCTGCACACCAGTGGCCTTGCCGCCTTGCACCGGGGTGATATGATTAATATATATATATATATATATATATATATATATATATATATATATTAAATTGCAAACACTTTGTCTGCTTATCTTTAATAAAATCCGTTCATACTCACGGACATTCTTTCGCGTATTATAATTGAAAGATGTAAGAAATGAGCTGTATCATTGACAAATGATTTTATTATTTATTTTTCGATATTCCCAAGTACTTTCAATATCCTTCCGACATCATCTTCAGAAATTAATGATAATAACATCTGTCAACATTACAGCTCATTTTTGACATCTTTCAATTATAACACGCGAAAGATTATATGTAAGTATGAACCGATTTATTAAAAATAAGCAGACACAACGTTTGCCATTTATTGAATCTGACATGCCTAAAAGAAAATTTTCTGCCTAGTTACACACACACACACACACACACACACACACACACACACACACACACACACACACACACACATATATATATATATATATATATATATAATTTTATTAAATCAAATGCCCATTTCAACGTGTAATTTTAACACACATCTTATTATTTCGCTGATGAGATGCCCATCCCATTTAAGAGAATTTATGTTTTTATATTTAATAAAACTTGGTTCAGTAAATAAATAAATAAATTTAATTACATTAAGCCGTCTGGCTGGATCAGTGTTAATATGCAACATCAGTTAAATTCTTTGGGATTTACCCCCAAGTCGTTTTTGCTTCGGATTTATGACCAATATATATATAGGGCACGTATGGATGGAAGAAAATTCCGTATCCAAAAACACTGTTCTTAAAGAAGTGCTCAATACTCAGTAGAACAAATAATATTTTTTTTAAAATGTATAACATATATATGTTTAAATTTCACTACAAAAGTCGCTATTTTGTTTCGACACGACTTTTAACTTATCAAGCGATGGTGTTGACTTCGGTTTGAAGTGTTTTAAAAAAGTTCAAATGTAGCGAAACGCCCTCAATCAATGAGACATTGTTACAAAATTACATCACGGGATAAGACACATTTAGTGTTGAAACAAAATATCTATATATATATATATATATATATATATATAAATCGTCTCTGATGGTGGATGTTTTCATGTTACCGTCCTTCTAACCTCTCTGAAGATGGCTCATGTGAGCCGAAAGCTTAGAATCAACTTAATTCAAAATTATCCAAATGTTGAAAAATTTTTGTCTTTATGAAATGAAAGCCAAAATACGATGTTCAGAACGGCTCATGATTAAACATAATAGGCATTCATTGTCTCATATTATTTAACAGTATATGTTTAGAAAATTATCTGCTGCCTCGATACAATATATATATATATATATATATATATATATAAAGGGAAAACTTATCTTAGCTGACGCATTTGTATAAATATTTTCTCGGAAACAGAGACTTTCGCCTTATCTCGATTGGGGATCATTAGGCCGGGCGAGAAGAGTTCATCGTCCTGATATATTGACCATAAACTCATTACACACCCACAAGAACATGAATACGTATATACATATAAGCCTACATATTTACACAAATACGTATACTTACTCATAACCACATACACATATATCCATACTTCCACATATATATACACACAAATGCGTCTTCTTTTTTTTTTTAATCATATCACCCCGAGCAAGGCGGTAATGTGCAGGGGGCTACGTAAGAGTGAAAAGATTGGAAAAGAGAAAGCCGGAAACCACATCCTAAAGTGTGAGCCGGCGATAGTTTAGTGCATATACTTATATATACACACATGCACACATCCATTCACGTCCAGATATAAATATTGTGTTCGCACACTCACATACATATTTATGAAGACCGATTTATACGTGTATAATTAACAGTAACACATATTTACGCAAGTATACTAACGAATCTCACATATACTCTGAAAATTCGCATATATTCGCATACTTACACACATATCGCCCGGTTCACACTCCACCCACGTCTTTTGAACAGGTGAAGAGGCTCATCCTTTGTTTTCTGTTTAGGATGTGGTTCCTGGCTTTCTTTTTTCCAATCATTGTACTCTTAAGTAGCCCCATGCGCATCAGTGGCGTCACCGCCTTGCTTGGGGTGATATGATTAAAAAAAAATACATAAGTATATCTCCATGCATACATGTCTGTAACTATATATATGTTTACATACAAATGTATCTATGTGTACACCTGATCATACATACCTACTTACATCCATCCATATCCACATGTAACTCATGTGTTCGTACACTCACATACTTATGAATACTGGACTTATACGCGTATAAATAATACTAACACATATTTACGCAAGTATACTAAAAAATCTCATATGTACTTAGAAAATACGCATATATTACACACTTACCCACATATATTACCTACATGTCTGGCTACATATACATATTCCTGCCTATATATATATATATATATATATACACAAACCTTTGTACGTGTACATACCAATTTCTAATCACTGCGCACTGCCTTCTTTCTCTATCTACGTACTCGCTTATAAAAACTTATAAACTCATAGGCAAGAACAATGCAAACATTTATGTACACACGTGTCCCCCTTTTCCTTCAAAACGAGGTGGCATACTTCACATTAAATACGTCATAAAAAATGCTATATACATCGACCGGCATATATCATTTAGATTTCGATATCAGCATGCATATACATGCGTATACCGATCAATTCAGGAGGGTACATTCAATTCAGAAGGGTCCAACCAGTTATATTCTTAATTCAATTTTTTCTATTTCATTTTAAAGAAATATTTATTCTGTGAAAATATTTATACCGAATGGAATGAATATATTGCGGTCTGATTAAATGAGCCAATTTAGCTCCCAGAAATTAATTATAATTTATAACCAATCTAAATGATGTGTTGAGTTTTACTTTATAAACATCATATTGCTCTGGATAACATCCACTGAGCTCTCTATGCAGATATAATACTCAATATTTTATATTAAGTAAATCTTTTTGGATTATCCACACCGTTCACTGACTTGAAATCATTACAAATATATATATATATATATATATATATATGTTTTTGGTCTACAATTGTATTATCGTACTTTCGTATTGAGCACTTTTTCTTGTGTTTAGATTCCGTTTGGGGTTTTTTTCTTTACTGCGGATACTTGACATTTTGTTCTTGTTCCGCTGGCTTCTTTTTTTCTCCCCCATTATCCGACAACATAGTACGCCGGATTTTAACGGATTTAGGTTCTGTTTGTTTACATTTTTTCGAAGGTTTAGATTAGTGTAACCTTACGGAGTGTAAACTTACGGAGTCTAGTTAGTTATTATATATATATATATATATATATATATATATATATATATATATATATGTGTGTGTGTGTGTGTGTGTGTGTGTGTGTGTGTGTGTGTGTGTGTGTATTTAGGCAGCAATCCTTCTTTATGCAAATTTCGTTAAAGGTGGCAGACAAGGTGCTGTGATTAAGTTGTTTTATATATATATATTTTTTACGTGAACTTATAATAATTTTCTTTTAAGTAGATAAATTATATAAAAGTTTTACGGATGTTTTATTTATCCAAACGCTTTCGGATATGCATTTAATCACTTTCAAGGATGGATTTTATTTTATTGAATATATAGACTGTTTCATGCATGCATGTAGAATTATAGGAATGATTTATCTTTCAAACACGGTCAGCACATTGCGGCCGTGTTCATAATTGATATTATTTACTGCTAGCTTCTTCTTTATTGTTAATAATGTTTCCATTATTGTTAGCCTTTTGTGCATATAGATGATGCTATTGTATTTGTATTATCCACGAGTCTATTACGAATAGAGTTTGGTATGTTTTTCTTGTGTATTTAAATGAGACCTAATTCAGCAATGGTTAGAGATGTAACGTGAATCTTCTTGTTAAACAAGTAGTAATATATTCAATGTAATTACTTACGATTTTGGATTGATCAAGAATACAGCTCTTTAAAGGACATGTAAATTCATAAATAATATTAATTCTCTATAATTTGGATCTTGCAGGTGAATTGTACTTTTTTTTAGATCAGTTCAGAAGTCTTAAATTTTGTGTAATAGATAATCAATTTAATTTTCTTGTATATTCTTATATAATTTATTTGCTGAAAAGAAAATAATTATTAGATCACATAAAAAATTATATAATAAATATACATATTATTCCCGCCAGTAGCACGACTCAGAGTTTCATATACAACACAATCTTCAGATGCTGGGTAGAGACTGACCGTTACATAATTTAAAATCTTAATGAAAATAGTGTTAACACAATGCTGGCGAAATTCTTATGTTATACAGATAATATATAGTCATAAGAATTTCGTTTTATGTAAGTATTTCAATACTATCAATTTAAGACTGAAATTGATGGCAATATATTTCTTCTTAAAGAAGCAGAAGCTTCAACTTCAAATACAAAAATCGTTTATTTTCGTGTCCGATCGGGGTGCTTTGGGGCAAGTTTCTGGTTTTTATGTGCCAGACTATGCACATGTGTGTATTGGTACGCTAATGTTCTGATCAGTGGTAGTATCTTGGGAGCTTTTTATAAAGTGGAGCATAGGTGTGTATGGAATAATGGCACGTACGTGTGTGAATGCGTGGATGGATGGGTGACAGTGTGTGTGTGCGTGGTTTACACGGTAGATATTTGGATTGGTTGGTGTATTTTGGTGCCTGTGTATGTCCCGGTAGGGAAAAGCGCATGTTGATACGTCTCCGTGCAGGATGTTGCAGGGTGATTATTAGCTCAAGGAATTTCTGTCAAACGGTTATCGACGCTATTTCGTATTAATGTTATTTCTAGCTAAAAAAATAACAAGTCAGTCATCTAAGATAATTAGACCCCCGAAAATTATAATATTACTAATAATAAAACAATCAAATACCATCTCTGACATTTGGTCTATAGTTGCGACCTGGAAAGAAATAATAATAGCAACGATCAGTCAAGTGCCATACGCTTTGGGCGATCATGTCTCGAAATAATTTGAGCGATCATGACTGGGCGGAAGATTATCCAACAGTAGGTTGCCATTGCTTTCTGCGGTAGACTGGTTGCTGACCAACGCTGTAGAATCCAATCTTTCTTCATCTCGCTAATGTTTTATCATTTTCTTTTAGATACAAGCATCTACAAGTATGGCTTAAGATTGACGGATACTGTGCGTTTGCTGGGGAAAAGTTTTTTTTTTGTTTTTTTGTTTTTTTTTTTGTTAAGACTGGTGAGTCTGTAATTGCAACACAGACTTTTTGGGCTAATTTCAATGATGCTGTTCCGGAAAGAAAATCGATACTGCTATCGGGTTGAAATTTTCAGCGCTACAGGTTCACCGCTTAAAAGAGAGCCATCTGGAAAAAAGCTTGAAGCGCTCGAAGTTCCGGTTAATGGAAAACTTTACAAATAGTCTACAATAGTGTATGGGAAATACATGGAGATTGTAATTTTATAAACCAAATGAATAAAATCTGTCGCTATTTGTTTAAACAAGTATGAAATAAAATCTCTAATAACGGTTAAATTAGTCTTTTTGTCAACCTTTAAAATGTGGGACGTATTTCTGCCGCAACCTGTAAAATAGAAATAATAATAAATGTAAAACTAATTTTTACATTTATGATTATTACTATTTTACAGGTTGCGGCAGAAATACGTCCCACATTTTAAAGGTCTGTTATTCAATTTGGTAGTGAATATCATCAAAGATAAAAGAAACAATTGAATCAACTGAAATATGGCTCTACAGAAGGATGCTGCGGATATTATGGATCGAGCATGTGAGCAATGATGATGTCTTAGAAAGGAAGGAAGCGAAAAGGAAATTAATACTGTGCATCAGAAAAAGTCAGCTGAAGTTCCTAGGACATGTGAAGAAGGTGATACTCACAGGTCAGATCGAGGGATAGAAAAACAGAGGAAAGCAGCGGATAACATATTTGAAGGGCCTGAGTAGGTGGATGGCAGAGAGGGGTTTGGGTGGGGTAACAGGAGAAAGAGTGGTAAAAGCAACCAGGGCTGAGGAGACGTGGAAGGCCATTAACACCTACGTTCTGAAGGGACATGGCATATAGAAGAAGAAGACTTTTTTTACGGTAGTGGGTTCGCTAAAAACATCACCAATAATCTGAAAAACCACTTAGGGTGAATTGTAATGGAGAGTAGGCGGTAAACCTCCAAAAAAATGTCTTTATAGTGACTTTTTATAAGCGCAGCTCAGATGTGACACAAGGCGAAATGTACGGGGCAACCAGTGAGAATCGAACACCCTAATTAGGCCTGTTAACCATTTCACCACGTCTCAGTGCCCAGACATGCCATTTTCCTACAGTTTGGAGGAATTGTGTTTTACATCATGCCTCAGTAACAGAATTTCCTATGACGACGTCACTACCTGACACAATAATAATAATAATAATAATAATAATAAGAAGAAGAAGAAGAAGAAGAAGAAGAAGAAGACTAAAATGATTTGCTGGTATTTCTAAACTATGGCACATCAGCTATGAACATATTTGGCAAAAAATATCCGCGTTTTAAAGAGATTTTTTCCAGCCCGCCTGTTGTTATATACAGCCAATGGATTTTAACAAACAACGCGAAACACACACACATATATATATATATAAATAATCTTATATTTTTATTCTTCGTCAGTGACACTTGTATGGACCAAGAGGGCTGCTGGAGAGTGATCACGCATACGTATGAGCCACTTTCTGTCTCTTCAGCCAAAAATTCTAGATTTTATATCGTCTTAAAACTCCCACGCTCTTTTTGCTTTTTCGAGTTGTCGCTATGTTGATATCATCTAACTGCCGGATATCTCTGTCAACCACCCTTGTTCTTTGGCTGAATGTAAATGATAATTACCGCTGCCGTTCAAGGTAATATATTACACTATCGTTTCTTTCAAATATATAAACCTATATAAACATCTGACAAATTTTAACGAATACATGGTTTTTCTCTTGAAACTTTATTGGATTTTTGGGTTGTTTTACTACAAAAAAAATAAATAAATAATAAAAAAGTGTGAGAAGAGCAAATTCTATCCGTTATCAATTAGTCTAGTTAATTTTATCCCAAATGCAGGAGAAACATATCGATTTCTTCAGAAGGTAGCAGTTGTATTAACTCACATTTCATATCAGTCAATAAGTTATGTATCATACGTGATACACGCTTGGGCGATCATGTCTCTTTCGAGACATGAACGACTGGCAGAAGATTACCTCGCAGTAGTATGATATTACTTTCTGAGGTAGACGGGTTGCCAATCAAGTCTATAGAACCCAATCTGTCCTGCTCTTTAACCCATAGACGGGAGAGACGGATTAATACATTTCCCAAGGGTATTTGCGAATAAGTGAATGCAAGGAATTCAACTGGAAATCAAAGTCGGGTCCTCTATTTCTTGTTCTGAGCCGATATCCATTGCACCACAACGCACATCATTTGATATACGCCGCTAATATACCAAACATGCCATAATTAATGTGGCTTTGACAACGAAAAACTTCATGAGTTAGCGGCTGCTGGTATGATGGGACTTCAACAGAAATTGCGGAACATTTTATTACAAACGACAGTAATATCGACGAACATGTTAAATTGCACATTCTATCAAAAATATACAGAATCCACCGATCTTTCGACCCTAAAACGCATGAGGGTAGATACGTATGCAAGCTACTAACTTCTCACCCATACTTACCTTGTTTAGGTGAGGATCCAAATCATCTCAGTTGCGTCTCTGTTCTCGAAGACAGAGTGCAGCTCAGCTGTAGGTCTGTCCGAGGACAGATATGCAGCTGAGAAAATTCATACTGTGAGATGACCGGTCCCGAGGAACAGTGTCCCGAGCCCGCGCCACCCCATTGCACCAGAGGGGTGGACCAGGTGCTAGTCACCGGGGCCAGCGCAACCGGCGGTTGTGAGAACTGGGTAATTTTTGTAGCTATGCTCGCTCGTACATGTTCTCCACATTAAAAACCGACCTGGTGTCACATCTGGCTCCAGTGGAGGAGTAGGGTAAATAAATACTAACTTCTCGTTCATCGAGTCATGAACAGGATGACGGGAGAATTCCATAAGATTTATACTAAACTGTTTAATTCCAATTAGTAACTAATCAACTAACAGAAAATTTCAAGATGACTACGATGAATATCATGACGCGTCGATGTTTGTACAAAGATATAATTTTTCATCGATTTTTTACATTCTTATATTTATATACAATTTTTAAACATAACTTGAAGAAGACAGATATACTATCGAAATATTGTTGCTCCTTATCAAGTACTATTGTCTTTATTTTATTAGATCATGCTCTTCTCTATGTGGTGAAATAATAATAACAATATTAATTATTATTATGTCATTTTTCATCATATTTCGATTTCTGCTATTGTCGCAGTACCTACCAAATCTGTGGGCAGACCTAAGACATGTCGTGGTGTATCGTTATGGATCCATTTCATGTTTTTCTATCTCCCCTATCATCTCTAGCGTTACATAGACAAAGTTCTCCTTAGTATATGGGCTGTACTTAACAAGACAATTTTTTGTATATCTCTTAAGCTTTGGTTTCCAGGGATTCTTTTAATGTGTTGTTTTGGTCCATTTTTTATCATTCCAAGTGCACATACTATCACTGGCACGATTCTTGTTTTCAATTTCCACATTTTTTCTATTTCAGTTTCCAGGTCTTCATCTTTTGACAGTTTTTTTTCAAATTCCTTGGTTGCTATGACAAGCCATATCAATTAATAGACAAGTTTTTTCTTTCGGGTTTTTAACAATAACGCCCGGCCTATTTGCTTCAATTTTTCTGTCTGTGTAGATGGTGTAATCCCATAGAATGGTGACATCTTCTATTTCTGTAACCAGTGATGAGTGATGTTCATACCACTGTTTGTTTACAGATTTTCCATAGTGTTTGCACATTGTCCAATGTAAATATTGCCCCACTCTATCGTGACGGTTTTTATATTCATTTGGGGCAAGTACAGAATAACCTGAGATTAGATGGTCTATTGTTTCTTGGTGTTTATCACAAAACCTGTATTTTGGATTTACGTTATGATGTATAATATTTGCCTGAAAGTCTCTAGTAAAAAGTCTTTGTTCTTGCGCTGCAAGAATAAAGCCTTCAGGCTCAGACTTTAATCCAGATGCACGTACCCATCGATGAGTATTAACTTTATCAACATTGAATTAATTGGCACGTTCTGGATATTGGCCATGCAGAGGTTTGTCTTGCCAACGTTGTTTCATCTGTTCAAGAGCTTTAATTTGGCTTTCATTTTCATATTTTTTGCCGCAATATTTGGTTCTTGGCTTTTGATTTCCTTTTCTAAAGAATCTACTAAATGTAAATCTTGTTTGTATTTACTACCTTCTTTTATTATTGAATATTTTTCTTTCTGTTTTCATATTGTTTGACTAATTGTATCATCCATTTCTTTTTTGTTTCTATGTATGTTTTCAATTTTTCACATTTTTTCAAAGTTAGCCAATAGTTGTTGTCTTGTGTGACAATTCTTTACGGGGTATGTATAAACGGTCTTTGGATGATGTATATTATGCTTAGAAAGAAGCTTTCCTGTTCTAGAATCCATTCGCCTGATTTCGTTGAGAGTCCAGTTTAAGATGTTGAAACTATATTGAACAACTGGGATTACAAGGCTATAAATTGCCACAATTCTGTTCTGAGAATTCAATACAGTTTTTAATATCAGTCGTAGCCTTCTATAGTACTCTTTACGCACTATTTCTTTCATTTTTTATGGTGAATTTTTTTATTCTCATTTACACCTAAGTATTTATAAGCTTCCTCTAGCTTTAATTCTTTTGTTGTTACAGCAGAGTCTAAGCTAATTGGGGATGTTTGTTGTAGTGATCCACGTAAAACTGTAGCTTTAGCACATTTATTCAAGTTGAATTTCCTTCCAATGTCTTCGCTGAAGCATATTACAGTTTGCAGAAGACCTTCCAGCTCGTTATCATTCTTAGCATACAACTTTAAGTCATCTATGTCAAAAAAAATTTTCTTTTGGGCTATTTTATAACCAGATTCTGTCTTGTTAAGTTGACTGGTTAGTACTATTAATGATATGCAGAATAGTAATGGAGACAAAGAGTCACCTTGAAATATACGTCTTTTGATGTTTATTTCACCAGACTTATAGGTTCCATTTATATGTTTGAGGCAGAGGGTTGTTTTCTATATCGACATGCATTGTTTGATGAAATTGATGACAACGGGTGATATCTTGTATATATTTAAAGTCTTTAAGATTCTGGAATGTAGTACACTATCGAATGCATTACGATCATCTATCCAGGTAGTACTAAGATTTTTCTTTGCATTGTAGCAGTTTTCCAGGATCATTCTGTTAGTAAGCAATTGGTTTTATATCCGTAACAGCCACGTTTGCACCCTTTTTGTTCAAGCGGTAATATGTCATTTCTTTCCAAGAAGAAATATGTCTGTTTTGTTAAAATAGATGCTAATAGTTTGTATGTTGTCGGAAGGCATTATTATTATTATTATGTCATTTTTCATCATATTTCGATTTCTGCTTTGGTCTCACTACCAACCAAGTCTGCGGGGAGACTTAAGGCAGGTAGTGGCGTGTTGTTATGGCTCCATTTCATGTTTTTCTATCCTCCCTATCATCCCTAGCATTACATAGATAAAGTTTTCCTTAGTGTGTGGGCTGTACTTAATAAGACAATTTTTTGTATATCTCTTAAGCTGGGGTTTCCAGGAATTCATTCAATGTGTTGTTTTGTTGCATTTTTTATCATTCCAAGTGCACCTACTATCAATGGCACAACTCTTGTTTTCAATTTTCACATTTTTTCTATTTCAATTTCCAGGTCTTTATATTTTGACAGTTTTTCAAATTCCTTGATTGCTATGTTACAATCCGCTGGACAAGCCATATCAATTAATAGACAAGTTTTATTCTTCTGGTTTTTAACAATAATGTCTGGCCTGTTTGCTTCAATTTTTCTGTCTGTGTAGATGGTGTAATCCCATAGAATGGTTACATCTTCTATTTCTGTAACCGGTGCTGGGTGATGTTCATACCAGTGTTTGTTTACAGCTTTTCCATAATGTTTGCACGTTGCCCAATGTAAATATTGCCCAACTCTATCGCGGCGATTTTTATATTCATTTGGAGCAAGCACAGAACAGCCTGAGATTAGGTGGTCTATTGTTTCTTGGTGTTTATCACAAAACCTGCATTTTGGATCCATATTATTATGCATAATATTTGCCTGGAAGTTTCGAGTGAAAAGACTTTGGTCTTGTGCTGCAAGAATAAAGCCTTCAGTTTGGGACTTTAATCCAGATGCACGTAACCATCGATGAGTATTAACTTTGTCAACATTGGATTTATTGGCACGTACTGGATATTGGCCATGCAGAGGTTTGTCTTGCCAGCGCTGTTTCATCTGTTCAAGAGCTTTATCTTTGGCTTTCATTTTCATATTCTTTGCCGCAATAGTCGGCTCTTGGCTTCCGTTCTGCTTTTCTACAGAATCTACTAACTGTAAATCTTGTTTGAATTTACTGCCTTCTTTTATTATTGAATATTTTTTCTTTCTTTCTTCATGTTGCCTTACTAATTGTAACATCCAATCCTTTGTTGTTTCTATGTATGTTAGTAAGCCAATAGTTGTTGTCTTGTATGACAATTCCAGCTGAATAAGTCCTCTTCCACCTTCTTTACGGGGTATGTATAGACGGTCTACATCAGCCTTTGGATGATGCATCTTATGCTTAGAAAGAAGCTTTCTTGTTTTAGCATCCATTCGCCTGATGTCGTTTAGAGTCCAGTTTAAGATGTTAAAGGTATATTGGACAACTGGGATTGCAAGGCTATTAATGGCCATAACTCTGTTCTGTGAATTTAATTCAGTTTTTAATATCATTCGTAGCCTTCTATAGTACTCTTGACGCACTATTTCCTTCATTTTTTTATGGTGAATGTTTTCGCTCTCATTTACACCTAGGTATTTATAAGCTTCTTCTGGTTTCAATTCTTTTATTGTGACAGCAGGGTCTAAGCTAATTGAGGATGTTTCTTGTATTGATCCACGTAAAACTGTAGCTTTAGCACATTTATTCAAATTAAATTTCATTCCAATATCTTCGCTGAAGCATTTTACAGTTTGCAGAAGACCTTCCAGCTCATTATCATTCTTAGCATATAACTTTAAGTCATCCATGTAAAATAGATGGCTTATTTTCTTTTGTCCTATTTTATAACCACATTCTGTCTTATTAAGTTGACTGGTTAGTGCTATTAATGATATGCAGAATAGTAAGGGAGATAAAGAATCACCTTGAAATATACCTCTTTTGATGTTTATTTCATCAGACTTATAGGTTCCATTTATATGATTGAGGTAAAGGGTTGTTTTCCATATAGACATGCACTGTTTGATGAAATTGATGATGACGGGCGATATCTTGTATATATTTAAAGTCTTTAAAATCCAGGAATGTGGCACACTATCGAATGCCTTTCGATAATCTATCCAGGCAGTACTAAGATTTTTCTTTGTACTGTAGCAGTTTTCCAGGATCATTTTGTTAATTAGCAACCATAACAGCCACGTTTGCACCCTTTTTGTTCAAGCGGTATCATGTCATTTCTTTCTAAGAATAAATATGTCTGTTTTGTTAAAATAGATGTTAATAGTTTATATGTTGTCGGAAGACATGTAATTGGTCTGTAGTTTTTCGGGTTGTTTGTGTCACAATTCTTGGGTAGAAGAAATGTAATTCCTTTGGTCATCCATGCAGGAATTTTAGTGGGATCGTCTACCATTTATTGAAGTTCTTTGGCTAGTTTTTTATGTGCTGCATTTAAATAATATAGCCAAAAGTTAGGAATTTTATCTATACCTGGGAATTTCCAATTGTGTGCTTTTTTTAGTGCAAATTTAACATCATCTTCTGTAATTCCAGACCATGTCTGTTCTGGTTTATTTTTCATTCGTTCTATCTCTTGCGCAATATTATTATTATTATTATTATTAAATATCAGGATTTGATTAGAGATTTAAATGGTTAGAGAACATGCCTGTGAGTGTAATTGTTGTGCATTTAAAACACAGCGAAAAAAACTGAAAGGTGCTAACAGAAAACTAGAAATGAAACCAAGTTTGTTGACCACCAAATAAGTGGCATCATTTAGTTTGCAAGGATTTTCCGAGTAATTCTCAAGTTGGGAGGAGTCTTTTGATACCTCTAGAACAAATTTCCTTTAACTAAGTCAATATTCAACAACAACAACATAATAATAATAATAATAATAATAATAATAATAATAATAATAATAATAATAATCTTTCAGGCAAATATTCTGCATAATAATATGGATCCAAAATGTAGGTTTTGTGATAAATACCAAGAAACAATAAACCACCTAATCTCAGGCTGTTCTGTGCTTGCCCCAAATGAATATAAAAATCGTCACGATAGAGTTGGGCAATATTTACATTGGGCAATGTGCAAACATTATGGAAAAAGCTGTAAACAAACAATGGTATGAACATCACCCAGCACCGGTTACAGAAATAGAAGATGTAACCATTCTATGGGATTACACCATCTACACAGACAGAAAAATTGAAGCAAACAGGCCAGACATTATTGTTAAAAACCAGAAGGAGAAAACTTGCCTATTAATTGATATGGCTTGTCCAGCGGATTGTAACATAGCAATCAAGGAATTTGAAAAACTGTCAAAATATAAAGACCTGGAAATTGAAATAGAAAAAATGTGGAAATTGAAAACAAGAGTTGTGCCAGTAATAGTAGATGCACTTGGAATGATAAAAAATGGAACAAAACAACACATTGAAAGAATCCCTGGAAACCCCAGCTTAAGAGATATACAAAAAATTGTCTTATTAAGTACAGCCCACACACTAAGGAAAACTTTATCTATGTAATGCTAGGGATGAGAGGGAAGACAGAAAAACATGAAATGGAGTCATAACAACACGCCACGACCTGCCTTAGGTCTCCCCGCAGACTTGGTTGGTAGTGAGACCAAAGCAGAAATCGAAATATGATGAAAAAATGACATAATAATAATAATAATAATAATAATAATAATAATAATAATAATAATGATGATGACAAAAGGAATTACATTTCTTCTACCCAAGAGTGGTGACACAAACAACCCGAAAAACTACAGACCAATTACATGTCTTCCGACAACATATAAACTACTAACATCTATTTTAACAAAACAAACATATTTATTCTTAGAAAGAAATGACATGATACCGCTTGAACAAAAAGGGTGCAAACGTGGCTGTTATGGCTGTAAAGACCAATTGCTAATTAACAAAATGATCCTGGAAAACTGCTACAAGACAAAGAAAAATCTTAGTACTGCCTGGATAGACTACCGAAAGGCATTCGTTAGTGTGCCACATGAATGGATTTTAAAGACTTTAAATATATACAAGATATCGCCCGTCATCATCAATTTCATCAAACAGTGCATGTCTATATGGAAAACAACCCTTTACCTCAATCATATAAATGGAACCTATAAGTCTGATGAAATAAACATCAAAAGAGGTATATTTCAAGGTGATTCTTTATCTCCCTTACTATTCTGCATATCATTAATAGCACTAACCAGTCAACTTAATAAGACAGAATGTGGTTATAAAATAGGCCAAAAGAAAATAAGCCATCTATTTTACATGGATGACTTAAAGTTATATGCTAAGAATGATAATGAGCTGGAAGGTCTTCTGCAAACTGTAAAATGCTTCAGCGAAGACATTGGAATGAAATTTAATTTGAATAAATGTGCTAAAGCTACAGTTTTACGTGGATCAATACAAGAAACATCCTCAATTAGCCTAGACACTGCTGTAACAATAAAAGAATTGAAACCAGAAGAAGCTTATAAATACCTAGGTGTAAATGAGAGCGAAAACATTCACCATAAAAAAATGAAAGAAATAGTGCGTAAAGAGTACTATAGAAGGCTACGAATGATATTAAAAACTGAATTAAATTCACAGAATAGAGTAATGGCCATTAATAGCCTTGCAATCCCAGTTGTCCAATATAGCTTCAACATCTTAAACTGGACTCTAAACGACATCAGGCGAATGGATGCTAAAACAAGAAAGCTTCTTTCTAAGCATAGGATGCATCACCCAAAGGCTGATGTAGACCGTCTATACATACCCCGTAAAGAAGGTGGAAGGGGTCTTATTCAGCTGGAATTGTCATACAAGACAACAACTATTGGCTTACTAACATACATAGAAACAACAAAGGATTGGATGATACAATTAGTAAGGCAACATGAAGAAAGAAAGAAAAAATATTCAATAATAAAAGAAGGCAGTAAATACAAACAAGAATTACAGTTAGTAGATTCTGTAGAAAAGCAAAACAGTAGCCAAGAACCAACTATTGCGGCAAAAAATATGAAAATGAAAGCCAAAGATAAAGCTCTTGAAAAGATGAAACAGCGCTGGCAAGACAAACCTCTGCATGGCCAATATCCAGTACGTGCCAATAAATCCAATGTTGACAAAGTTAATACTCATCGATGGTTACGTGCATCTGGATTAAAGTCTGAAACTGAAGGATTTATACTTGCAGCACAAGACCAAAGTCTTTTCACGAGAAACTTTCAGGCAAATATTATGCATAATAATATGGATCCAAAATGCAGGTTTTGTGATAAACACCAAGAAACAATAGACCACCTAATCTCAGGCTGTTCTGTGCTTGCCCCAAACGAATATAAAAATCGCCACGATAGAGTTGGGCAATATTTACATTGGGCAATGTGCAAACATTATGGAAAAGCTGTAAACAAACACTGGTATGAACATCATCCAGCACCGGTTACAGAAATAGAAGATGTAACCATTCTATGGGATTACACCATCTACACAGACAGAAAAATTGAAGCAAACAGGCCAGACATTATTGTTAAAAACCAGAAGGAGAAAACTTGTCTATTAATTGATATGGCTTGTCCAGCGGATTGTAACATAGCAATCAAGGAATTTGAAAAACTGTCAAAATATAAAGACCTGGAAATTGAAATAGAAAAAATGTGGAAATTGAAAACAAGAGTTGTGCCAGTGATAGTAGGTGCACTTGGAATGATAAAAAATGGAACAAAACAACACATTGAAAGAATCCCTGGAAACCCCAGCTTAAGAGATATACAAAAAATTGTATTATTAAGTACAGCCCACACACTAAGGAAAACGTTATCTATGTAATGCTGGGGATGATAGGGAGGATAGAAAAACATGAAATGGAGTCATAACAACACGCCACTACCTGCCTTAGGTCTCCCCGCAGACTTGGTTGGTAGTGAGACCAAAGCAGAAATCGAAATATGATGAAAAATGACATAATAATAATAATAATAATAGTAATCATTTTTATTATTATGTCATTTTTCATCATATTTCGATTTTTGCTTTGGTCGCACTACCAACTATTATTATTATTATTATTATTAGGTTAATCAACTTAGATTTTGCAAAGAATCAGAATTTTACTGCTAGCCTGTGTCTTTTTTTAACGAAAAATACGCGGAAGTTGATTGTAATCAATAAAATTATATATTTTTAGTTACCTCTACTAAATAGCTAAAAATAAAACAGCATAGTATGAATAAAAAACGCCCAAAACTTAATAAAAACGAACTTTTCCCATCAAAATGTTTATAATATTATTAACAGGACAGATCAAAGTAATTTTTAATTACTTAAAAAAAAATTTAATCCCTTCTAACATGTTCGAAATTTTGGCAAAAAATCTTGTTTTGATTTGAGTTAGCGGGTAACCAAAACGTTACGACTGTTTACAATGGAAAACGTAATGATGACATCACCCACTTTTTTCCGATGATAAACACATTAATTTGGAAATTCTGGTATAATTCAAATAACTGTCGGATTTTAATGAAACTTTCAGTTCTCATTCACGAATAAATGAAAACATTTTTTAAATGATTATCTTTTAGAAATCTTTGTAAAAATATACATTTTACAAATATTACCCCTCCTCTATGTATATCCATGACATTTTAATAAATTTTATTTTGTTGCGGTAAATGGTTTTGTTAGTTACATGCAGGACTCATTGGGGAATATAAATCATCTATTTGTTGTTTTAAAATTTGGTCTCTGTATCTGAAAATCTTCTCCAAATAGTAAAATAAAAAATGCAAGAAAACTTTGATAAGATTTTAATTGCTGGAATAAATAATAAAAATTAAGAACATTATGGTCTGAAGAAAAAAAATTCCATCACTAACAAAATTTTAAAAGAATTGTTTTTATTTTTTTTCATTATAATGATTTTTAAAGTTTCAAAAATAATTGTAAAATACTTCAAAGATGTGTCGCGGTTAGATTTTAAAGTTAATAATTGAAGATTATATTGCCTATCGAATTTTGAAAAGATTAATCCAAGTCGTTGGCCTCCATATTTTTAAAATAATTAATTTTTTCTTGTATCTATTTGAAGATGTATTTTTGTATGGTAATTTCTATGTGAAAATTAAACGGTCAGAGTTTCCTCCCTTACCCGAAAAAAAGTTGTAAAATTTTGTGACTTGTGAGTGCCATACACTTTTATCTCATCAATCAAGAACTTGTCAACACTTTTTGATATACGGCGAACAGTTCAAAAAGTTTAACTTTATGATTGAGAAATAGTTTTATTCTAAATTTCACGCTATAAAAAATTAATACTTGTGTGCATCTGATTAATTTGACATGAAATTTGCTATTTTTCCAAAACTAAAGTGACACAAATGTATATTTCTGCAAGTTTTTTTTAAAGCCGTGAGTTAACTTTTGTTTACAAATATATCGATCGCTCAAACATGGCGGCAAAATTATAAAAAAACCTCAAACTTTTATGTACCAATCAATATAATTTCTGTTTGAAATAAACCAGACAATTTTGCTTACGAGAAATAGTAAATTTAATTATTTAACTTTAAATTAAAATTAAAGTAAATGTTTAAAGAAAGCCTGTTCATTTTTTTAAAAAATCAGTTTAATAGTTAGATATCGAAAATGAGTGGAGGTACCTAATTGATATATATATATATATATATATATATATATATATATATCCTTAAGAAAAAGGTTACAGTACACAAAGTTGTTGCTCGAGGGGAAAGAACAACCAACACGATAGTAGATGGAAAGAAAAGAGAGTCATTGCAATACTGAGTACAATAAGTGGATTGAAAGTGATTAGTAAGACACTACTAATCTCCGAAGCAAGACGCTAGTGAATGTGGTGCTCACCATATATAGTTTTGTATTAGTTAATCCGCATAGGAAAACGAAGGTGGTGTAGGATATTTTATTACTTCAATAATCATATATATATATATATATATATATATATATATATATATATATAATTTGGTTGAATATTATTTTAATAGATACTCGTATTTGAGCAGATATTCTGTGTTTAACTGAACACAGTAACTGCGACCCCTAACAACATAGAGAAAAACGTTAAAAACAGAATATCTTCTCAAATCCGGGTATGTGTTAAAAATAATGTTCAAACAAACAAATTAAATATGTCGGTTGTTAATCCATTTCAATAATCTTCGGAACTTTCGATATCATTGTCTGTTACACTTGTTTGCATTATAATATTTTTTCAGAGCAGAGATGGATATTCACGAGAAATCGGAAATTTGTGTATATAAGGCTTGATTCAGCTTCGTTTATACTCTGAAATCATTCGTGGTCGAGCGGTGAAAGAAGCATCAGATCAATTGATGGCTTCTCCTATGTTGTGGAAAGTCGAAAAGAGGGAAAAACAAAAGAAAGATCTTCTGAAGTTACAATTGTAAGGTTTGGTTATAGAGAAACCTACGAGCTTATAGGTATTTATTTACTACATGAAATAAGTAGAATAATCGATACAAATTATATATAAACGCATCTTCTAAGCATCCACCAACAATAATCAAGAATATCACGCAATCTTTTAACTGCTGGCAAACAATTCTATCCAGTGTAACTATCCTCAACGAAACTAAGATTATGAATTAGTCTTAAAAGGTAGCAGAGTTTTGACAACACTCACATATATGCCATACAGCACAACAAAGCTAACACAAAAAACAACATTATTTGTTTCAACCGCCGTACATCAAAAGCATAAATCAAACGTATGAAAAATATGAAACTCATACTCAAACACTCCCCTCATCTAGCATTCTTCACAAGATATTCAACACAATAAAAATCAGCTACAGCTGCACTGAGAACAAGACGCATCATAAAAACGCACAACAGCGAATCAATCAATAAACAACTAGAACAAACCAAACCCACCTGTAAATGCTGAGCTTATAACGGTTTTCCCTTAAATAGCAATTGCTTGCAAAACAATATATTTTTTTAATCATTTCACCCTAAGCAAGGCGGTACCGCCACTGATGCGCAGGGGAGCAACATAATAGTAAAAGTTTAGATAGAAGGAGAGTAAAGATAAAAACGAACCAGTTACAAGGGGTGTCAGAGAAAGGGCAAGAGAAGGACGGCAACACAGGTGTGAAGACAGTTGCGAAGGTAGAGAGAAAGGAAAAGAACAAGATATACAGGGTGATGTAGAAAGAACTGGAGTCAAGTAGTTAAGAGAGAGGTATTGACATTGCATTTAAATTCCTGGAGGTTGTAGCCATCAGGAAAGCAAGTATATGGAAGTAAGTACCACAGGCGAGAAGTAAATGTAAATTAAATTAATTAAAAAAAATTAATTATAATTGTATATTGCCCTACGATATATCTTGCATGGAGCACTTTAAAAAATAAATGCTGGACAACTCGGAATTCTAAAACTGATTGTTCTCTTTTATATATAATGAATGTGGATTAATTTGTTAGTTCAAGTTGTGTAAAATCGTGAAAAATTCTTTATCTCGTTTTGTTAAAATTACCCGCGTGTTTCCTCGTGATTTTCATCCTCTACGCCACTATACAACATGAGGCATAATTTGTTGTTGTTTTTCCGCTCTGACACTTAGCGTGAACAAAACAAATTAACGGATTTGGAGGAATAAATGTACCAAAAATGACGTCAAAATACGACAGAAATATTCATCTTTTCATAGTAAGTTGTGCTTATTTTAATTTGGTAATAATAGATAGATAGGTAAATAGTAACAGACTGATATATATATATATATATATATATATATATATATATATATATATATAGTCATCCGCAGACAGATCTGTTTCGCAGCTCATCAGTACGGTTAGACTCCGATTGCTTTTAACCCAGGTTTGAAAACCGACCGAATTGGCGTCAGTCGGCGATTCTACCTCTGGGCTATGGTCGCTATATTTTAGAACATGTACAATTTTTTTTATATAGCCACTACAAATCGTACATTTGTTTCGACATTGAAACTACAATGTCTCATCAGGTGGTGTGGACAGAAATGGAAAGCCTTTTTTCTCATATTTGTGTGTGGGATGTTGGTGGGGGTTAGTGATAAGGGAATAAGTCTTGTGAATTGTCCGTTTGAATTTTGAAGAAATTGACGTGGGTAGTGAATATAGTTGATTAATGAATATCTGGGAATTTTGTAGACAGATTTCCCACCTGATGAGGCAATGTCTCATTGAGACATTGTAGTTTCAATGTCGAAACAAATGTACGATTTGTAGTGGATATATAAACAATTTGTACATGTTCTAAAATATAATTTATAATAAATATTCACAGCTCTGTATATTATATATCGAGCACTGTTTTAAATTAATGTTTTGGACGTTGTAAAAAAAGTTTTTCTCTTCGTTCCTTATTTACTCGGATATATATATATATATATATATATATATATATATATATATATCACATCTATTAAACAGGTGAAGAGGCTCATCCCTTGTTTCCTGTTTAGGATGGGGTTTCCGGTTTTCTCTTTTCTAATCTTCTCACTTTTTTTTTCAATTGGAGTAGATAGACTAAACTATTACCCGGTTCACACTCCCCCCACATCTATTGAACAGGTGAAGAGGCCCATCCCTTGTTTCCTGTTTTGGATGCGGTTTCCGGTTTTCTCTTTTCTAATCTTCTCACTTTGTTTTTTTTTTTTCAATTGGAGTAGATAGACTAAACTATCGCCCGGTTCACACGCCACCCACATCTATTGAACAGGTGAAGAGGCTCATTCCTTGTTTCCTCCTTAGGATGCTGTTTCCGGCTTTCTCTTTTCTAATATTTTCACTCTTATGTAGCCCCCTGCACATCAGTGGCGTTACCGCCTTGCTTGGGGCGATATGATTAAAAAAAAATGTATTGCAAAAAATAGTATTCCGAAAACAACAAAAAGAACTAGATGACACGTAGAGTGAAATTGAATCAAAATCACTAAAAACAATTTAGAAGTATAAAGTCGAAATCAAATTTCGCAGCTCGGCGTAAAAGTTTTTTATGGCTAACTAGAGGTGACGGAAGAGATTTAACGTACGTGTGTCAAAATAAAAAAACAACAAACACGCACACATATGAACTTTCTGACCTGCTCACCATTTATCTATATATACACGACATCTTTACCACTGGAAAAACAAATGGATCTCGATATGTAAAGTCACTAGTATATTCGCTTAAAGAGAGTCAACTTTAGACTCGGAACACGTGTAGCGACACAAATACCATTATGGACAGTTAATATATCATACAAAAAGAAAGTAAAACGAATAACAATAATATCGATAAATTTCCACTCTAAACAAAATGTTCACGGCTCCTCGCAATTTTTCTTATATATATATATATATACTTTATTTGGAAACGAGTTATTTCGTGACCTAGTTTTCTATCATGTAGTGTCTTCCGTCAATTTGTAATAATTGATTTTACAATTTACCGTTTTTTTTTTAAAGAACGCTGACGGAACGGTGATTATTTTGAAGGCTCACGTATCGGGTAATTTTTGAATGCGCAATTTTTTAAATTGCAAGAAATTTATGACGTATTTCATCCATGGTTGTATGAACCTAATAGGTATTTTTTTTTTACATGAGTTATATATATATATATATATATATATATATATATATATATATATATATATATATATATCAGTTGATTATCTGGATCGGAATCTAACAAGATGAAGCATTAAAGTAAAACAACAAAATGCACCAAAATATTACTCACACATATATTTAAAAATAACCCATTGCTTTAATACATGTGATACTTGTATTAATATGCGCACACACATATGCACATATATTAACTAACATTTCCGTTCAACATACACTTAAACAGACAAACGTTTCAATACATATATGCACATACACTATTATAAACAAAATATTCCATATACATATATTTAAAAATAAATATTATATTTCATATTTTGTTCTTTTACTTCATTCTATCATATATATATATATATATATAGAGAGAGAGAGAGAGAAAGAGAGAGAGAGAAAGGGAGAGAGTAATATTTTATTATAAGTGTTTATAATATAAACAGAGTTGACTGCAACACAAAAGCTGTTGTATTTTGGTATTCGTTCATTAGCACCTCGACAGGCAGGGAAGTATTTTTTCTGTTAGGAATCATTATATACAGAAATATAAAAAAACACAATTCTTGCCGTATCCAGTCAACTAAGGGACGGGTTGTGGAACTCGAAGGGTTTCGTTCGTTTAACCAAAACAACGATAGATAGGGGAAATGTATTAAATAGGCAAGTGTGGGTAGTGTGGAGAATTAAGATATCTTGGAAAGCCAGACTCTTTGGTGACAATTATTAAACATTTGGATGTATACATTTGTATCATGGCATGTCGATAATAGTGTCGAACGTTACGGTTACAGTTTTTTATTTTGTTATGTGTTAAAGTGGTGGAATTAATGTAAGAACGGAAAAGTGTTAAAATGTGCTGTACGTCAAACAAATGTAGTGGGTGATATATCAGTCAACCGAAACCTGTTACTTATCAGAAGATGGGAGAAACAATATATTTATACAAGAGGGTAGACTAGAGATTATAGGATCTAGTTATATTATAGTAGAAATAAATTAGCTATACTTTAGTGTATAATAAACATAAAATATGTCACATTTAAAGATTTAAATGTTTTATTTTTTAATATTTCCATTTTACAGTAGATGTCTTAGTGACTCCTCTTAATTAAAAGAGAATTTTGAAAATTATTTGCTATTGCGGTACGCCTTATTATTAAAAGATAAGATGTGCTGATTTTATCGAGTTTTAAATGGGTTTTTGGTACAACCAATATAAAAA